>JABSTQ010011392.1:7500-440000 GCA_013358835.2 Ixodes persulcatus
ACGCGGCGTGTGTTTATATTAATTTAACGTTTCTCAAGTTCAGAAATAAAATACAAAAAAAATCTATGAATGTTGGTGATGAGAAACGAAGGGTACAGAGCAACGATAATTATATACGCGTTCTACGGGAAGTATTTGATATCTAGAAAATAATGGTTCCTGTATGGTCTGTATATGAGACACCCGCGATATAACGGAAAACTTTTTTTTTGCAATAATAGTAAATTTTGAAGGTTTGTCTTAGTTGTCGTAGCCCATACAAGATGACAGTACGATAGTGTACGATAGAGGTCCAACTGGCGCTAATGTGCAGTTTCAAATCTAAGCAGTCAGCTACGTTATAAGATTAGCTCAGTTACGGAGCTGCTCATAGACGCTGCATGCACGAGCGGTAAACCCCCCCCCCCCCCCCCCCCCCCCCCCCTCCCTTACTCATCACGACTCGCCTCCGGTCATTCGACGCGTCTGATGGCTGCTATGATAAGTGCAGCGTATTCTATGGAATACGTGCGTTTCGAAGCGCAGCGTCTAGATGGCGCTCCACCATACTCTATCGAACAAACAGTTCGTAGATGGCGCTTCGAACGACGGGGGGGGGGGGGGGGGGGGGGGGCGGCGGACTGAGGTGAGTGAGGGGGTACCCTTTTCCGCGGGAGTTCCACAACTGAGGTAATCTAGTAACGTTGGCAATGAGCAACCAGTTTGAAATGGACTTCCTTGGTATAGTGCATTTGCATGGGAAAAAGTGAGTGCATTTTCTCCCTGCGTTTCATTATAAAAGCAAATATCACAACAAGTTCTTACGTACTAAATAGCTCGGAACATCTTTTTCAGACACGCAGACGAAACTATTGCTCAGTTGCGGCGTTTTTTTTTTTTTTTTTTTTAATGCAGGGCATCAAACACGGCGCTGAAATGACTTTATTACAAGTATTTATCCACACTGTTCGACACTGTTAGCGCGAACACGGCATCGGTGCTTTTCTGCAGGAGGGTTTAGTAATAATAATAATGCTTATTTCCATCAAGAGTTGATGAAAATTGCATCTGCCAAAGCTGCGAGGAGATCTAGGAAAATGAAGAGAGCTGTCGAGCCCTACGCTCTAGCACTTGATCTGTAACTATCTATGCATGTGCAAATAAGTTATGCAATTCGCAATTAATAATGTTCGTTTATTTTTTCTGCTGATGTTCCATAGCGTTCAAACATCATCTCCGCTTGTTCGAAAACTTTCAAAAAAGGGGAAAGCCAGAAAACGCTTGGCTAGCGATAAGAGCGACACGGTAGATTAAATAAGAATAGAAAGCCGTTTACAGTTTACACACTTTTAGCGTGGCTGTTCACCCCTTTTAGAGTTGCAAGGCGGGACCAATATCAGAGAGACATATAAATCTCGCAAATGATTGATATTAGCGTCATAATGATGTTGGCGCTCCTTGAACAACTCTTTTTTTTTTTTTTTCAACTGTTGTTGTTGCTTAGATTCGTCGCTTGTCATTATACACACCTGCTCCGCAACTTATTCTTGGACCTGAAATACTGGCAAGTTATCGCTTACTGACTAAAACAAATACTCCAACTAAAAAAAAACAAGTACACTTCTCTATTGTTATGACGTTACCTACTATTCAGACTCAAGTAACAAAGTTTATTTTTGTTATTTTTTGGCGAAGAAACAAAATGCACGCGCTTTTTCCCTTCAGAATGTATAAAAGCGCTCCAAACGTAGACTGGTTGCCGTCTGCTTCAATTGGAAGCCGGAAGACCCGTAGACACTAGCGCCAGTTGAACCTCTAGCGTACATTATAATAAGTCCATGGTCACGTCTTGCGGACTGATACGGCTACTACAGCGCCCCTGCCCGAGAGAAACCTTCATCGCGGCCCGGGCAGCGCCTACTCCGCGGGTGTGGCTTTCCGGCTTTGCACCGGTGACCGGCTCGAAGCGCACTTAACGAAGACACCTGTCCGAGCGTAGCCGCGCAGCCCCTGTTCTGTAGAGGAGGTCGAATCGAGTAAAGACTTATTTCAATCTATACTTTTATGGAATTCGATAATTTCGCAACATTGTAAAGCCGGTGGTTTTGGTATTATGTGAGAATGGGAAATAAACTTTTGGCGTAATTTCGCCGCAAATGCCGCGGATTTTTTTAGTTATCCCTATCAGAATGTGGAGGATGAAAAGTTTTGTGCAGTTCGACGGTAATGCTTTCGTCTTGTTTTATACTATATCTTCTTTCTTTTTGTTTTTCTCTCCTTTTGTTCTGTCTCCTCCCCAACCCTAGCCCTCTCTTTCCTTTTTTTCGCGAAGTAGAAAATCAGCTCACGAAAAGTTGGACAGTCTGAAATAGGGTGCCAAACCAAACCCGAAACCGCGCCGGAAAGCGGATCAAAAACGTTATTTCTGACCGAACCGAAACTAAGTTGCAGCCAGGGCTGTAAATTACCTAGGTACAAGTAACTAGAACTCGGTATCTAGGTACCTTTTGTTGTACCTGAGGTACAAAACTAGGCACTTTCATTTCTCGGTATCGGTACCTGTATCTTAGGTACATTTTCCAGTAACTTGTAACTGAGTGAGGTTACTTTTTTACTTAACCATGTAAAATAGCGCAACAAATCTATTTTATATGTTTAACTAAAATGAACCAACTAGCCCAACAACGTACCCTACTAAAGTTACTTTTTACAGGCACTTTTCTATTCCCTTCGTCAAAATGGTAGAAACTATAAATCTTGAAGTATTAACACACTACAATGTGCCGTGATTAACGTTGAGTTGGGCACGACCTGGGAGGCACTGACTTGATCGAACGACGCTTTAGGGAACGAAGCCCCGCCAAGATGTTTCATGAACGACACTTTAGCGAATGGCGGTGTTCATTTCAGCGAGCGGTGGATTAGCGATGCCGTTCTAGCGACACCAATTTATCGAATCTCTTCGGAACTCCCTTTAGGGAAAATAGCGACCTGCTTCCTTCATCTCAAACCGAAATCAACTTCATTGCGTGTTGAAGCTCGAAAACGTCGCTTTGGTCGGCCTGCCAAGATTGGCCGAATGCTGTCTATGACATCAGCAAAACATTTCTCATCGACAGAAACAGGAGTAATATAAACACATCACTTTTGACGGTGTTGGCAGTGTTGCTTTCACAGCACAATGAGTTCAAGCTTCCACCATGCTCATTCCAAACACCGCCGAACTTGTTGTTCGCAAGGTAATGACGTCACGAGAGGAAACTATGGGAGGGCGCCACCGAAATATCTCGCCGCCAATACAAGGGAGGAGATAACTTGAAAGCTGAGCGCAGTTTCTGTTGACTGTATCTTGTCCTGCAGTGCTAACTCTCTTCTGCCATTAATACGATATAAATATAATTGAAAATAAATCATAATTAAAATCGTAAAGCAATGTAACATCCCGTATAAATACAGTTTCCACTCAATAAATTGGACTCATATTTTGCAGTTATCAAAACTTAAAAAGTTCCGAAAGAAAAAAAAAAGCTTATTTTTCTTCAGACTAACAAAAAAGAAAAAAAAAAACCCACGAAGCTTGAAGTCTTTCGTTCGTCGTTGCGCAGGTTAGGTGCATATGCACTCGACTCATGCGTTTCTTCATGCGACCGACGTCTTCTGGGCTCTTCAACGTTAGCACCGGCTCTTTAGGGCAAGAGCGTCAACAAGCGAGTTTCGGCGGTTTCGGCGTGAAATGGTAAACAGTGGAAGCTGTGGCCTCGGTGAACCAATTGGAGCGTGGGGATAAGGCACGTGAGGACTCAACTCCGATGCGGACATAGCATTGACACCAATAAAGCACATTTATCGATCTCGCTTTTGTGTGTATCCTTAGTATAAAAAACTTTACTTCCTATATATTCTGACAAATTTGGGGAAGAAAAATAAAGAAAGTATCTTTAAAGTTACTGTACCTGTAGCTATGTGAATTTTTAAGCGTGTACCTAAATACGTACAAAGGTACCTTTTCGTATGAGTACTGTAACTGTATCTTAGGTAAATTTTTGAAGTAACTTTTACAACCCTGGTCGTAACCGACATCAATATTTTGGCATTGAACCCGAACCAGAACAAAACCGGGATTTCATGTGGCGGTTACCGGTTCGTAGGAAGACTGTTCGGCGTATTCAAATGTGAGCCGCGCCTTTTTGCGAGAGGTGGTGTAAAGTGAATTAAATACTTGCAACGGTGATTGCACAGTGTTCACTAAACAAACGGCAGCGACGTGGACGCAGCTCCATAGTAATTAAACATATATATATATATATATATATATATATATATATATATATATATATATATAGATATATATACAGGGTGTTTTTTTTAAGCTTAACAGATTTGTTTAAAAAAAGCCGAGAAAGTTACACTTATGCCACTTGTGGAGGCGAGTTATACGGCGAGGGGGACATATTAGAGGGTGATAATCGTGATAATCAGTCGGCTAATTAATTAAAATTCGTTAATTAACTTTTTAATTAATGAAAATAGACACATGGTTCCAATTAGAAACTTGCTGAGCGTCATCGAAAACCCCTAAATCAGTCATTTTCAGAAAGACTTTGAGCGCGTGAGAAGCGTAGTAGTGCACTAAAGTTACCACTCGTGGAGCAGGTACAAGGCTGGGGCTAGATAAGAGACGGAAAAATCGCGCGGGCGCCTTATCGCAACCTCTAGCTTTGTACCTGCTCCACGAGCGGTAACTTCAGTTCACTACTACGCTTCTCACGCGCTCAAAGTCTTTCTGAAAATGACTGATTTAGGGGTTTTCGATGACGCTGAGCAAATTTCTAATTGGAACCATATGCCTATTTTCATTAATTAAAAAGTTAATTAACGAATTTTAATTAATTAGCCGACTGATTGTTACGATTAGCCCCCTATAATATGTCCCCCTGGCCATATAACTCGCCTCCACAAGCGGCATAAGTGTAACTTTCACGGCTTTTTTTAAACAAATCTGTTAAGGCTGAACTCCATGGGACGAATTATGTGACGAATAACTGGCGAACGCCGCCCGACGGCACGCTCGCTTTGCGCGCGACGTAGCAGCCACTGTGTTGATTCCACGCGCAGAGCAAAAGCCGCCGGGCGGCGTTCGCCAGTTATTCGTCACATAATTCGTCCCATGGACATAATTCGTCCCTTTAAGCTTAAAAAAAAAACACCCTGTATATATATATATATATACGAGGGGCGTTCATAAAGTTCGTATTATCGGCACAAAAAATAAAAAAAAACGGAACAAAACAAGCATCAACATGAGCGCGTGTCCCTCTATACTTCGTCTCACCCTAGCATGGACTAACCGGGAAGGCTGAGCTAGCGCGAGCGGCCAGCCTTGACTGCCTTGACTAGAGCACTTGCTGCACGAGCGCTCGTGCAGCCGCCGTGGCTTCATTCAAAGCGACTAGCTCGCGCTTTTAGCACGCGCGGCTAACAATAGTCCATACTAAGGTGAGACGAAGTATAGTTTCCGCACAGTATAAACATCGCATGCTATAGACCTTTCCAAACACGAGCTTGTGGCCGGTGCCATTTTGAGCGTTCGTGCGTATGGCGCGTGCTTTGCTCGCTTTCCGAAGCGACGAACACGCACGTGCTGGGCTGCGAAGATCGCACGCTGGACTGTGATTTTGTAAACATTGGAAAAGTCTATAGTAGCTTGGAACGCCGATAGGGAGCCGAAACAAAAATGGCACCGCCCATCGGTGCCAAGCACATTGAGTGATTCGTCTTTTTCATTTGAAGGGAAGAAATGCCAAGGATATTCATTCCATTCTGAGAGCGTTGTTCGGGGACAACACCCCAGTTTATGACAATTTGGTTAAATGGCGCAGACGCTTCCAGTGTGGCCAAATAAGAGAAAAGCATTTCAAGGACGGCGACCAAGTGATTGCTGAAGTGGAGCGATTCCTGAACCCTCAAAACCAGGAGTTCTATAACAATGGCCTCCGGCATGTGGTGCACCGCTAGAAAAAGTGGGTAACTTTTGGTGGCGAATATGTAGAGAAAGTCTCAACTCCTACCCGAGTTTGATTGCTGAATCTCTATTCCTTCGTGACAATAATACGAACTTTATGAACGCCCCTCGTATATATATATATATATATATATATATATATATATATATATATATATATATATATATATATATATATATATATATTTCGCGTCTAATTAAGTGCAGCAGGACTTGGCGTTGGAGCGGACGCGTACACTTCTACGCTCCGTTTCACCCAATATAACCGGAAATGACGTTACGAGCACCGGAGCCAATCAATAGACTTATTCCAAAACTCGAAGCGCCTCATCGCGGCGTAATGCCACGTTATGCATTCTGGGAATCGTTGCCTCACCGGCGGATAGAGGGCGCTGACGCGCTCGGCGCCATTAGGTTGCTTCAATTTGGTTTGTTTCGGTTCCAACGTGAACGCGGATATGTTGCTGTTTTACGTTGTTTTTGCTTAATTTGGTGATATACGATTATTTTCCTTATAGCACAAAACTAATGAAACAATGGTACTGAGCCACTTTGAGAACTGCGAGGTGTATTTTAGCCTTAATTGCGGTTTGTTTTTTTACCAACTCCTTCGATGATCTGATTATGGTTGGTTGCGAAACGCCTGACTGACGTAGAGGGAAGATTACCATCGTCTACGGCCGTACCCGATGACAACAGTTTCCGGGAAAGCAAACTAATGAAGAGACTAACACGTGAATGTAAAAAATCATATCGACAGCTTGATTAGCAATGTACTGAATCGGCCAGAACAGATGAACTCGCAAGTTTACTACTCACTGCTTGGTTTTCGTGGGCACTCAACCTTTAGTGAACTTTCGTAAATCGTAAAAACGTATCGTGTAATGACGCAGATAATTGATATAAACAAGTAGTATCGTCTCGGCCTCTTTTATTTTTAATTCAGTACTCGAGCATGTCTTGAAAGGACGAGTAGGAAATTTTTTTAAATTATCAACCCTGTTAAAGTACTCATCATTTCGCTATATTGGCCCTAGGAAATAAATTATTTTTATATGAACATTTGCTTACTCAAAATATGATATAGGTGGCAGGCCCGTCAAATTAAATCTGGCATTTGTCTTTCGTAAAATTGGCCAAATAAAATTAAAAGGCGCAGGAGGAGAAATACCTCGAAAAGTTTGGCTGAAGTGAACAAATATTTATTTTCTACAGATTCGCTTTCTAAATTTCGGCGTCGCCAGCCACCAAAAGTAAACCTCTATTCGCCATCGACAATCCTGGACTAAAGTAATTGTTACGCAGACGGCTTTTCTTTTTTTTTTCTGGCGTCAAAAATTGCTGATTTCAGATACTGGCCAAAGGTAAAACAGAGTAATTGCCTGAAGCTGAGCAGGTTGGTTATTCATGCTTGTGGGATATGCCAGCTGAACGAAGGAAAAAATATACAAGACAGAGAGAGAGAGAGAAGGAACATACACATGCACTCCGCTGGACTAACAACCATTTACTGAATAACATATTTTCCTTCGTCGACTTTCATTTAAAGGATAACTTCTTTTCCTTCGTCCACTTTCATTATTCCCTAGATAAAATATTTTTCTCTCGTCTTCTTCACATCAGTTTGAAAAACCTTGCATCCCCAGAGGTGATGTCTTCTGTGGGCTCATGCAGACTAATTTGCACAGGGGGTGTTTCCTGCAAGTACTTCCTTTCTTTTGCATGTAGCACAATGGAGGCAGTGCTTACACAATCTTCCTTCTTCTCCTCAGTTAGTTTTTCCTTCCAGCTCTTGTAGAATTTTTATATGCAATTTCACATCTTAGAAGGCATGAATGTGTTGTTAACACGCGTCACAGAGTTTCATGGGTCCTCCCTCGGTCTCGCACAAATTAGGATTTTCAGTCCTTACATTATAATATACCGCTTCTGTTAAACAAATGTATTAATAACAACATAAATATAAACACAATAAGTAAAAGAGTCCTTCGTTTGTACGTTTCTAGCATTGTATAATTTTAATGTGTTTTTCATTTGTTGCTGCTGCCAATGTAAAGGGATCCCATACCTAGTCAAGCTGTTTTTTAACAGCTTCTTGTATGGGTTTTCCCACCAGAGTTTCTGGAAATAAACTTGATTTGATTTGATTTGAAGGTGACGTCACAATGACGTCAAATATGTTGATCACCCACTCCGGCAACTAGGACGGATACAGCCGTTAACATCCGTGTTACTTTGGGGCGCTCTTTTTGCGCTCAAGCGTAGGGTTCTTGTTTCCACCGCTTCAAAATATGGCGTTACGATCGACATTGCCGCCGGGCCGGTGGCAACCGTGGCAACGGCGCAACCGGTGCAACGGTCGCCGACATCCGATGAGCATGATCGTCAGCTCGGAGTGTTCTGCGGAAAATGCGGTGTTCGCTCGGTCCGCGCTAATTTGACTTCGAAAGTTCTGGTGCTCTCGGAACAGAATACCTTCTCGCTACTGCACTGCGAAATGGTGCGGGAACTCCAGAAAGTCGAAAGTCTTGTCGTTCTTTCTATTCCCAAAGGAGTTCCGAAGCGAGAGGTAAAGTTTCGTTTTTCGTCGCTTTCGTTTCAAGCCCATTTCATGTTGTGCGATCCTGGTTGCGATTTTCAGTCTCGAGCGGCAGAAACCCCGTGAACACAGCACTTAACACACGTTTGTTTTCGTTTTTTTCTTACGTATGAGCAACGTTGGACCTGAAATTCGTGGGCAGATCGAACCGTACCACGTGAAACGCACAGGAGGACACAGGCATTTTTGGTGCTCTCTTTTTGCCCACAGACCCTTGCCTTACTTTTGTGGGCAAGCTTGAGTGCTTTCTAGCGTGCATTTTCAACCTGGTATACAAGGATGATGTGATAAAGAATCTTAGTGCTGTTACGTCCAGGGGAGGAATAGGACCCGAAGACGGTTTAAAATTTGCACTCCAGCTCGCCAGAAGGACATGACCGCCCTACCCCCGGGGTGTGCGAGGGCAACGGAGTCGCCGCGTACGCCTATCCCGGGGGTCCTCTGAACAGCAGCAGACGGAGCGGTCAAGAACGAATGCTTGGCGACAATCTCCAGCTACCATCAGGGACAGCCTTTCCCCAAGCCTCTCCCGGTGGCTCTTTTTATACCCTTTTTTCCCGGGTGACTAGTGAGTCATCCTCCTCCTCGCACCGGGAAGGGAGAGGGGGAAGCTTGAGGGTTGGTCACTACCCCCCTCTGTCGGACCGTCAGCAAACTAATTATTTATTTTCATGTAACAGTGCTTTCATGACAGAACAGTCAGAGACCTTCTCCGTCCAGCAATCGGCTCGAAGTTCCTCCAGATGTTCTGCTATGAACCCTGTTGAATTTACGCCTTTTGAACGAAGAGATGTGCAAAAACCTCATTTGAAAAGGTCTGCAGCTGATAGGAAAGCACAGAAACCGTAAAACAAGTCATCTATCAGCGGAGTAAAAAAAAATCATATTTTTTGTCTACAAAACATTGAAGTTTCTGCTGTTCAAAACTGTGGTGGTGCGATGTCTTTTATAAATGCATATTTCTTTAATTGTGCTCTTACGCGTTTCTCGTGCCATCTGTTCTATTGGTCCGTAAATTTTATTATCTGTATAGATCTTCCATTTTATGTATGAGATCCGTGTAAATAATAATGTATGAAAAGTAAATGTGTGCTCCTTGCCTCCTACCCACCTGAGGAGCAGCTTCTCTGAAGTTGCGCTACAGTGGTTTATGAAAAAAGATAAAATAAAAGCCCCAGAAGACGAGAATGAAATCGAGGAGAAATGAAATCAAATCAGGCAAACAAACGGGGGCAGGGGAGGGGCGGCGAACCGGCCGCCTAGGACGCGACAGGACAACTTGCGTCATCTAGGGGCAAGTAGGGGCGGCCCGGCAGCAGCAGAGGCGGCGATTGTAACGCCATGCTTTGAGGCGGCGGAAACAAGAACCCTACGCTTGAGCGCAGAAAGAGCGCCCCGAGGAAACGTGGATGTTAACGGCTGTACCCTATCCCAGAGCCGTATATGTAGAGAGTTTGGTCAATGGGAGGCGCGGGCAGAGCCAGGGCGTGCGGCAGACTCGGAAAGAGGGCTTGGCATGCTCTCTTTACCAACCAGAAGCCCAAAAGAATCCCCTAGCGGTGGTTGCGAGAAACAGTTCTGATCAAAGGTCTATGTTCGTAAATGGTTTTAATAAGCGCGTAAGAGTGAAGTGTAGTAACTCTTTGTGGTTAAAAATAGGGTTCACGTGTTGTTTTGATCATGATCATGCAGAAAGATGTAAGAAACGAATGCGTCGCTCAACTCTGTTTTGCTCGGACAGAGTGTGACCACTCGGACGGCAGATTCCAGGCCCTCGGCGCTTGGCGTACGGAGTATGTCGATCGTTCCGCTAGTCGCACTCTTCCACCATCATTTTGGATGAGCGTGATTGAAACATCACGTGTACCCTATTTTCAGTCATTGAGAGTTACTCCAATGCAGTTATCAGGTTTGTTTCTCGCGACCACCGTCAGGGTATTATTTCCGGCTTCTGGTTGGTCACATTCGAATTTCTGAAGACGCCCTGGAACACGGCCAGCCCGCTTTCGGCCAATGGCGCCTCCTCATTTGTCTCCTATACTTCCCAACGAATGGCCAAACTCTCTACATATACGGCTCTGCCCTACCCGTCCTAGTTGCCGGAGTGGGTGATCAACATATTTGACGTCGCCGTGACGTCCAACCTACGTTTCTCTTTTTTTCTTTTTTCGCTCATCGGTCGCTCTTTTCTCGCTTCTTCGCTCGCTCGGGCGCCCGGGGCGCGTTACAATAGCCAAGGCTACGGCTGCGCCGGCCTGACGGCGCCTCAATACTTTCACCGCCAAACTCGAAGGAGCACTCAGCGGCGTTCGATTCGACATTCATGCTTTCGCATTTGCAACTCATAAGAAGTGCTGAGGTGTCCTCGGATTTTTTTCTCAATCGATTTATTTGCAGCCACTTAGAAGACACACCAAATGGGTTTTATATTTTTTATACTTTTAATATTGAGCGTGTGCCTCGGATGACCCACGACTTTGATTATATTTGGTGGTTGTGTCTAAACTGCACGTGACTACGGAGAAGAGAGTGAGCGCGTCTCAAGCCGGCCAGTTCTCGATCGGAGGCTTTCGGGAGAAAAAAAAAAAGTATTTTGAGCCACAAATTGTGCTTTGGGTAGCTGGGTTCTCATATATCATGTACGAAATAAAAACCTCGGTGAATATAATCAGCCTGTCAGTGTCCCTGTGTGAATGAATTTTGTTCAAGGATAGCATCTATAATGGTTTTACTTTTAGTGCGATGATTCGGGCAAATAATTCACACCTTCATGCCATCACGTGAGCCAAATATTGTATGATACAAAGGGGTGTTCTTTTGCAGATTGCAAGATGTTTGTAAACAGCGGCACTTCGAACGACGCAATCGAAGAATGCGAGGAGAAGTTTCCCGGAATATGTGACTCCAGTCGGATCGACATGTTAGACCCCAGTGTCTGCGGGTAGGCAGCGAGGAGGATGTCAGAAGCTTAAAAAATCATTCAGTGAGTTAATGAACAAGTCAATAAATAAATGAAGCAAATAAATAGAAACCTAAATGCAGAAATGAAAACAAACTTAATTAAAATAAATATATGAATAAATATGCAAATAACAAAAGAAATAGGAACAAACATGAATAAATGAATGAAAACAAACACTTAAATGAAAAATTAATCAATCTATCAATCGATCAATTCCTTCTCCTTTTTTATTTAGTGGCGGTCTCCTATGTAAATGTAGTTCCTGGGTTCGGTCTTTTGCTCACTTGGCCTTCGTATATGATTTTCTGGGTGTACCTTTTTGCCCTTGTTGCACTGGCATATATTAGTTGCATTTTATCCTTTTGTATGAATTTTTGGTGCCATTGTTTGGCTTGGAGTGGTCTATATGACATCTGTTTTGTTAACTCAAAAAAATTTGGTCCATCAAAGGTTTTTTTTTTTATATTTTTGCTTAGTACGCGCTGAGCAAGGGAGAGAAAGAGGAGGAGAGAGATCGAGCGAAAACGTCTGAACGCCGAGCTCTGGTTGGAACGATTAGTGGGTAGACCTCAAGCTAGCAGCCTTTGTTTCCATTGCACTCATCGAACGTGTTGAACGCGGAACGCTCGCGTCCGGCAGTTGACTTTCGTATTCTAATTTGTTGGACGGGTGCAGTGGAGATAGAGGCAGCTATAATATGTGGCAAGTTAAAAAGGTGGGGCGAGGGAAAGGAAGGTGGGAGAGGAGGAAGCGGACGCAACACTGGCGCGGGGAAGGGCTTTCCTCCTCCCCTCGCCAGCGTTGCGTCCATTTCCTCCTGTCCCACCTTCCTTTCCCTCGCCTTATTTTCTTGAGTTGTCACCCACTATAGCTTTAGGTCTATAGTCCGTTGCAACTCAAGAAGGTAGGGCGAGGGTAAGGCGGGCCGGGGAGGAGAAAGCAGACGGAACGCTGAAGAGAGAAGGAGGTTTCCCCCTCTTTTCTCCAGCGTTCCGTCTGCTTCCTCCTCCCCGGCCCGTCTTACCCTCGCCCTACCTTCTTGAGTTGCAACGGACTATACCCACTAATCGTTCCAACCAGAGCTCGGCGTTCAGACGTCCCCACGTGTTCCCGTCTCCTCCTCTCCCTTGGTTTCTCTGCGCATACCTTCGGGCTATTTTTCATTGCTAGGGTCTCGAAATTGTTTAAAAATATGTTTGTGTAATAAAAAAAAAGTATGTCGTTTCTTGTTTGTGCTGGTATCGTTCTATCTGGAATTAAAATGTCTGAGATTCATTAAAAGTACATTTTAAAGGAACCATCAATGTCGTATACGCTTCTATTTATTTAATATTTTTAAATTTTATAGTGCTGCATTTGTCATGGCTTTGTGGAAATTTAACTATTATTTATGTGCTGGCAAAAGTGCCATTTCTTATGGGAGGAGGGGACTAGTCAAACTATACTCGTCACATAAAAAAAAACAAAAAAAAACGTACGCTTTGCGCATTTTTTACGCACAGCGCGGAGAAGTTCCCACAAGGTTTGATTGTCAATGAAAGAAGCGATCATTTTTGCTTTTGAAGTGTGTACGCCTTGATAAAATACCGTGAAGCTGATCTAAGATGCACCGACATAAGAGGGAAATTAGTACCGTTCTACGAGGAGCCGGACTTTTTTTTACTGAGATTCTTGAGGTGAATTCAAGTATAGACACTGTAGCTTATTTCCTGTCTCCTTTCCCCCGACTATAAATTAAGTTAAATTAATTGAAATAAAACGAATTGAAATGAGCCTGATGCACTTCGTAAACTAAAAAGACAAACTTGCGGCAAATAAAATTTGTTATATACACATGGTCTCAGGCACGAGTGTGTTCTTTTTTGTAGCCAAATGGCCGCACGTGTTAAACCGCCGGGTCATCTAACAAACATAAAATTTAGTAGAGATATATTAGGTTCTTGCACCTGACGTCACTTTCGATGAGCCTTGAAATCGAAACGAACTTTGTCGTCTGCCGTCGGTGCCTAGGCGCCATGTTGGAGGTATTGGAGGCGACAGTAGTGGTACTCTGTGTGGCTAAGTAACAACTGCGTAAAAACATCGCTGCCCCTGTCGATTGCTGCCGATGGAACACAGGTCAAAATAAACGTAGCTTGTGTTTAATACCGTGAAACGGCACTTGGACGCATCGCGAGAGTCCCGTCGGACGGCAAAAAATGCGTCGTGTGCTAAGCATTTGTGGTGACTGACAAGAAAATTAGTGCCGCTACATGTACGTGAAATCATTGGGGAATATTGTGCAGGACCGGCTACAGTGTCATAACATTTTGACAAGGGTTACACAGATGACGACGAGCTGCCGCACAAGTAATTTCGTCTGCTTTACTTGTCCCAGTCAATCAAACAGGGGTTCCTCACCTGACTCACCTGACACGAAGGTCACTTCTCAAATTCTTAGGGTGTACCAAGCTTTTCTGTCGAGATGGTGCCGGCCTATTCGCCGGAGCCTTTTATGACGCCGGCGAAACGAGTGCTCGAGCGTCGCCTTTTCCTGGTTCCTAATGATTGCCGGTATTCTAAGAAAATCCAATACTCCTGGCCGTAGCTCCATTTATTCACCTACTTGTATGGTTGGAAAAAGTAATTACGGCGGAACTGACCTTTTTAAACCTCGAGTGAGCGGACAAACTACAGCGCAAACACTTCCCCAAAAAACACAGAACAGCATTACAGCGACGAATGCCATCCAACAGATTTCGGTGGGTTACGGCGAGATTTCCGAACCGGAAAGCTCATGGTCTCTGCAAGAACCCTATATATTAAAAAAAAGGCTAACGAAGAGATTAATTAACTACAACACTTTTGTGTTTTGCAACAAAACGTATTATCAGCCTTATTTTTTTTCACTGTAGTCGTACGTGGGGAAAAGTTAGCATAAATGGGATGGCGAGAGAGTGGGTGAGTCAATGTATTTCTTCAGTGAAGAGGTCAAAAAAAAGTTGATGAAGTGCTCAATTGACGGCTGCACGGTGGCGGTACTTTCAATTGTAATGGCGTACCTTCTTGGCGTAATGTAGCACATGGCTTGAGTCGGTGACTTCCATTTCCGCACTCAAAGGTAACATGCGCAACGTATTTTTGCAAAACGGCTTGACCAACGACGGTAGTAGAGTAAGCTCGAAAAGAGCTGTTAATAAAGTGCTTTTAATCATCCCTATTTTAGGCCAAAACGTCCCACTTGTTGCCACATTTGGCAAATTACAGTGTGCAAAGCAGTTTGGGACGTATGGGACGGTAGGTGGGAGGAATGGAACGGTGTTTCAGGTCTCATCTGCAGGATACCTTTTATATTTGTTCAAAGTGTATTCTCCAAATATTCTACAATACAACAAATAAAAAATCTTTACGATCTAGAAAAAAGGTAAAACAGATTCCCAAATTCGATAGTAAGTTTAATGTAATTTAGTGAAGAGGACTAAAGTTTGAAATATCATATTCGGAGGTTGAAGAACCCGTCCTGTAGGATAATTTTTGACACTGTCCAAATAGTTAAGAATTTGGACAAACCACTTTAT
This sequence comes from Ixodes persulcatus, assembly GCA_013358835.2. Taxonomy (NCBI): domain Eukaryota; kingdom Metazoa; phylum Arthropoda; class Arachnida; order Ixodida; family Ixodidae; genus Ixodes; species Ixodes persulcatus. The sequence goes on from JABSTQ010011392.1 coordinate 22,620, forward strand.
AGCGAGACAAATATTTATCCTTAAATTGCGATGTGTCAGGTAAGAGAATACAGTAATATTGAATCAACTCGGTCATAACACATAGTCCAGATTTACTTCAGCAAAAATATTTTTTCTACATTACGAGAGGTATCTTTATTCGAATACATGAACAAGCAGCAAGGGTTTCAATATGGCTACCTAGAAATACCTAGAAAGTTTAATACCTAGAAAATTTTCATGAACAGTTTCAAAACATTGTCCGGGAAAATAAATTGTGGCAGCGGCAACATCCCTCACTTAAAGCTTAAAACAACTTTGCATAAGATCGCACGATGACTTCGTGATACTCACGTCATAATTATGACGTATTCTATCATTTCATTAAATTTTGAAATACCATTGAAAAGTTTATTATTCCAACTTTCAAGCAATAATCACTTGGTAAGTTGCCTTTGAAGTCCCGAAGTAGCCACGATTAAACACGACTAAACACGATGCTCCATCTGACAGCTGCCGGTTTTAAACACAGGTTCACACACTCCGTTTTAATTTAGGTCCTTCCTTAGCCAAAACTGCATCGGTGCTTTCGTCTTTGGGCGTTTTCTATCAGCGGCCAAACCAATCATGCAATCATGGCGCATTCGCTGTGCGTCACTGATTTAGCTGGTGATAGAAAACGCACGAAGGTGACGAGCTCCATGACGATGCATTTTTGGCTCTGCTTGATTCACTTCGTAGGATCATGGTCTGACTTTTAGTTAAACGGACTATGCGGAGAGCAAGTCATCAGATTCATGCGCGGGAGTTGCGGTGACGTCAGAGCGATGCCGAGCTCTGATTGACTTTGATTGAAAGGATAGGGGGGTAGACCTCAATTCTAGATGCCTTGAGGTTTACCCACTATTTTTTTTTTTCTATCATCCAATAAGAGCCCGGCGTTCTGACATCATTGCAACCCCTGTGAAAGAAGCAGACGAACTTGCGCTCCGCATAGACATAGGCTGCGTTCCAAACATTTACTCGATCCGACTCTTCAGTAAAGGTTTCGTTCCACGGCGTTTCAAAACTTTTCATTAAGACTTTGGTTTGATCTAGTTGGTCTATGGTAGGCATAAGGTTTAAAAGCGCAAACATACAGTGTTTTGTTGTGTTTTTCCTATCGTCCCTGTTTGGTTGCGCTTTTAAACCTTATGCCTTTCAAAACTTACTCGCGCTTACTCGATGACGTCAGAACTCGCGTTCCAGAAGCGTATTGTTTTCTGCGGAGTAATTACTCAGGCTATACCGTCCTCGATCGGTGGCTAACGTCGGATCAAATCGAGTAAATATATCACGTGACCTGTTCGCCGTCTGCTCGTCGTCTGCTTTCTGCGCCCACAGCCGTCAGAGCTAGTTTTCTCCGTTGACAACGTTGCTAGATTACCTCAGTTGTGGAACTTGGCGGGGGGTATACCCCTCCCTTCACTCACTTCAGTTCGCGCCCCGTCTTTCGAAGCGCCATCTAAATTTTCGTTTCATAACTGTGCGTTCCATAGAGCAGTTTCACCTTATGTTGTACCGCAGAGAAGGCTAAAGCGCGAGCTTTGGGAGCTGCTCTTAGCGCACGAGAGCTTGTGCCGCCGAGATGTGCCCTAGAGCGAGGAGCTCGCGCTTGTAGCCTTTCCTGCGGTACATCATAAAGTGAAACAGAGTATTAGCGGCGAGATGTTTTGGTGGCGCCCTCCTGTGGTTCCATCATGTGACGTCATTACCTTGAAAACAACAAATTCGATGGTGTTTGTTATTAGCATGGTGGAAGCTTGAAATCATTGCGCTCTCAAAGGAACACTGCCAACACCGTCAAAATTAAAGTTCTTTCGTTCCTCTTATTTCCGTCGATGATAAATCCCCTTTCCGACGTCATAGTCAGCGTTCGGCCAATCGTGGAAGGCCGACCACAGTGACGCTTTCGGTCGCGCACGGGGCTAATAGACGCCGTGCTTCAAGACGTACGTATTCCATAGAATACACTGCAGTTACCCAGAGCCGTTTATTGAGAGAGTTTGGCCATACATTGGTTTGAATAGGCGAGCATCTCGGGGCCAACCACAGGCCGCGAAACAGCCCCTAGCGGTGGTCGTGGGATCTAAATTTGTGACACGACTATACTTCGTTTCACCTTATGTGCGAGCGAAGGCAAAACTGGAAGCGCGAGCACAGAAGCTCAGTGCGTTCAGGCTTTGCTCGAGCGCGCGAGCTGGGGAGAAATGCAAAAAGCGCTGGTCTCGCGCTTCTTGCTTTGGCTTCGCTCGCAGATAAAGTGAAACGAAGTATAATTTGAGCCGTGCCGAGCGGAACTCCGCGTCTCAAGACGCTCGCGCACCCCACCCTTTGCACTGCTTTCTTTCAGCCAGTCTCAGGACGCTGTTCTAGCAGTGCAGACAAAGGCATGGGCACGAGCGCGTGGCTTTGAAAAAGTGCCTCCTATGCACGAGGTCTCGTACAAACAAAAGCGTTTCGCTGAGCTAGGCTCACGCGCCTGTGCCTTTGTCTTCACTGCAGACATTTGTGAGATGGAGTAGAGGTCTCCTGATTGCTCGACGCTGTGTCACAAATTTAGTTTACGCTCTAAGCGTGGGGGGAATATTCGGCGCTGGCGGCGGCCTTTGCTCCGCCTATTGTCCAAACTCTCCTAATATACGGCTCTGCAGTTACCATAGCAGCCGTCCGGTGCATTGAACGACGGGAGGCGAGCCGTGGTGAGACAGGGGGATACTGCTCGCGCACGCAGCGTCTATGAGCAGTTCTGTAGCTGAGCTAATCTAATAACGCTGTCCGTTGGCTTTGGCGGCAGACGTTCAAAATGACAGAGAATGAGGTGCAGCTATTTTTGTGTGATTATTGCGATTTCTGGTTTCAACGAACGAATTGACTGTGCACCGCATCGAGACCGTGAACCTTCCGCAGGAAGATATACCTGTTGTTATTATCGGAGTGCGAGCGTAAGCAGGAGCTTGTCCGCATTCTCGTCCTCGGCGTTAGAAGGAATTCGTATTCTTAATTAAGTTCAAGGCTGAAAATGTTTGAACGCAGTACATGATGTGGAAGTATTTTTTTTTTGTCCCCCAGAGTGTGTAATGAGAGAAAAACCCTGGTAAAGGAATGAAGGCATCGGCGATTTCATGTAAATGACCAGTGAATAACGCCACCCCATCTCCCTCCCGAGAAATATAGCGGTTTGGAAGTTATCTTTGTTATTTTGTAATCATATTCGTGTCAAAGCGAACGTAAGTTACGAATCACTGTTGCGAAAGCCTCCTGCGCTGTGCCGCTACACCGTGTAAAAGCAATCTCCCCAAAACGTAATTGGTGCAAATTGCGACGCGTGGAACGTATGCGTTTAGGGCTCCTAGATTAGACTTACATCGATCGCGCTGATTAATAAAAACGAAATTTCGATGTCTAACTGAAAAGAGTAGGTAATTTCGACCTCGATGTACAACCCAAAATGAAGGTGAGCAAAAGGAGCTGGTGGAGCCACCTCAGAAAACACCACGTCGTCACTGTCAAAGAAAAAGTTCGCAGCGGCTACTATTATCGACTGTTCGAGCGCTTTCGCCGTGATCAAAACAGATCGTCTGCTATCCTCCGCCATCGCTGCTATATGTTCTCTTTGCCTTAGGCCAAGGCTAAGTCGCCGTTCCCAAATCGAGTCGCGAATCGTTTATTCGCGATGTCACGTGGTATTACCCTTTGACAGGATGCAGGTTACTCGGGCAAGATTTCGAAACAGACCAACGCGCGGCTCTAACGTCACGGCGCCGCGGTGGCGCTGCTGTAGACGGCGCAGACGCTTTACCTGAAGCAAATCTGGTTTCTGCGCACGCGCAGTGTCCGCACCTCGCGTGGGAACCACTGATCTTTATTGCAGTAGGCTGGATCGCGGGTCGGGAGCCTGTCGGTGTCGCCACCGGCGGCCATTGCTTGACACCAGGTAATACACGCAAGTCTAGGGGAGAAACGCACAAAAGTAAGAATATTGAAGCATTTACGCTGTGCTCGGAGGCGAGTATTTTATGGTGTGCCGCGAGCCTTATGTCGGGTGTTTGTAGATCGAATCGGTATTTGTCAAACGTTCGAACGCCGATTAAAAAAATCAAACGTACCGGAGCACCTACGGCTGAGCTGGCAAGCTTGCTCTCGAGTGGAGTAAACAAAGGAACTTGCCGTCAATGAGACCGTCCTTGAGGGAGCCCAGAAGTTGATGAATGACAAAGAAGTTCCATCTCGACTGCGGCTTTCCGGGAGTGAGCGAATTCTGCGTAGCAAAGCCTTCGAGCTTGTCGTCTGCTAAACCCAACTCAACGAAACCGCCACCGACTCCGCGGTAACTGTAGGTAACTCTCGCCTCCTTGAGCTGCACTACAGCGGAGTCACTCTCGACCACAAAATATTTATTTATAAAAACGGCGAGGGCTGTCAGCTTTAATGTTTGTACGCAAGCTATTTGACGGGCTTATCGAAAAGCATCCAAAACGTTTCAGTGCCGACAACAGCTTAGAAACGTGGGAAACGGCACTTTTTTTCGTTCTTCCCATAGAGTCTCATGCATTAGCTGGTGTCAATCAATGGCCGCCGGTGGTGACACTCGGCCCCAGCTGCCGAGGCCGCGGTCCGCGATCCAGCCTACTACAATAGAAATCAGTGGTGGGAACGCTTCAGGTGCCAATTTCGTCGATCTCGCTCAAATGTCTGCCATGTTTAACAAGAACGCCGAGACGGAGGTTACATTTCCTCTCACCGATCGAAATGATGTAACCCGGTGGTCGCGGAAGACACATCCTAACGAAAGGTAGGAATTAGCTCGAACAGGATATTTTGAACCCGTCTTGTGCGCCTCCTCGCGCAGGTTTGGAGCCCCGTGGTAAGTGTCGAAAGATTGTTTTGCGTAAATTGTTTCTTTTCGATGCTACATGGTACTATGTCAACATTCTTCTTCGGAGATGACAAAATTACGTTTCAAAAGTAATTAAATTACATTACTCTTTACTTTCCTCAGAAATGCGCAAATATACATTGCAAATTACCTCGGACTAAAAGTAAATACATTACATTACAATTACTTTCGAAAAGTAATGCAATTACTTCGAAATTACTTTTGAATTCCTGCGAGCGGTAATTCGTGCCCGTGACGGCAGAAGTGTTAACCATAATGTAGGGCTTCTTAAGACTTAACTACCGTCTTAAGGTAGTTGACACATCATTAGGATGTGTCAACTACCTGATGACTGGAAACTCGCTCATGTCATTCCAATTTTCAAAGACGGAGATAAAAATAATTTCAATAACTACAGACCCATATCGCTCACTTCCGTTTCATGTAAAATTTTGGAACATATACTTTCATCACAGATTGTAACCTACTTATCTTCAAACACCCTTATTTTCTCTAATCAGCATGGGTTTCAACGTGGTTATTCCTGTGAAACACAACTATTTGAATTGATTATTGACCTTCACCTTTCTGTTCACTCCTATTGTCCTACCGATGCTATTTTTATTGAGAAATTTAATTTATTTAAGAGAAATGTGTCAGCATGACGATCTCGCGAAAAAAATCCCCACTTGTGTTTGACTACGAGTTGTCCGGACACAAGCTTAGCAGCGTAACTAAATATAAATACCTAGGACTTATTTTCTCTTCGGAACTTAAATGGGACAACCATATCGATTACATAGTAAACAGAGCCAATAACAAATTATGGTATTTAAAACGAATCTTGAAAGATGCTCCGTCTACCACTAAACTGCTCGCTTATAAAGTTTTAATTCGTCCCATTCTTGAATATGCGAGTGTTGTATGGGACCCGTTTACACAAAAAAACATAGACAAATTAGAAATGGTTCAGAGAAGAGCACTTAGGTTTGTGTTCAACAAATTTGGACGTAACCATTCCCCTTCAAAGCTAATGTGTCAAACTGATTTAATACAATTGCAAACTAAAAGAAAAATAGCCCGCCTTAAAACCCTCTTCCAAATCATCAACCACTCCATTAAAATTCCACACGACAAATACGTAACTTTTGCGACTAGAACAAATACCAGATTTACACACTCGAAAACGATAATTGAACATCGGTCCCGAATTGATTCCTTTAAATACTCTTTTTTCCCACGGACAACATCGGAGTGGAACAAGCTACCCAAGCATGTCGTTGACTGTGATAATGTTTCTTTGTTTTTAAGCCAACTCGCACCTTATGTATAAATAGGTTGTTTGTAGCGGGAACAGCACTTTAATTATAACCATTTCATCGAGTCTGACATTTTGTTCTTATTGGTGCTGTGGGACTTTGAATTTGTGTTTGTGCATGTATTGTCATACAGTTTTCTTTTTTCAACGTGCTTTGACCCTTGCATTGTCTGATGTCGATTCTAATACGTATTTCCTATCGTAGCGTTGTATTGGAACGTGACCGCGTTGTCTTATAATTGTTCATTTTGTGTTTATCTGTGCCACTCCTATTGTATTCCTTCAAGGAATGATAGTATTGTTAAATAAATAAATAAAAATAAATTTTGCTAAAGCTTTTGATCGGGTTCCCCATAACAGACTAATATACAAATTAGAAACTATGAATATAAACGCTTTTGTTACTCAGTGGATAACTGATTTTTTTTAACAAACCGCTCTCAATTTGTTGTAATTAACCAGTGTGTCTCCTTCCCTATGCCGGTGAAGTCTGGCGTTCTTCAGGGCTCTGTCCTCGGTCCGGTATTGTTTCGTTTATATATAAATGACCTTCACTCTAACATTCAATCTACCATACGTCTCTTCGCGGACGATTGCGTCATTTATCGGGTCATTCCTAACCCCTTGGATTTTCGCGTACTCCAACGGGACCTAGACATTGTCCAGCAATGGTGCACCACATGGTTAATGCGAATAAACACTAACAAAACTAAAGCTGTCACTTTTACAACGAAATTGCAAATCACTCATCACGCGTACATGATTGTAGAGGACCGCATGGAAAACGTTACGTCAATTAAATACCTCGGCGTCCACCTAACAGCTAACTTATCATGGAACGTTCATATTGAACATGTAACTCGGAAAGCTTCCAGAACTCAAGCTTGGTTTTCTTAAACGCTCTTTATTTCAAGCTAACAAAGAAACTAAACTCCTCGCCTATACTACCCTCGTCAGGTCGCAGTTGGAATATGCATCTATCATATTTCACCCTCATCAGCTTTACTTAACCAACCATATTGAGACACTTCAAAATAAAGCCTGAAAGATTTTTAACCCGCGACTTCTCCCGTACTTCTAGTGTGTCTAACATAAAACGTAATATCAACCTAACCCAACTGCAGTACAGACGAGGTATTGCTCGCATGTCATTTTTCCACAAGCTCTATCATGAATCATCTCCCTTTAGGACCTCATTCATTCAGCCTGCATATCGTATTTCGTCTCGCGTAGATCATCACTTTAAAGTATCGCCCATCTTTGCCCGCACTAACTTGTTCAAGAATTCCCCTCTGGTTCTTGCCATCTCCGAATGGAACAGCTTGCCCAGAGAAATCGCGTTAATCACATCACCTGATACGTTCATTAGTTCTTTAAGTAATATGTACCAACTTATATAGTGCTGATTTGTGTTATGTTTTCATCCAGTGTTCTTGTTATTTATATTGTTTATTGCTTGTTTAACATTGCTTATGCCAACTATGTAATCGTTTTTTTTTTCACTTGACACAATTGTATTAAACTTTGTACTATCGCTTCTCCCCCTATGTAATGCCCGTTTGGGCCTTTAGGGTAAATAAATAAATAAATAAATATATAAATAAATAAATAAAAACAAACAGCTCACCGGGTTCGCTGTCGTTCAGCGGTGAAGTGGATCGGTTAATGGCTGATGCGATTGCGTTCTCCTGATTTTGGAGAAGTTCACTTCAGTTGGTCGGGCCATGGCAGCTCGTTTTTCATGAAGTCACAACGACTGTTGAGATCTGCAAAACTGCCCTTTATGGGGCCTTTCGCGAACGGGATTCGTCGTTCCCGAATCCATTTTGCACAAGGTTGAGGAAAAGTTCAGACTCGAACGCAATCGAATCGTCTTCTTTCAAGAGCACTAGTCGACGCACTTCCGGACATTCTTCTCGATGAATATTGTTCTCTAACAACGGAACAGCGCGAAGCGCCACAAGAGAAGGAAAGGGGTGGCGGTGGCGGGCGCCTCCAGAAATGTGTCCTTCCCCTACGAACCAGCAGCTATATCTACGCGTTTGCTTTTCCCTGACATGACTTCCCAAGGCGAGCCTGCTTTGCTCGCTTTTTGCCGTTTCCGACTATATTACGTTTACCCCTAAGCTGATACAGTGATGTCTCGTTAATATGAACGCCTCCGTTCCCGTAGAAAAATCGTCCATAATGTGAGTTGTCCATAATAACGAGACAAAAATGCATGCATTTTCTCAGTTTGTCCCCGATAGTGGTGTCCCTATAGCGGGGTATCCATATTAACGGGGTTCATATTAACGAGACATGACTGTAGTGCGGTGGTAGCTTCGTACTCGTCGGATCAGTTCGTTTTCCTTTGATCACCTGACTGCGGTCTCTGCGCGTGGGCATTGTCGGCGCTTTGATCAAATGTCGAAAGATCGACGCACGACTGCTTCAACGAGCGCGAAGCCTCCTCCGCAATGTCAGTTTAATGGGGAACGGGAATACAAAAAGCATATTTACCTTCGAAGGATGGGGCAACTTTGGAGAAGTTCTGGATCTTTGGCATGATATTTAGGATTAACTCCTGACTCCTCGTCACAGGTTTTAAAATGTGCTGATCATCGTAGCAACCTGCCGTCCACTTTGTAGCCTGGAACGGCCCCCGATGACTTTTCGCCGCCAATCCGTTTTTACTGGAGTTTGTGAACCGTGGCCTAACAGTTATGTCTTCACTCGAAAGCTTTCCTTCATCGGCTTCGCCTTTCAACCCCGTCTATGCGTCTTTGTCTCGCTTTCGACTCCCACGTCACAGATTTTGTTCTCAAATGGGCATCGGGAAAAAGTAATTACAAAAGTCATTAGTAATTTCGTCAAAATAAAGTCCGAAAGTAATTCATTACATTACTAAATTACCAGCACAGAAAGGTAATAATTACATTACTCAATCCAGCAAAAAGTAATTTAATTACACTAATTTCATTAGAGTAATGGCATTACTGCCATTTCTGTTCTTCTTAAAGGACGCAGGAACGCTATTACACTCTTGATAGCCCCCGCCTTCAGTAGCGAGCTTGCCTGGTGAGTTTTCTTGGACACAAATGTTGTTTAATGTCATAATTGGTTAAATATTAAATTTCGAATTTAAGTTTCTGTATTAATCTACCCTAAGTTTTTTTTTCTATACATACTCTAACATTAATTTATGTGTTTAAACTAAGATTATTTATTTCGTTTTTTTTTTTGTATATATTTACTATTTTTTCCTGGCACTTAAGACTGCGACACATCGTTGGGTCCGGCCCCTTTTTTCAGAAAGTTTGGAGACCCCTGGCCTATAGTAAAGGATTTTCACGGTCCTCGTCCGCATATCACGTGGCGTGATGAATAAAAGTTGGCCTGTCCGGGAGGAGCTAGTTGAAAACGATGAAAAACCACGCTCAAATTTGGGACAGGACAAAAGGAACGAACATAGGACAAACACGAGCTGGTTGGTTGACATAGTTCGTAAGGAACATGCTTGTTGTATTCAGCATATTCGATTTAACTTATTTATTTGTGTTATCTGAACTTCGAAGCTATCATTATTCATCATTTTCTTGTCTTCTTTTAAGCCATCTCGTTGATTAAATGTGTTGACCTTAGAGCTTCGATTAGACTGGTTTTTCCGTAACCACGTACGTCCCCCGAACCGGGGAGTCGATATTGATTTCTGACGACGAGGAAGACAATGAACGGGTCTCCGCTACCAAGACGTTAGCTCGGTTTTCAGTTTTGCTGGCAAACTACCCTACTCGACCAGCCGCGTCTTTACCTATTGCTTTTCGCTCCGGAGATAAAGATGCCTATCCTCCTCAAGCAGAAGCCATCAAGAAATGGTGCCTGGAGCGCGTCTTCGACTGGTGTGTTTAGCGAACCATCCCATTCATACATCAAAAGGGGTCCAGAAGTGGGAACAAATGACGTCACAGAAGCGGCCATGTTATGTAGTCGGATGTCAAGATCCTGGCGGTTGGTGCTAGAACTTCCGGCAAACAGTACGAGCGTTGCCGCCAATGAGGTCTACGACGTTCTGGCGAATACGCCCCCAACAACACCCTACGATGATTATGTGTCTTGTATATTATTATATATTTTTGTTTTGTGGAACTCAGTTTAGTTTCTTAATAACCTGTGTTTCTCATTCTATGTCTTAGATTTCTTAATTTTAATGAACCCAAAATAGCCAAATGGCTATGGGTCCATCTGCTTTTTCAGTAAAATGTATATGCACCTCATTGATAATAAACGAATTGAATTGAATAGAATTTAACTGAAGACTGCTCTGCGCCAGAGCACCGAGGTTTCGGAACGCTCCCACTTGCAGCGAGTTCTCTCGGCGAAAGAGCTCTGTGATCGGCAGTCAAGCCAGTTGCTGCGTCGCATGACCCAGATTTTTGGCGAACGCGCTAACAGTCAGGACGACGTATTCCTCCGCGAGTTGTTCTTGCAAAGGCTCCCTTCCAAGGTTCAAATGGTTTTGGCAACTACGACGACGTTGAACGTCACCGGACTTGCCACACTGGCCGACGCAGTGATAAAGGCTACCACTCCATCCGTCGCAAGTATTGCTGTGGTTCCACAGCAAACGACAGCCCTGTACTCTGGATCAGTCACCAACAGCCAGCCTTCCCAGGCCAATTTATAGCTGTTTTGCCAACGCTTGGCGGAGATCGTTGTCGCAGCTACACAACCCTGCGCCCCCCAGCCCCTTGAGTCTCGTCGCAGGTGTTCGACGTATCGTCGGGCACGCGACGAAAGCGCGCGATCACCGAGCTCTTCAGGGGCATGCTACTATTACCGCCGCTTCGGTGCCAACGCCCGTCATTGCCCCTGCCCGTGTTCATGGCAGGGAAACAGGCGGGCCGATCTGTAGAGGTGACGAGTGGCCGGGGCTTCGACGAATGTCGCCTGTTTTACGTGGGTGACCGAGTCACCAACAACCGGTATCTTGTCGACCGCGGGGCCGAAAGCAGCGCAGTTCCAGCAACACGTGCCGATCGAAGCAGCGCCATTCCAGTTCAACGAGAACGGTCGATCACCCTACCCTCGGCCTCTGACGGGTATTCCGGTGGATTTTTCTGGTGGCCGATGTCTGTTAAGGAAGTCTCGGCGCGGCCTTCCTCAACCACTACGGGCTCTTCGTGGATGTTAGAAGCAAGCGACTGATAGACTTTACCACGCGGCATTTTCATCCGTGGTATCGCAACGGACGACGATGCTGTCTACACCTTTGCCTGTACGATCCCAGAAGGAGTGTTCAAGAACTCGCCGAGTAATTTTTCAAGCCTGACTCAGTCACCTGATTGGACAGAACCCGTCTCGCACGATGTGCAACACCACATCATGACGACAGCACCACCCGTTTAATGTCGTCCCTGCCGACTACACTCTAAGAAAAAAAGTTGGCCTCAAGAGACTAACGGCAGCATTTGGTCCTCTGAACTTCCAGTTGCTCCCCGTAAGGACCATCTGGTTCAAGCTGGGTACCGTGCGCAAAAACTGGGGACTAACTGCGCTCGACTGGGACAAACCGATAGGCGTGCGCGAGCAAAAGCAGCCATTAGTCCCCCTCAGACAGGGTGCATCTGTAGGATTTAGTCCCCGAAGGCAAACGGAATGTTCGCCAGGAGAACAGATGAAATTTCGCTTGTCTTGAGGATCGGCGAGACTCTGCCCAGCACGGCTGAAAGTGTTGAGAAAACTCGGACGAAACTGGCGAATTTGTTTAATGTGCCACGGACATTCAGACATTACATGGTAGAGCTTCGCGCGTTGTGCGAATGCGAGTTAACGAATGTGCTGACTCTACTTCACCCAAATATCTCGTCAAAAATGATCTGTTGACATTTCACAAGTCCCATTCACGTAATTTGCTTTCGCGCAAAAAATGAGCATTAATCCAAACGCAACACCTCCAAATACTAACACTTTTTTTTTTCTTAAATGAAACTTAAGAGTTTGTAGAAGACGCGCTTTCAACACCGGAGTCTCGCAGTCAGACTAAATGGTCACTTCAATCGCTAAAACTGAGTTACTGAGAACAGGTCGAGCCTCGTCTCTGCGTCTCCCCGTAACCAACCTTTCTTGGTAGTCCAATGTCGAACTCAAAATCCGCAACGACACACTTGATGCACGGCACGTTCCACTCAAAAAGCACATCCGATCCAGGGCCAGTATCCAGACGCTTTCATGCCATCGTCGTCGATGTTTCAGATAACATTCCAGATGAACAACGAAGAACGAACCGCGCCCGGACGTCATCCATCGCAACACCCTGCTAATACAAAACAAATGCGAACTAAAAAAAAATAAAAAGGCCCCCGAGAAAACTGAAAAGAGAGAGAGAGAGAGAGAGAGAGAGAGAGAGAGAAAAACGCGTTTGCTTGTACGTCACTTTACCGGCGTGTTGAAAATGGCGACCTTCGACCTTCTCCCGTCCTTCGGGCATTGGTGTGTCCGTGTGTCGTGTGTAGTGAAAGGGGGAAAAAAGATTTTCGGGAAAAAGAGATTTCCCTTCCCCCTCCCACCAACCCCCTACCCCGCATTCCTCGTTCACGCGGGGGGTAGGGCAGATGGGGCAGAGAGGGTCCGTCGGGAAAATGGGAAGGGGTCTTTGTTTGAAAAGAACCTGCTGATCGTCTCCGATCATTGCGGGATCCGGTTTGGATTCGCGGTGCTGCAACACTGCACTTAATCTGTTCTGAAGTCACAAGACAAGGGAACTTGATTAAGGTATGTCAAAGTACTTCTGTTTATGGTATATTCATTAACTGCGGCTTCAGAAAGTGTTTTATATTGAGCACGTTCTCTAGCTTCCAAAGAACGCGCCATTCTCTATTCTTTTTGGCACCATGGTTGCTTATTTTGTTACGCAGCACAGAGACCTGATATTCAATCGTATCGAGCAAAATGCCAGTTCTACCGATGGCTTATTTTTTGTGTTTTGCAGACCCTGGCAGGATCGCTTTACCATAAAGGCCTGTTCACACATGCAGCAGAGAGCTACAAGCATAGCGCTGACCTAGCGCTAAGCGCGTGCTGACGGGAGCTTTCACCAGCTTTGTATCGCACCGTCAAAACTGTTGCTCATTTCAGACGGAAAGCAGCTCACGACACGTCAGCAGCGCTACTTCAGCGCTTCGCTGCGTGTGAAGCCCGGTTCACACAGTTGCGTTTGACTGCGTTGCGGCGAGAACCGAAAGCGAGTCACCGGCACATCTGTGCTTCGTATGAAGCGTGGAATCCAATTCAAGGAATCTTCTTGGCACGCGATATAAGCAGCAGGGATGTCCTGGTGTCCCGCTGCCGCAACGCAGTCAAACGCAACTGTGTGAACCGGGCTTGAGAACCGGCCTTAAAGGGACACTGACAGGGCATTTATGCTCGCCGAGATTTTTAGTCGTACATGACATATGAGGGCCCAACTACCCAGAACAAAATTTGCGGCTCGAAATTCGGTTTCTTTCCGCCCGAAAACCGCCGATCAAGAACTAGCCGGTTCGAGTCTCGCTCACTCTCTTTTCCTAAGGTATCGATGCGATTACCAAATTTAATCGAAGTCGTGGGTCATTGAAGGCACACAGTCAATATTAAAAATAGAAATAAATATGAAACCCATTTTTTCTGGCTTCTAAAAAGCTGCAATAACGTTGATTAAAAAAAAAGGTGCACACACAACCGGAAGCCTCTGTGCGTTCACTGCGTAGATAGTTCTCAACATGGCGTCGTCAGCGTCGTATCGCGTATCGTGGGACTGGGACTAGCGTGCTGGACGGCGATGGCAGGGGACGACGGGCGTGGGACCTCTACTTCGTTCGCGGTACCGGCGAATCTTTCTTCCTTCGAAAGAGAAATCTTGGATAGAACAAAACAATTAGGATTCGTCGTCGTCTGCTGCGCGGCAGGAGAAAAAAAAAAAAAAAAGGAGGAAAAAAAAAAAGCGCGGTCGGGTGTAGCCACGTGACTTCCGCCACTCCCGCTATCCTCTCCACTTCTCCGTTTCGGTTTCGCGCAGTTGCGTTTTTTGGCTTTATTAAAAAAATACGCTACTCTGTTGCAAAATATTAATTGGGTAGTCCTCCGACACCATAATAAAGCGCCTGGCAAAAAATGAAAAAAATTTTTTGGGGGGTGTCAGTGTCCCTTTAAGGCGGCGGTCCCACGGCGGCCATCTTGAACAAGCCATTAGTTCAACCACTAGATGGCAGCACTCATCCGTGTGGCCAGAAAGCAGGCTCGTGGCAGTGATGTTCCTCCTCTGCTCTTAATTTCATCCTTTCTGCTGCTCGCCCGTGCTCGTTCAGCGCTCAGCGCGTGCTCCCCCTGACACAAATCCCAGCAAACGTGCCAGTGGTGCTAGCATAGGGTTCCTTTATGTGCGCTTTGCTTAGGGTGGTGGCATCTCGCCATTTTGTCACACGCGTTTATTTTTATTTTTTGTTCAGTAGCGCGTGAAAGCGCGTGTCCCTGCACGCGTTTCTGGCGCTGACTGTGCTAAGGCGACATTTTGTTTTCGTCGATTTCTTTGTATTTTCCCCGTTAGCGCGTGCTGTCGGCATCGGGTACTACAAAGGATGGCATCACCCTAAACAGAAAGACATTGAGGCACCCTAGTGCTAGCAGTGCCCAGTTCGCACAGAAGCGGAGCCCAGCTAGCTCATCGACCCGATCGAGAGTGCCTAGCTGGGCAAAATTTGTTTTTTGATCCTGGCTTTGTTCCACGCTGCAGGGTTGGCAAAGCGATTTCGTTAGTGGCTCACAAATCATTAGCCATCATTTTAACTATTAAAGCATTAAAAACATAGTCATTCAATCAATGAAGAATGTTATCAAACGATAAAGAACATATATAAGACATGCCTTGTCAGCATGTTGTGAATGAAAGAGATTTTGCAAGACATAAACATTTAAATTCATTTTCGCTGTAAGTCGGAGCGCAGCTGTCATAACAGGTCAATGAGGCCAGTCAAGCAGAGCCAAAAAACACCATGTCACGGAGCTCAACGTCTTATAGTGTGTTTTTTTTTGTACCCGGTCAAAGCAATCAAGCGCAAACCATGGACCATGGCCTTGCGCTTTTAGTATGCGTGTTTGTGCTTGTGTACCTTAGTCTTTGACTGCATTTTGATCTATGATAAAACAATCAATAGCAGACTCTTTTTCAAGAGCCTGCTATTGGTCCTGTACACTGTTGAACGCTGTAAAAAGGGACTGATGGCCTGGTCAAAAGACTTTTTAATGCGAAGAGATTATTTGCCTCATAACGCGAAAATCCGTTGTCGTCGTCGGCGGCATGACCGAGAGATGGTACCAAAAATTGCCGATGGCGCAAAGAGTAAAAACACGTTAGAAATGCCCTGATTGACGTCATATTTTTCACGAAGGTTCCTATGAACTAAGTAAATGAATGGCGCTTTAGAGAGAAACTCTGTTACATTTCGGTCTGGATGGGAATCGAACCCGGGCCTTCGGGGTGCGAGACGGGCACGCATCCCCGACGCCACGGCGGCTTTTTTTTGGTCTTTATTGTCGACGCCACGGCGGCTCCACGGTCCTGGCTGACTAAGGTGTACCTAGTGCGTGTGTCACTGCACACGTCCCGTCACAACCATTTGGCTGACTGAAGGTGTGGCCAAGTGCGTGCGTCATTGGGCACGTGACGACGCAGCCAATGGGGAGAAGGTGGCGGGTGCTGCCTCCCGCGCGTCACACACCGAATCAGCAGAAATAACTTTAACGCATGTAAAAAAAATAAATCGAAAACATTTCACCAAAGGGACTACAATGCTTTCGCATTCCCACGCGTAAGCAGTTTTAAGTGTCTGTGCCGAATTTCCTTTTGTATTCTTTTGCCACAGCCCCTCAGACACAAGTATGTCTGGAAATAAGGATTATTTTTATTAATAACTCACGCACACTTGTTGTCGTAATATTTATTTTTATTTTTACAACATGTACATGGGAGAACCGCCAAGCGGTCCAGATCATCCAAAGTGCAGTGTGTCTTCACGTTCCTACGGCCGTCTGCACGTTCACGTTCAAAAGGCAAAACACCGTAGACCGTCTTCTCTTTTCAAATGACAACGAACCGTAGACCACATGAAGGTATATGCACGCCGTCTTCACGATAATTGAGAAATTTGACAAATAGAAACACCTAATCAAGCGACTTTCACAGCTTGAAAAATCTCTCGTATTATACTTCGTTTCACCTTATCTGCGAGCGAAGCCAAAGCTAGAAACGCGAGACCAGCGCTTTTTGCGTTTCTCCCCAGCTCGCGCGCTCGAGCAAGGCCTGAACGCACGGAGCTTTCGTGCTCGCGCTTCCAGCTTTGCCTACGCTCGCACATAAGGTGAAACGAAGTATAGTGGGTCGCCACTCCGCGCCATGCAACCACAGTCTCGGCAGTGAATACCGAGGTGGCTATACTCTGTTTCACCTAGGGTGCCTTCATGTGCGCTTTGCTTAGGGTGGAGACATCTGGCCATTTTGTCCCACACTTTTATTTCAGAAGCGCGTGAAAGAGCGTGTCCCTGCACGCGCTTGTGGCGCTGACTGTGCTATGGCGACATTTTGTTTTCGTCGATTTCTTTGTATTTTACCCGTGGGCGCGTGCTGTCGGCATCGGGTACTACAAAGGGTGGCATCACCCTAAACAGAAGGACATTGAGGCACCCTAGTTTCACCTTATGATGTACCGCAGGAAAGGCTACAGGCGCGAGCTCCTTGCTCTAGAGCACCTCTCGGCGGCACAAGCTCTCGTGCATTAAGGGCAGCTGCCAACGCTATGAGCTCGCGCTTCCAGCCTTCACTGCGGTACAACATAAGATGAAACGGAGTATAGAGACCACGCCAGGGACATAAAGCCCCTCGATGTGTTGGCGTTTGTCTGCAAGTAGCGTCAAATGCGCCAGTGCACGAGACCTGTGTCTCGAGCGGCTTTTGGAAGCAAATGGCGGCGCAGAACTGATATGAGCGGCCCTTGGAAGTGAATGACGGCGGATCAGCACCCTGTCGTGACACGTGTCTTACGCGTTTCCACCACAATGGTTGACGGTACTTGTAAGCGTGAATTTCATCGAGGGAATTCAGAACGACAGTTAGTCTCTCGCCATCTGTGCACGTTTCCATTGTTCACAAAAAGCATAGTCTACGCATGCTAAATCGCAGCCCAGCCAGCGCTCGATCGCAGTTGCAGCCAGCCAGAAATTGCGCGTGCATAACACACAAACACAACAATGAACGCGCCCTCGTACGCTTCGTGGCTTCATTTATAGTTTCGTTTGCGCGAGAACACGTGCAAAAGATCTGCGAGATCAAACCCCATGCTCGCGCAATCAGCTTTGCCAGCGTTGTACACTAAGTTCAAAGTCTACGGGGCATTCGTGGTTCGAATGAGGCATGGGATCCAATTCAAAGAGTAGATTTGCATGCGACATATGAAGCACAGATGTCCCGCGGACTAAGTTATAACTAGGACTGGGTGTAAATTTTAATCGAACAATTAACCAATATACCTATTGCTATATTACCCAAGCATCAAGGAGAATGCTTTAGAAAAGTTACTACGGCTGACGTCATCACGTGCGGCGCGTTGAACACCAATCCCTGCATTCTCCTTGATGCTTGGGTAATATAGCAATAGGTATATTAATAGGTTTCGTACATTGCCATGCATCATAGTTCTAAAAATGTCAAAATTAGATTTTTGTTTTCCTTTGTTAAATTTTTGATAAACGGCAAAATGTACAATTTCAGATTTTAAATCAAGTTTGATGTGTATTTGAGAACAGCTGAAAGGCTAGTCACACTCACAAATTATTATTTCAGCTGCAGAAGGAAACAGGTTCGTTAATAATTTCAAGCAATAGGGAACTCTTTTGATTGTTCCCAATAGACCTATTGCTAAATTACCCAAGCATCAAGGAGAATGCAGGGAATGGTGTTCCATGCGCCGCACGCGCACGCCTTCCCCGTATAAATGATGCGGAGTGAATAACCAAAATAAAGCGCTAATAAACGCGCGTGCAAAATGCCATTTGTTTTAGGCTACTTTTTAGGACAGTTACTGCTGCAGACGCGAGCACGTGCGATGCGTGGAACACTATTCCCTGCCTTCTCCTTGATACTTGGGTAATTTAGTAATAGGTCTATGGGCTCAGCTGTCTGCGCTAAACGGACAGTCGAATGGCGTTGAAGTGGCTGGGGGCGCATATAACCTTCTCCACTTCTTTCGAGTCACACATCTCGCCCCTACAGTTTACTTTAGGTCAAATTTTCACCCAAAGTTTGCCTTCAAATAGGTGTACCCGTACACGTTTGCGTGGTGAAAAAGTTAAATTTTTACTTTTTCGTTTGTAAAAATTTAACGGTTTAACTGGTAAAAATTTAATCGCGCTTAAATCATTACTTAATTAATCGGTAGGTTATTAGATCAAGTGCCCCGACCTAGTTATAACGCAACGTAGAAAAACATAAGCAAACGCCCCTGTGTGAGTGGACATTGCCTCGTTCAACAGTTTGCAGAGCAGTGGCCGGGCTAGAGTGAAGAGGCGCGATCTCTTACGGCCTTTGCACCGGGAGTAGTTGCTCCCTGCGGCGGCAGCTTGTAGGGGTCTCTGTAACCCTACCGCTCCTACAGCGCTTTAATTCTTTCGGAGAGGCACCTCCTCTTCACCGTGTTGTCCTCTTTGCTACGGGCTTGAGTTGGACAAGTTTCTAGAGTAATTAGACCCACAGGTCATGAGGCCGGCTGCCTTCAGGGACTTATGCGGAGCACGTCTTTCTCTTCGTATGCTTAAAGGGATACTGAACCATAGAATTTAGTGTCCATAATAAGTGGCGCACGTTCTTTCCACGAGCCAGGAGCCGCCGGTGTGCGCGAGCACACGCAACAAAAATGACGTCAAAGATCTCCATTCGTGGTTAAGATGGCAGTGAAATGCATGGGCTTCGGGCGAAAGGAGAATAAAGACAAGTTTTTCATCTATACAGTGGTGTCTGGTGTAAAAGGTAAGCGATTAATTGGTCTAACAAGCATGTAGCTTTCACTTGTAGAGATGAAAAGCCTGTCTTTATTCTCCTTTGGCCCGAACCCCATGCATTTCACTGTCCTCAAGCGTGAATGGAGGTCTTTGACGTCATTTTCGTTGCGAGTGCTCGCGCACACCGGCGGCTGCTGGCTCGTGGAAAGAACGTGCGCCACTTATTCTGGACACTAAATTCTATGGTTCAGTATCCCTTTAAAGACAAGTTTGTATAGACAAACATTGAATTATTGTAAGCCGAAACTTATTTCAGTCGGCTCACTACAGTTATTTCAAGCAAGTATAATTTCACACATTTTCTATCGCAGTGGTCGGGGAACAGTTGTTCAGGATGGCTCAGGCGACGTTGGGCATGGTTGTGTGGTCGCACCCCTACACGGCTAAAGAAGTCCCATTGCTCCTCGGCGAGAGTGAAGGTCACAAGGAAACCGCTCTCTAGCCCGGTCATGGAAGAACATGTCAGGGCAGCACTGAGCATCTCGCTTGATTTTATTTCGCAACACTCATCGCGAGGACTCCGAAGAACGAAAGAGAAGCGCGAGGAAACTTCACGAGTTGTGATTCTGGTCCGGCTTGCTAAAACAGCGTCTCAACTGAGACTGAGTGAAAGAAAGCACTGCGAAGGGTTGGGCGCGCGACTGTATTGAAACGCGGCTTGAGTGCCACTCAGCTCGAGCGCTGGCTTTGGCATTGCTTTCTTTCCCACAGTCTCAGCTGAGTCGCTGTTTCTAGCAAGTCGGACCTGGCTGCTTATAATTAGTTGCAAAGGACTATACTTCGTCTCACCTTAGCATGGACTATTGTTAGCCACGCATGCTAAAACCGCGAGCTATAGTTGCTTCGTATGAAGCCTCGGCGGCTGCACGGGCGCTCGTGCAGCGAGTGCTCCAGTCAAGGCAGTCAAGGCTGGCCGCTCGCGCTTGCACAGCCTTCGCAGTTAGTCCATGCTAAGGTGAGACGAAGTATAGAGTCATGGTTGGTGTAAAGCACAAAGTGGAAACTTGGAGTCGTTGCATTATTAAACCAACACCATGGAAGTTGATCGTCTGACATTGTTCTTATTTGAATAAATGAAATAAAAATTAATCCAAAGAAAGACGACCTAGTGAGGGTTTCGAACATGTGCAACGCTTTTGATAGAGCACTTCATGGAAAGGGGGTTTATTAGACCCTTTTCGTTGGCCTCAGATTTGAGCCACGATGACTAACTGTTTGTTGCCTTACTATGAGGACCAGTCACGGCGGTTTGCACGTAACACTCTCCGTAAGTTGTCTACGAGTAGAGTAGCGTTAAAACTAAAAATCTCAAATCTCTGCACGATGGCGAACAAAACAGAACCAGCGCGGTTGGAAAGCTGGAACCTTAAAAACAAATGTCTGTTCAAAATCTTGGAGTGGAGGAAAAACAATTCTCCTTTGTCGACACCATAATATGGAGTTATATATTTGCACCTTTCGTGGTGTCGAAACATGGCGGACAGCATTGAATAGCTTATTTACAGGCACTAGGCGTTTTCGAGAACTTGCTCGTGACCCTTGTAACACGCTTCTCGTTGTTTTTTTTTTTTCTTGCAAGATTAATTGTGACTTACTGCAAGAACGAGGAAGTAGCGCGAGGAAATATTTGAGAAAAGAATCCTCTGCGTCAAGTACAGAATCAGCACCACTTTGCCTGAACTTCTCAACCTCGAATTTCAGCCATCTTTCAAAAGATGGCGCAAGTGCGCGTCGTCTGCTAAAACATAGGTCCTTTTTACAATTTAGGACAATTAGTATGCTTTCAAACAATTACAACCACAGAACGTGATTTTATTTAGAACTTGAAAAGCACTAATTAAAGAATCGTTGCTTAAATAGCTGCCCTCTTTTTTGAAACCGGTTTCTTGCGTACATAATCGAGCTTCCAAATAGTCACATGATTTAAACATATTTTAAACAAATCTGAATATGAATACGAAAAAATCACGCTTCTAGTGAACAAGCTCAGTTCCTCTAGCATACAATTAAAAAAAAAAAAATTAGGTCAGATGCCAGAACGCTGTCTGAGAAAACCTTAAGAAAACCAAGAACGCGTTAGGGGAATTCTTAGACATTTTACCATAATCAAGTTGTGTTTACAAACAAAACGGCCATAGCGTTGCACTTCTAATATTTTGTATTCTGAGTTCCCATGTTTACCACAAGCATGCCCTTAAATGTCGTTGCTGCGTTATGATGTGAAACTGAGTTACGAGACTTCAAAATCACATAAAAACGGCTCTTTTTGAATAAATATTAGAAAATGTGAGCGTGCTAATTAACAAAAACACGTATGCACGGAACTAGACGAATCCTTCTTCTATTCAATAAAAAAATAAGAACGCGTCTTGAATGCATTACAAGTCTAGAAACTTGGAATGCATCGAGGTATGTCTTTGAAAATATCAAAACTTGCACTTTTTGTTTTCTTATTGTGTGTTAAGTTTTCAAAAATGCGTATCATAATTTGCACTAAAATAGTGATGATGAATTGGCGATTTATTTGCAAAAAGAACGAAATACGTAACACGCGCACAGACGCGACATTTGCACAGCAAACAGGAGCGTTAGCAGAGCTGCCACCGGTATTATAGTTGGGGCCGTGGGACCGCCGCCTTAATATGGAAATATCTGCCGAAAAGACAGAGTATGTAATAGTAGCCAACAAAACGGGAAGAGAAAGATTCAGCTCAATGCGGTTGGAGGTAAACGGAACGACCATTCAAAGGGTCCCGGAAGTCAAAATTCTTGGCGTGATAATCCAAGAAGACGGCCGAGCGACTAAATGGTACGATAACATTAGAAGGACATGGAAGAGCACCATTGAAACAATCAGCAAGGTCACAAGCAAATCATGGGGGGCACAAGAACATACCATCCGAACGCTTGTACGTGCCCTGCTGGTCTCGAAAACAATGTACGGGTGGAACTACCTTCGCCTCTCTAGGGCTCAGAAGGACGGACTAGAGCGTTTGAACAACAACGCCAGAAGGCTCATCACTGGGCTCCCTAAGTGTACCAAACTTGAAGATTTGATTGAAATCGCCGATATCAACAGGCTGAACGAAATTGCGGCCGAGGACAAACTAAGCCAAGTATTGAGACTACAGAAGACACCGGCGGGGAGAAAGATTCTTAACAAGCTAGGATATCAATACGCCACCCACCTGTAAGAAACTGCATCCCCGCCATGGGAAGACACCTTCATTACAGAGACAAAGCCCGTCCCTCAAAATATGGGCAAAGAACAAGAAAATAGAAGATGTACTATGGCAAGGGGCCATCTCAAACAAACGCAAGCCGAAGTAGAATCGGGAAAGACTGTTTATTACTCGGATGCGGCCGTCTCCAAAGACGTCGTAGCTTTGGCGACAGTTAACAGCAAGGAAGACTTGGCCCTCTTAAAGCTAAACGAGTCCATTGCTTCTCGGGATGCCGAACTCAAGGCTATTCTTATGGCAGTTGAAAACTCGGACCCTCATCAAGAATGCCTCGTCTACATGGACTCTAAGGCCGCATACGAAGAATGCAGGAACCCATCCACTTCCAACAAGACTGCAAAGGCCATCAAAGCACGCGTCATGAACCGACAAACAAAGCTTAGTGTGAGGTGGATCCCAGGCCACCAAAACATTCCTGGGAAGGAGGCAGCACATGCCGCAGCACGGGTCATGCTCTCTTCTCCTTCTTCTGATCCCGGCTATGGTGGCCTCACGTGCTCCTCGGAAAGACAAGACCCTAAAGCCCTCAAGGACGATGAGCGAGCAGAGCGCCGAGAGAGGCTCCATGCACTCAGAAAACAGGACGCACACCCTTTGCCGGATGGACCCTACTCCCGATGGGACAGGGTCTGCTTCAGGCGACTACGCACGGGAACCGCCATGGTACCTAAACGTACTGCAATGTACGCTTGGAACAAGCAACGACTGAAAAGATACAGCGAAGAAAACTCAGACCCCGCAGACGACACGGACGAAAGTCTCTGCCGACACTGCAAGGTCGTGGCCTCAGAAAATCACGTTTTCTGGGACTGCATAATCATTTTGGAGAAAAAAGAAGAAATTTTACAGACCATTCCCGAGGATCAAAGACCCAAGAGCTTGGCGGAATGGACCAGACCATCCGGCTCACCCAAGCATCGAAAAGAACTATTCGACTCCCTCCTTCGGTTCATTAAGGAGGCTCACCTGACTCACTTCATTTAATCCCCATCCCCCACCCCAGGACAGCACCGACGGCTTAAGCCCAGCTGACCTGGCCCTGATGTTTCTTTCATCTTACTATTCGCAACTTTCACTCCCTATAGGGGGCGCACCGGTGCCTATCAAAATGGCTGTTATCTGGATGATCGTCGTAGAACAGCGGTAGGAGTCTTGGTCTGCGACGCGTAAGTAATTCAAGTTTTGCTTTATACGAGCAGTATTAGAGCCTTACGTTATTTTTTGACGCCGGAAAGGTGTAGGCAAGGCTATTTATTATGGGGCCGATCATCCAGGAGCTAGGGAGCGCGATTCTCACACCGCGGTACCACCATCGCTGAAAGTTGTGTGTTATTAAAGACATTTTCAAACAAAAAATCCCCCTTAACAAAGAGAAAGTGAAGCGGTTCTGCATTTGAGTAAAACCACTTAAATCGTCTTCGCTTCTCTTTCAGAATCACGAATATTGAGATCATTTTTTAATTTAATGCGCATAGGCCGCAGAAGTTAATTTTCGAAGTACCGCTGCAGCCTAGAGTCCCTTGATAAAATTCACATTTGCAAGTACCGCCAAGCATTGTTGTGAAAACGCGCAAGACACGTGCCGCGAGCAGGTGCTCCGTCGCCATTCGCTTCCAAGGGCCACTTATTTCTGTGCTGCGCCGCCATTTGCTTCCAAGCGCCGCTCGAGACACTGGCCTTGTCCACTGGAGCATTTGACCAACGTTATTGGAGCAAGCTCAGTTTCGCAGCTCCCTAATCTCACCTGCGGAGGCAAGTGGTTACGAGATCTAGCGGCTCTGCAGTCGGACCTTACTTCCCTCTCTCGCGCGTCGTCTGCTACCACCGCGTTGAGAGCTTCCTTTTGTTTTTCTTTTCTTCCTTGTTGTTTTTTTTACTTCCATGTATATAATAGCAAAAAAAGATGATGAAGATGAAGTGTAATACACCACAGAGTTGAGAGTCAGCGCAGTGTGAGAGTTATTTCTTTGAGTGTTTGAAATTTATTTTTGTGTGCGTCTGTTTCCTTGCGCTGTGAAGTGTTAGTATAAATCACCAACTCGCACAAGCTCAAGTATTGCTATTCAAACTTGGCGGGCTAGACAATCCGGAGGTAAGACTCGACTCCAGCGCTGCTATAGTTCTCGTGACCGCCACCGAGCCCACGTCTCAGGCGGAGCTGTGAAACCGAGCTTGCTCCAGTAACGTTGCATTTGACGCTACTTGCAAGAAAAACGCAAACCCATCGAGGGGATTTACTGCAGCCCCTCCTTCCCTGGGCGTGACGTCACATTGGGAGCTTTCGGAATCACCGCTCTCGGGCATCTTCAGTGCAAGCTATGCGCGCGCACTCTTGCTATTTTCAGAAAGGTCTGAAAGGGACGCCACGACTATACTCCGTTTCACCTTATGTTGTACCGCACAGAAGGCTAGAAGCGCGCGCTCATAGCGTTGGGAGCTGCTTTTAACGCACGAGAGCTTGTGCCGCCGAGATGTGCCCTACAGCAAGGAGCTCGCGCTTGTAGCCTTCTCTGCGGTACAACATAAGGTGAAACAGAGTATAGTGCCAGCGCAATGAAATATACCCGGCAAGCATGCAATAGGAGGTATTCACTGGCCGCCATATTTGAGGTCACTGTTTAGAGCGCATGCTCAGAACGAGCTCGCATTAATAGGCTGCCAAGACCGGCAATCTTGATGGTGCGGAATGCACGTTGCAAAAGAACTGTGGAAGCTCGCCATCAGCACGCACTCAGCATTCGCGCACACAGCTATGGCCGCCAGTGAATACTCCCTATACGGCAAGCAAGTGTTCTAATATACGTCCTTGGCCCATCGGAACTCGAAGATGGGCACTCCAATCAAAGGGAAATACAGAGAACGCGTAGATAGAGCGCGATGACAAGGCAGTGAGGTTCGTTCCATCATTGGTTGAAGTCGGGGGGGGGGGGGGGGGGGGGCAAACGCACGTGGGCGCATTTGGGGGGTAAACACACGAACGAGGTGCGCAAGAAGCAAATGAACTTGCACGGCGTATTACACGCGCTGCCCACACGAGCGACGCGCGCATGGAGGCCCAGAGATTCTTGTGTGACATCACGACTGGTCGTAGGTTTTTCGTCCTCGCGTTTTGTTACATCTTCGGAACGTGGTATTGAAATTCACGGGATAAAAGTACGCCAGACTTCACTTCTAACTCGTTTTTCTCAAGAAGCGTTTCAGCTTCCCTTTAAAGAAAACCTTCCTAACCTATCCAAATGTTTCAACTGACAAGGCTAAAAGCTATGTTTTTTTTTTTCTTTCTTTCTCAGATAAGAAAAAATATTAAATGAACGAGGCAAAATATAGATCGCTAGGTATGTAAAAATTACATAAGCTTGAAATTCAACGCACTTTGACCAAAGCTGCTGCACAATTATGTTGCCGCTGACCCTCTGCAGTGATGGCGGCGCTACAAAGGACACTTTAACAAGATTGCAGGTTCATAAAATATGTTTTGTTTTTGTACGAAACGAAATTTCGTTTCCGACTTCGCTTAATGTTTTGACTGAAATATTATTTTCATGAGGAGACATCCTTTGATGTGGGCGGGCACATGGAGCGCTAACGTTGTGTTGCAGTTTCTACATCTTCTTTAACAACAGTTCGCAATAGCACTTCCCGAGTTAGAAAAGGCGGCCCTAAAGCTTCTAAAGCGCTAATGGTTTGGGGGAAGAAGCTCATCCAAGTTTAAAGTTCAACCGCCACCTCGGAAAACGCCTCCTAATGCATGTGGGCCGTGAGGGGTCCTCGTGTCTTGTTCCGGGTTTTCCCCCGGGGATCCAAACTGCCGGCTTTTGCGAGAAACATTTGGCGCGCGCGATTAAAGACTGCAGGGGCACCAAATAGGCGTCATGTTTTGTCTTTCAATTTAAACTAAAATGAATCTTAGTGACGATAAGTATGCATGAAGAAGAAACTTCACGACATATTTATTTCGACTTATAGTTGAAGGTGATATGCAGACACTTTGTGATACCGCATTCAATCTTGTTTTTATTATATGTTTTGTATGTGAACATAAGTGCCTAATATGAGGGTATATAAAGACACCAAAAGTCGTCAGCCAAACATTGTGCATGCAAAAAGAAAAGTCCAAGCAGTACACGACTGCGTAGTAAAGTAGAAGAGTCCTTGTCATGCCATAAAATGCATGTGCCTAAGAAAGCGTACAAACTTGCATACATGCTACATTTCTGCAGCTCCAAGCTAGCCCAGTTTTTGTAAAAAACAAATCTATCAGAGCGTTGCATTTTTAGCTTTCTTCGTGGTATCAAGTAAATTTTTGCGTAGATAAAGTTTGAGGGATAACGGTCCTCAAAGTGGCAATTTTATAGACGCATGGCACTCCCAAAAACCGGTCCTTTAGAAATGCTTAGATCTGGATAGATATAGCACATGTTTGTAAAGAAATTCATCCTCCAACCGTTCTTAAAAAAAAAATTACATTATTGAGCACAACATCTATTGGAAAGAGAAGTACGAGTAAGTTCCACTTTTCTCTTGCGATTGTTTTTTTTTTTTTTTTGCAGCTTGCTGGAGAGTGGTTTTTTTTTTCTGGACAAAATCGCATGAACTATGAATGCGTTTAAGGAGGAAATATCACTCTAATTCATTTTTTTCGGCGATAATAAATTTTTGGCATTCGGGCACGGTTTTTAAAGATTTCTTCGCATGTCGGAAACATAAAATGCGTACAAAAGAAACTATCACTCTACCAATATTAAGTTCGACAGAATGAAGCAAATCTGAACAGTCCTGCCAATATTATTTAAATGTAAAGAATAAAAAATGAAAGACATTTACAATAGACTTCGTCTAAAACTCCAAGCGGCCCATTGACCTCGTAAGTGACTACGTCACAACATGGCGTCTGGGTCCAAACAAGCCGTTGCTAGGGGCGTTGCTTTGGATTAATGCATGGAGACTCCACATGAGGCTAGATTTTTGCTTACAAGTAAGTAAATAATTTTTTTTTGTAAGCAACCTAACTTCTTGATATCTAATTATGAAGTTGTTCTTGACGTCTCAGTGTCGTATTGCAACAATGAAAGCCATTTCTGAAGTATTACACTCCGCTTTGCTTTGGTAGCAGACGACACGATAGATTCGCTGGCCTCTGTTGCAGCGGGCGTCTCCATTGAATTGCGTCGGTAAACGAGCGACAAAAACAAGCACATCGCCATGGCCGTAAAAACCTCGGCATATTGCTTTTTTTTTTTTGAAGAGCTTAGCTTAGTTCGGGGTGAAAATACCGTAAAATCAAACCTCGTCATGCAGATCAGTTACGACGACGACCTGAAGTGCATTACCGGCGTAGTGCAGGCCAGCATGAGTAACAAATTGTACGCCGTCAAGGTAAGTCGTTTAATATTATTATTATTGACGTATTGAGGATTAAATAATTGCATGTCTATCGCGATTTCACAGTATTTTGCTTTTTTTTTTCCCTTGGTATACATCAAATTCTGTGGATGTGCTTTTTTGGTGAAGATCTCTATCGAACCCGCGATGCGAGTACAATCAGTAATAAACTCACCTTAAGTTTTTTATCCAGTTCTTTCGCGCTTTAGGGTCTTGCGGAAATCTGAAGAAACTGCAAGAATCTTTCTCTACGCGATGGTGATAATCAGGTGCGAAGCACCCTCCCATAGCGCGAGTACGCAAACAAAATTTGGGATCTCAGCCGATCGCCTGAAGTGCTTTTCTCACGGGTGCAATACGATCTTTTAGCAGACGATGATCTCGATCGACGCCCGGACTTTCGATTAATCATATTTTGCATCGCACCGCACTATGAATTCTTATAAGTGTCTGAAACTCATTATATTTCAAACAAATGCATTATCAGAATATCGTCTTTATTCACACGTTTCAGACGCCGGCTTCGGCTTGGCCGGCGGGTGTGTGGCAGACGGCATACTACTTGCAATCGTCGTCTGCTGCAGGCATCTTGAGGACCGGAAGTTGCAGTCGTAAATATTTCAGAAACAAGCGATTACCGGCAGACTTCTGTCGAAACATATATGACATTTAAGTTTTCTATATCTGTGATTTTTAGAAGTTTAAATCCTACTCCTTATTTTTGAACGGTCGGGTTTCCGTAGCGAAACCTAGCCACATGTAATTGTCTATACCAACGACCCTAGCAACGGTTTGTTTGGACCCATGACGTCACACTTACGGATTCAATCGCGGCGAAATGCCACGCAGTGCACTCTGGGAACTAGTTGGCCACTAAGTTTCGGTTTCGATTGAGGAGCTTCAATTCATGCTATCACGCCGTGACCGAATGCGCTGCTTGCGTTTTCGATTGTCCGACTTCCCACGAATGTACAATGCTCTAAGCATTCTCGAAGTACCGGGGCACTTTTCTTGGTTCGCGACATGCCGGATATTGCGCCTGCGTATGCAAACATATTAAGACGTGACTTAGTCCCCTCACTCCACGATTTTATCTTTGAGCTCCCTTTCAAAACTCCGGTCTAGTACCAGTGAACCACAATTGAAATTTGGTCACTTTGAACACTACACGTGTTTTGCTTGCCAAACGTCCGCTTCGTCTTACTTCACTGAGCAAAAAACAAGCCACATCCTCACAGGATACTCACAGTTGAGCCCAACGTTGGCACACGAAATTTTAAGGAAACGCAATAAGTTCGCACTCACTACTGCACAAGAGTGACTATGAAGTCCTCTTCCTGTCATCGTATATCTCCCACTAAAAGTTTATGCCGATTGGAGATTAAATTTTCGCAAACGCCGAGATCGGCTAGCTACGACGGAGTCCTTAACAAGCGTCCACTACTCCTGGCGATGCCTTTTGGGGTGAGCCTTTACCGACGCCCAAGATCGGTGTCTGAACGGTGGTTCTGAAAGTATCTCGGCGCATACTCAGTCAGGAAGAAAGCAAACATATAACAAATCTTATGGCCATTAGCAACCGCCAAATGCGCTTGGAATTCTTTAGTTTATTTGGCGCACCGCATAGCGGTTCACGGCGTATACGGGCTGTCCGCCGAACTGTGCGACATTCTTCACGCAAGTGCTCGACTGTTGCTTTCTTCAAAACGGTTTGTATGTGTGAATGTGCCTATATGATTGCAGGATAACTTCATGCGATATATTACTCTAATTTAAGCGTGTAGGGACTTCCCGTCGTGCAGTGCTGCGTGTCAGAAGTGTTTGATTCTAGCTTTCCAACGGCGTCTCCCAGTTTTACCTCGCATACACGGGCGTATTAAAAAAAAATAAAAATAAAACTGTAATCGAAAAAGGTAATTTCGGCAATGGACGCATAAAACAAGTAACAAACTTGCTGACCAGCAACACTGATGTAAAGTTGTGAGCTCGGTGTACGTGAACTTGTTGGTTGTTACAGCGTGTTGATTCGTACACAAGCAAGATTCCCGAACTTCGCAGCGTCGAGATTCCCAGCACTGGCTCGTCCGTGTACCTCGAAACGCCAACAGGAAGGATCTAGTACATAAATTTAAGAAGCACGTGTCAAGACAAGCTTTACGTATGGTTCGGCCTTGTGCTGAAGCTTCGAGGTCTGGCCATTTAGGTTAGTTAAGAGACTCAAAACGTTGCGCTCGGGACCAGGAAACATGAGATAACAACTGTTTATAATCCACGCTCTGTGTATGATCTCTTCTCGACGTGTTTATCGAAACCGAAACCATGCCGCTCTCCTCCCTGGCCAACTAGTTCCCAGAGTGCGACGCGCGCAGTGTTGCTAGCAGGGATTTATGGAAGTAGGCTATTTTCTGTAATGCCGAATTAGAGCGCAACTCTTGAGGAGGAAGGGAGGGTATGCCCCTTCTCCCCTCCCCTCCTCCTCTCCTGCCCCTCTCCCATTTAGCGGAAACTTTTCGCTAAATTTCCTCCTAAATTTAGCAGGGAAACTGAATTGGTGCAGAGCTCACGTGACGTCAATTTTCCCGCTAAGTTTAGCGGGTAAATGATTCCGCTAGATTTAGTGAAAAGGTTTTTTTGATAAATTTCACATGACATGACATTCATTAACGTGACGTCACACGTAATGAGCGCAAAAATTTTCCCCCTGAATATGTTGGGAAATTTGTCTGCTAAATTTACCGTGGAAAATGTTTCTGCTAAATTTAGCCGAAAAATATTTCCGCTAAATTTAGCGGTAAAATTTTCCCGGTTTGAGTGGCGTCACGTATGACGTGATGAGGGCAAAATTTCCCTGTTAAATTTAGCGGAAAAATTTCCCCGCTAAATATAGCGGGAAAGGTTTCTCTCGTGAGGCCACACGTGACGTCACATGTGACAGCATTATGGGAAACATCCCATAATGCAACCCTCAGTTACGCCGGCGGGGGCGGCGACGGGTACGACTACAGCGACGGCAACGGCAACGGTGACGGCGACGGCGATGCCGCTCAACCCGAAAACGGGCGCCTAAGGGCTGCGCTCTAAAAAAAAAATAGTTAACCTGCAGTGTTTCCTTACTTCTTCTCTTTAGGCAATGTACCCATATTAACTTTAGAACACCCTATCAGACGACAGGGTGTCCCGTACGAAAATGTCAGATATGGCCCTGATATATTTTATATATGGCCATATATGATAATATGAGGAGTCAGATATGGCCATATCCAACTGTATATGGGAGCAGATACGGCCATATTCCGCCATATAAGTGGGCAATACTGCCATATATCGCCATATACACGTGCAGATATGGCCATATGTCGCTGTATAAAAGTTCAAATATTGCTTATATAGCCCGTTCACGACATATATGGGTAAAAATATATCCCCTGATAATGATATTAGGGTCCGTTTCGGTCGTGCAAGCAAAACGTTTTATGTACTCGCGAAGACACTGGTTGATTTATCAATATTGCATGAGTCTCAAGTAATTGGTTAATTATAGTTAACATCCATAAAGTGAAGTTATTCCAGATATTTGCACCAATTAATCAATTGCTCATTTTGAAGATTGAAAGACAAGTGAAATTTGGTTGTATGTTTGACGTGTAACAATATGACGAAGTGCACAAGATCGGAAAGGGAGTTAATCAAATAATGGATTTTAGATCGCTGCTCTTAGGCGCCCGTTTCCGCGTTCAGCGGTGTCGGCGTCGCCGTCGGCATCGGTGTAACCGCCCAACTAAATTTAGCGGGAAATTGAATTGGTGCTCATGTCACGTGACGTCAATTGTCCCGCTAAATCTAGCAGTGGAACTAATTTTGTTCATGTTTCCCCGCTAAATTTAGTGAGGAAACACGAACCGTTAGCTTACTGGAGATGCAAGACGCTACTTCGTCGTCCCGAATCCTTTTCCCTTCGAACGGCTGCGAAGCCGTTGCGCCCAGAGTACCCTACGCAGCATCGTTAAAAACCGCTCGCGCAGCATCGCAACCTTCCGTTTGCGAGCGTCTGCGATTCGTTGTGTGATGAAAGTCGGAAGATAGGCTGTCCGTGGTGTCTTTTATGTGTAACTTTTTTACATTTATTGGTAAAATTACATATATATATTTATTTATCTATTTATTTGTGGACATCCTGCTCAAAAAATAATCGCGCTTATTTTTTTATTTAAAATTATAATGTGGGTTATACGGTGTAAAACATAGTATCTTCATAACTCGCAACGTTTTGGGTCACTTTCGAGCTGGACAGCTTCTTTGGAAGTTCAAAAGCTGGACTTCATAGAGCTGTAGTTCACTCGGTATTGACAGCAGGGTAGACGCTATGCATGTTTTAGGCCAATCGTGTCCCCGGTTAGGGTCAAGTGACTACAGTCTAGAAGCTGGGGATCAGGCAGATCACGGCACTTCCTGGAGCCCAAGGCCACACGTAGCATTCACTGCACTATCAACCTTGGGTACAAGTGACAAAGCCGCTCGTTGTGGTCGTTGATGCCCCCTCGAAAGATAAGCCTCTTGTGTGCACTCCCGTTTTGGCCGTCCCTTCTTTCCTTTTCTCTCTCTCTCTCTCTAACTGAAAGCGTGGTAGAAGGTGCGTGGTCGCGTGGTTTGACGGATGACGCATTAGCCGTTGGCAATCTCGGAATGCGTTCTGCCAGACCTAGTTTGGCGTGTCTTGCGCCCTGCGTGGCTGCTGCGGATTTCTGCTTCTGCAATAAATTCGAAAAGTCCTACCCGTATATCGGCAACAAGCGATTTCTTCAAAGAAGCCCAAGAAGTTTTTGTGATGCGTTTAGTTTTCGGTTCTACAAATGACAGCTTGTGCTACATCGTGTTGAATCTTAACGGACACCTTCCTTCTCGTATTTGTGTTTGAGTGGTGTTTCTGCCTTGGCCGTGTCGACATATATCTCGGATTACACCTTTTAAGTCCCGTCTCGTCAACGTAAGAGCGCTGCAACCTACTTCGCGACAATTGATCGTTTTCCTGAAGGTACTCTTCCAGATTACCTCTAGAATTAGGCCGTGTCTATATCCTGGCAGCCGGGAGAATATTTTCTCCGAAATTGTAAAATCATATCACAACTGCAGGTAGAATACTGATTTGTATACTCTCCCTGCGTTTCGTGATAACACGTTCCACAGCCACCTTCTCGTGGATACACGTTTCATGGACACACGTTTCGTCGAAATTAACGTTTCATCGACATTTGTTAAGCGAATGTCACTAATCCTGCTTTCCCTAGGAATGAAGTTGAGCGAAATAGGAGTAGCGTAAAGCGAAGCTCATGTAAAAATTAATAAGAGTTGGTGCATGCTCCATATCCCATTGGTATTTTTCTTATACAGATGAGAAGTTACTTTTAATAGTTATTTGTAGAAAACAACATGATGATGATGATGATGATGATAAGGATGCGGCTTGTTCCCTTTGAAACGGGCAAGCGCGAACTAAGTTCGTGCCCAAGCCTTTGAGCGAGGAGATCTTAATGCCCCCTGAGGTGGATCTTATTCCACCAATCTTCAAGTCGTCGTTTAGTGGCCACTACAAGCCTGTGCCGGCCGCTAGAAGGCCCCTTTATCTGCGTAGCTGCAGAGCTTTGTGCATCAGAGGAGTCTGCTTGGTTGCGCCCGATTTCAGTAATTGTGAAGCCCAACGCCTCAGCGAGCACTAAGGGGCTCTGCAGGCGTGGGCACCGGGACGGCTGAAGTCCCGCACAATCTAGCACAACGAGCTCCACCGTTTCATCGTAGCCACCGCAGACCCGACATGCGCTCGAGGTCACCGTAGCATCAAACCGGCGTCTGTAAACTAGTGTCCGGAGGGCCCCGGCGCGCGCCTCAGACAAAAAGCGGCTGCCTAGGCTGTTGTCGTACAGCAGTGCTTCCGATGCGATGGTTATTTTGTGGGTCAGGTACACTTGGAGCGTCGTCTTTGTTTGTGCGTCTCGGAGCCATTGTTGGGCCTCGTTGTCACGGACTTTCTTCTTAACCTCTGACGCC
Source organism: Ixodes persulcatus (assembly GCA_013358835.2). Classification (NCBI taxonomy): domain Eukaryota; kingdom Metazoa; phylum Arthropoda; class Arachnida; order Ixodida; family Ixodidae; genus Ixodes; species Ixodes persulcatus. The sequence continues at coordinate 56,566 of JABSTQ010011392.1, forward strand.
CATTCCCTTTCTGATGACGCTTCAACGGGGTCAGAAAAAAAGCCATCCTCGTGCTCAAGTTTATGAAGGTGCTTCTGCCGGCGTGTCCGCAGCCCCGTCAGGTGAGTGTACATAAACAACCTCCTGGCCCACCTGCAGCTGTCCATATGGCGAAGACGCCCGTAGTAGGTAATTTTGCTGGTCACCTCCCGAGCCTCGAAGGAGGACCAGTCCAGCTCTCCCTGAACTGCCTCGTTGGCGACCCCCCCGTGGCAGTCCAATGCCTGGCGTCCAATCCCACTCTGTCGGCGTTCCATATGGGCTCGGACATCACCGGGAGCGCATACTACGGCATTTGCATATGTCAGTCCAGGTACTGCTACCGCTTTCCAGAGCTCCCGGGACACAATGAACCGATTGCAGCTCCAAAGGCTTCGCTTACGGAGAAATGTTGGCTCCTCGTGTGGTTGCGTGGCGAAGATAAGTGTGGTGGTCTTGTAGGTAGTCTGCCGCAGTTGACAGTGTGATGCCCAAGTACTTATATGAGTCGAGTATTGGCACATCGCATCCGCTGAGGCGAAGGCTGCTGAGTGTTGGCTCGAGGGAGCCTGAAAACACAACCGCCGCTGACTTGCCCGCGTTGAATCTCAAGCCAAGCTCCATAGCCTCATGAGTGCATATGTCAAGAAGTTGTTGCATTTCAGCCACTGATGCCGCAGTCAGTACCACATCGTCTGCATAAGTTAGTCCCGGCAGAACCCAGTTGATGGTCTCGCCATGCTCCAGGTGACTTAGAGAAAAGCACAGCACTGATCGGATGAGCTGCCTCTCTAGAGTGGTCACGTAGAGCATATATAAGAGCCAGTGTTGGGAAGTACTTGAAGTACATTGTACTTAAAATACTACTTCAAGTAGGTTTTGATCAATTGTACTTTACTTGAAGTACAATCCTGATACATATACTTGTACTTTACTTAAAGTACTTTTTACAAGTACTTTGCGGGGGAAAGTACAAATTCTACTTCAAAGTACATTCCCCAAATTTGGTCTTGCGGAATTTGTACCACAAATGATGCTTGTTCAACTCTGTAGAAACACTGGGACTCGGGAGCAGACGACGCATCGCTCCGTTTGTACCGTGGGCGACTTCCCCGCAGCGTTTCAACCTCTCGCTGCTTCTCCCGTTCTCTCTCAGTCAGTGGCAAGGAGAATGAGGAAGAGGCGATCTTCACGAGAGTGATGAGTGGGTGGCCTGCGGAAGCTAAAAACCGGCCGACGCCATGCCCTCCTCTCCTACTGTTTTTAACCATGGGTGTATGCTTGGTGCAAGCCAGTGTGTGTGGCGCCAAGTTCACAGGTCAGAAGATTCGCGCAGTTTACGGAGTTCGCGGCACTTCCGAGTTGCAGAGTGTGCCGCAGACGATGGCTTCTTTACGGGAGAAGAAACTGCCAGCGATAGTTGATGGTGAATTCTTTGAGATCACACACTCGGATGGCAACAAATTCTGTGCTAAATGCAAGCTCTGCCCGCTTGGTAAACGATCTCTGAGCTCGCAGTACGATGCAACATCAAATCTCACAAAGCATTTGAAGGTAAGTCAGCGCTTGGTTTCGTTTTTCCGCAGAATAATCTTTCGAACAGTTGTCCTAGTCTGCCTGCAAAACTACTACTTAAATGTTTACGAAGCATTGCGCGGAACTTAAGAAGCTGAACAGCCCCGGTAGCCTTAGTTTAGTAAGGGTTTCTTTTTGCATCTGAAACTACTGCGCATCGCTTTGTCGTTACAGCGGGTCCATATTTGTACAAGCGAATGACGTTTTAGCGAATGATATTTTAGGGCATAGGAATCATTTGAGCGAATGAATGTTTTCTCGAATGACGTTTTGGCAAATAGGCTGTTTGTAGACGGCGGCAGGCTAGCCTTCCAAACAGACCGCGCTACTCGTGTCACATCGCTATCGCTCGGGGGAAATTAATATAATATCAAGCCCGAACGTGCATCGCTTAGGGTTTACAGCCAAAGGTTCGGCAAGCAAAGCTACTAAAGCCTAGATCTATTCGCTACCACGAACGCCGTCATTGTCATTCGACGAAATGTCGTGGTTTCGTTTGCGTTCGCTGAAACGTCGTTCGATCAAGTGAACGCCTCCGATGCGGGTCGAGATACGTCAGAAATTTCAGAGGCGTCGTAGTACCAGTAGTACTCGTGGTCGCAGTTACTTGAATGCGTGTCCCATGCCTCGAGAGCCATTCAGCGATGGCCTCCGTAGACGACCGCAAAATACAACTACCTGTGGAAATGCACGCACTGGCGACGGGGGCTTCCGAGAACAGCCCGTAAAAAACGTTTACCGGCGGCACACGTTCTTTGAAAATATCGTGCCGGGTGCCATAAATCTAACTACACTTATCGGCTAACGTGGGTTGGTCTAGCTGAAATACAACATTTCTGGATATATGCAGTACTCTCCTCCAGCCTTCCTTCTATTTATCTTATTTAAACGTTTACAACAACAGTTAGATATAAATTTGCTTACCTCGCGTTTCTTATTTTTTCGTTTATTTGCGTTTCTTTTGCTGGGACGTGGTTGAAAGTGAAAACCGACATTGCATCCTTTAATTATTTCGCGGTTTTTATTTTTTTTATGAGCTTTTCTTTGCCAGCACTTGGAAGGGTATCTTGACGCGAAACACAGACTTTCCTAGTACGTACCGATGCCATATTTCATTTCACACTCATAATGGGAAACGTATACCAGGCAACACTTATCCCCATGCTCTTCTCCTCTGCTTCGATGGCCCGTGCGTTTCTTTTTCATAACGAAATATTATTCGCGGTCGTCTATGGAAGCCATCGCAGAACAGTACGCACGGGGTGGGACATCACGCTCATGCCAGGCGACTGCGACCGTCGGCACAGAAACAACCTGGAACAAGGACCACATAAAACCCGCGTGCACTCAGTCTATGAGACATCACTGCCGGCAATTTGTTTCTCGAGGTGCCGTGCCAGTTACCGACAATATATATCCACTTCATAAAATAAAGCCAGCCAATAAAAAAAAATAGTCACACCAAGTTTCGCGCTTCTACGGTGACCACTGAATTATGTCCTTTTTTTACACTTGCATCGCTCCGGTGCAGATTCTGTTATTTGACTGCACGAGTGCTCATGCAGTTAGACAATTTTTCGAGGTTATACACGCTGTCTTATCACGTTCACGCGAACGTTAAATGGGAGTTTAAAAGGAATGGTTTTCGGTCTTCCCTACAGACTCACCCTGGTGGTTTTGAGAAATACCAAGAACACAAAACAAGACCAAAGGAAACCAGTGCACACGGAACACAGATGACGCTTCAACAGACGATCGGTCGTTCCACGTCGGTTCACCAATGCAGAGTGAATGACGCCATCACCAAATTCGTTGTGAACGGACTCCAACCTCTTCGGATTGTGGATACGGATTACTTCAAAGATTTTGTTTTGGCGCTTTGCCCGAATGCTAGTGTTCTGTGCCGAAAGACCCTTGGAGACAAGATTGAGAAACAATACAAAGTCATGATTTCGAACATCAAACGAGAGATGAGCAGTGCCTCAAGCATTTGCACGACTGCGGATATTTGGTCAACCAACCACAAAAGCTTCATGGGCATGACAGCTCATTGGTTGACAGAAAACCTTCAGAGAGAATCCTGCGCCATTGCTTGTCGTCGCGTGACAGGCAGACACACATTTGACAAAGTTGGTGAAATGATCTCGGAGATCCATGGAGAATTTGTTGGTTATGACCAGTGCTCTAAAATTGTATATACAGTAACAGACAACGCAAGCAACTTTGTAAAGTCGTTTAAGATGTTTAATGTTGTAGAGGTACCTGAAGAGCTAGCGCGTTCCACCTGTGCAGGCTCAGGTAGGCGAGCCTGATTTGAGTTCTGGCTCTGACGATGCAGGCGATGGTGATGAGGTTTCTTTCTCTGACATTTGTGAAATCATGAACCAACCGAATGAGCCCCTGGTGTCACTTCCATCACACATGAGGTGCGCCGCTCACACATTAAACCTGATCGCAACCACTGACGTGACCAACGCTCTATTGAAACAAGGCGGTTCATATAAGAAACTCTAGCGTGGGGCAATGGCAAAATGCTCCAAACTGTGGTCAACTTTCAAAAACAGCGATCTGGCAGCAAATGTGGTTCAGGATCTTACTGGCATGTCTCTTCGAACGCCAGGAGAAACGCGGTGGAACAGCACCTTCGATGCCGTTCGTAGGTTGACAGACGAAAGAGTGAAGGACCATCTGCCAAAAATTATGGAGAAGCTAAAATTACCCCCGTTTTCCCGCAATGAAGTGGAATGCTTAGAGGAATACGTCATTGTGTTTTCGCCCTTGGCAGAAGCCCTCGACAGACTGCAAGCGGAAAAGCATTGTTTCCTGGGCGAACTGATGCCCACCGTCCCACAGACTGTGAAATCAATCCGTGTAGCTCAGCGAACTCTCAAGCACTCTTCAGAGCTTGCTGAAGCCCTCCTTGCAGGGTTGCAAAAGAGATTTGGAGACATGATTAACTTCGCAAAAGGGAGTAAGGTCTTCGCGGTTGCGGCTGTTTGTCATCCCACCTTCAAGCTTCGTTGGGTTCCGAAAGAAAAGAAGGAGTGGGCAAGAAATTGCTTCACTGAAGCAGTAGTGAAGAACGCCAGTTTATGCGTAGGGGAAGCAAGCTCTCCAAGGCAAACATCAGGAAAACAAGACTCATTCTTCGATTTCGAGGAAGACTGTGCAGGCCCCGAAGTTGAGCACGATGAGTCTGTACGGATGGAGTGCTTGCGATACTTAGAACAGCCCGCTGGTAATATCGAACAGCTAGAGCTGTGTCCTCGTGTTAAGGGTGTTTTTATCCAACTGAACTGCGTGTTGCCTTCCTCTGCTCCGGTAGAGCGTCTTTTTTCCATCGGAGCTTTAGTTGAGACGCCACGACGGAACCGCTTGTCGGACTCCATGGTCCAGAAGCTGTTGCTTCTCAAAGCTAATGAGAAGTTTTGTAAGTAAATCGTTTTGCAATAAATGATTTCGGTTTATGCCTGTATGAGCAAGCTTCCACAGTACTTGTCTTTTTCGTTGTTTTCAGAAGACAATAACTATATACTCGGTCTCAGTCGTTGTGAAAAGCGCTGGGAAAGACAAGGGGACGAGCGCGTTGATCTGGGCAGTGCCCAACTATTGCCCGAAGGCTCGGGGAAGTCGAAGCTCTTTCAACAACCACGCGCTCGCGTCCGAGGTTTTCCCAGTGCTGCACATAACTGTTGATGTGAAGTATAAGTTCGCGCGCTAACTTTGAACAACACAGTGGCGGATTGTCTTCATGTGAAAAGGCGCTATCTGTCTTTAGAGACCTCATTTGGTCATTTCCTTGAGGGAAGTGATGGTTGCTATAAGATTGACGCAAATAAGCGCATTATAACTTTATTGTATGGAATAGATCGTCAGCGCGAGAGAGTCTACTGTGTGACCTCTTGATCATGTTCAATATTCGCTGCCATTCCCGCAAATAATTAATGTCCCCCTTTATTACGCGCTCAAGAACCCATGGGGCTACGCGTATAATAAACGATTGTGTAAAGAAGTACTTGTACTTTACTTTGAAAGTACATTGTATTTAAAGTACTTTACTTCAAGTACATTGCCCCCGATGTACTTACTACTTTACTTGAAGTACATAACCTCTTATCTACTTTGTACTTGACTTCAAGTACTTTTTTTATGTACTTTACCCAACACTGAAAAGAGCGGAGATAGTGGGCATCCTTGCCGCAAGCCTCTCGTCACCAGCACCTCCTCAGACGTACCCTCACCGATTTGGGTTCTAACCGTGTTACCATCGTAAAGACGGTAGAGGAGCGCTGTCCACTACGGTCGCATGTAAAGATCCTGGAGTTGACAAACGAGCCGGGCATGTGGGACGCTATCGTAGGCCTTCGCCATGTCTAGAAAGCAACATATAAGATTCCTTTTCACCCTTCGGGCGACCTCAATACATTGTGTAAGGGTATACAGGTGATCTTCCAATCGGCGCCCCCGTCGGAAGCCTCTTTGGAGTTCCGTCAGTAAACCCTCTTCCTCCGCCCATGCGGTCATGTGCTCTTTCATGATGTAAGCGAAAGTCCTATACACCGTACTTGTTACGGTCAGGGGTCTGTAGTATCGAAGATAATGACGATCACATCTTTTTTTAGGAATCAGTACGACCCGACTACCCCTATAGTCTCGAGGAATCCCTTCTGTCCCAGACAGAATGTTCTAGAAGATGTCCGCCAGGTGATCCCTGGACTCCCTCCCCAACGCCTTAAAGGGGGACCTGCAAAAATATTCTTCCGCCTAGCGGAAAGTCCTCCTCGCCCTCTTTTTTTCCCTTTCCCTCTCGTTCAGCTGCATGGCGAGGCGGAGGGAAGGTCCCCTTTTGTACCGGTTTCTTCTCAGAGGATAAGCCTAGGATAAGCAGGATTTTTGGCCCCTCGCAAAGCCTAACCCTCAGGGTGGATGTTTTACGAAGCTGGAAGGCTGTGCCCTGGCAGTCACCCACTTGAGCTTTCAAAGTCGTTTGGCTGTAGCCTGTGGCAAAGTAAACGCTTACTGGAAAGCTGCAATGCATTCCCACACCAATTGAACATACTTTTCACACTTATTCTCGGTTTCTCGAATAATGAGTGCAGAACGCATGCAGAACGCAGAACGCATAATTTACATGTTCACAAAACATTCAGCATCCTCAAAATGCCAGCCTATCACGCTCAAACCTGCCTCAAATGGGGGACGATGGAAAAGATCAATGTGTACCAGGCGTGGGCATCTTAGCGGATCTCTCTTTTCGTACAGTGCGCACAAATTATTGTGCGCCGAACTCGCAGGAATGATGGCCAACGATATATGATGAAATTTATGTTTACACATCCTAACAACTACATGAGTTGAAAGGACAGCAAGGGTATGAAATTTATATTTGCAGATCCTAACAACCGCATGAGTTGAAAGAGCAGCAAGGATGAGTGTCAATATTAGAGAAGTTTTAGGGGATCTTCTTTAGCTCTCCGATAACCGTATACTTTACAGCGATATATAAGCTAGCGTTTCTGTGAACATTCTTTAGTTAGCACGACTATCGGAGCGGAAAGCGCAATATTAAACCTTTATTGGGGAGTTTAGCGGGTTCTCTTATCGTTCAACGTTGCTTGTTTCGGTGCTATAGCACGGGTTGCCACTTCAACTAATTCCTTGGAGATAAGTTTTTTTTTTTTTTTTTAACACGGCACAGGATAGTAATTTGACATTTTACATTTTAAAAACATACGCACACTGCACCACGGAGTTTGCACGAACGAACTATCGGCGATGTTTCTCGTCCTTTTTTTTTTGTTGTGACAAGTGAATGATGTTTAGAAAACTGTTAATGCGAGTATCCGACCTAAGCGGTAGATCTTAGAACTATAAGCATTACATTGCTGGGGAAAAAAAAGCGCCGATGTTTTGTTCGCGCTAACAGTGTGGCATAATATACGCATCCCGTTACACTATCAGTGCAAGCAGAGTAAATCAGAAAATTTATTAAACAAAAAAAGAATACTTTTTAAACTCAAATTTGTTGTTTTATACAGGCGAATCGGCAAGGACTGCTGGTATTGGTCACGAACTTACGTTGCATTAATTTGTTTTAGTACACTAAAATCTGCATGACCCTTGCATTAAAATTCCAATTTTCTGTTTGTGCTAGCTGCGCGTCACGTAGAGTAAGAAACAAGTCTATTTCTAGAACATTGTAACAAAACCTCCATTATGCCAGATGGACATTTTGCGAGTACGCTCTTACACTACTCGTTTAGAGTTATTATCTACGTCAAGCGATCTGACGCTCTTTGCAAAATTGCTTGTAAAAAAAAAAATTGCAGCTCAAAAAGAAGAAACTTCTTTGTACAATAAATTTATTTATCTGCTCTGATAATGTAGAGGTATGCATACATTACGCGACACTGTTAGCTCGAACGAAACATCGGCACTTTTTCTCCCCTACAGAAAAATCCAGTATAAATTTTCGCTATCCGCATTATGGAACCGGAAATTTATCTGGATTCTATCTGGATTTTAGGCTTTCAGAAATTATTCCTTTGCCTGCAATCTGGATTTCGGGTTTCCAGAAACAAATTTCCGGTTCCATAATCCGAATAGTGAAAAGTTATACTGGATTTTTCGGTAGGGTAGCACTAAGATCTAATGCTTAGGCTGTTTACTCGCATATAACCGTTTTCTAAACATTAACGTCTTAAGAGAAATCAAAAACGGGAAAACCCGGCGATGGTTTGTTCGTGGAGGAGTGCTCCTATAAATATTGCTTTTACAATGTCAAATTACTTTCCCGTGACATGTTAAAAAAAAGGGCTTCGGAGACTTTGGAGTTGAAGAATACTTTGAAGTGGCAGCCCGTGTTATAGTACCGAAACAAACAAGGTTGAACGATAACAGGACACGCTAAACTCTCCAATAGGGGCTTTAATAGGGAGTCTTCGTAGACTGTTTTTTTTTTTTTTCATCTCCGCTACGTGCTCTGGAACAAAGACGCCACTACTGCGCGTTAGCCTCTCCTGAAGAGTCCCGGATCTCGTAGCGGGTTGCGGAGAGCGTTGCGGGACAGCGGAAACGATCTACGAAAACCCCCTAATATTAGGGAGTTTTCGTAGACCGCATTTCCCCCTCCGCTAAGCCCTCCTCAACGAAGAAACCGCTGCTGCGTCTGCGCGCCGATAGTCGTGACTGTATAAGTTCCGGGTATCGTAGCGGGTTGCGGAGAGCGTTGCGGGACAGCGGAAACGATCCATGAAAACTCCCTAATATTAGGGAGTTTTCGTAGACCGCATTTCCCCCTCCGCTAAGCCCTCCGCTAGGCCGTCCGCAACGAAGAAACCGCTGCTGCGTCTGCGCGCCGATAGTCTTGACTGTATAAGTTCCAGGTATAGTAGCGGGTTGCGAAGAGCGTTGCGGGACAGCGGAAACGATCTATCAAAACTCCCTGATATATAGTATAGCGTACGCTAAAAATGACCTGCTCGGACCGAATTTAGTTGTGCGTTACGTTTTCGGGACGTTTTCGAGTGAACACCGCGCATGATCTTGGTTAAATTTGCTAGAGCCGTAGAATTCCGCGTGCTTATAGCGCAACCATGCTCCTGGAAAGAAATATTTAAAATGAAAACGTGTCCAATCATTTTATTTCAAATTAAACCAAGCCGCAGCTGCCTCGTCAAGCGCGCTTTTCTGCGGGGTACAGAGGCTACGAGTACGAGTGCGTAGCCAAATTCGATCACGGAGCCTCCGTCAGTCGTCCCGTGGAAACGGCAGCTTTTATCAATGCTATCGCGGAATGAAATTCATGACCTACTGATGTCCAGTGCATAGCGGCGAGAACTTCGGCGATTTCTTTTAGAGTCGTTCGTCCGTCGGCGATGAACTGTGCGAATAGGCTTAGCGTTGAGCAGATCGCAGCGTTGACGCACATCCCGAGCGGCGAACATTTTCACTGTGCACTCCTTCAGCTGCACGACGATCTGATTCGACCGCGGTAGGTCCCAGAAAGAATTGCCGAGCTGAACACCACGCAATTTCACGTAACACAGAACTTCGAAAACACCACGTCGCCCATACCCTTGCCTTTCTTTTTCTTCTTATTTTTCAGAGGTCCTGGGAAAACTGTCGGGTAGCGACTCCCAGCTGGATTTAGACGAGGCACACGATACTTGCGTGTAGATTACACCCACTTCACCCATCAATAAAGACACAGTTGAAACCAGGATTGCTTTGTGCATTCATTATGGATGGCAGTGTTACAAAACAGCTATAAATCTTGAAACTGGCGCTCTCGTTGGGTCCGAGATCTCTCGAGAGCGTCCCGCAAAGCCCGCTAGCCCGCCACGCAAAATCCCCAGCGTTGCGTGCGTACGCAATACGCTAGCTCTTCTATTGCGTTCTGCGCACGCGCACACCCGACCCGCAATTTTATTGCGTACGCAAGGCTTTAGCGTACGATCCACTAAAACTGTCTATTAGAGAGTTTTCGTAGACCGCATTTCCCCCTCCGCTAAGCCCTCCGCAACGAAGAAACCGCTGCTGCGACTGCGCTCCTATAGTCTTGACTGTATAAGTTCCGGGTATCGTAGCAGGTTGCGGAGAGCGTTGCGGGACAGCAGAAACGATCTACGAAAACCCCCTAATATTAGGGAGTTTTCGTAGACCGCATTTCCCCCTCCGCTAAGCCCTCCTCAACGAAGAAACCGCTGCTGCGTCTGCGCGCCGATAGTCGTGACTGTATAAGTTCCGGGTATCGTAGCGGGTTGCGGAGAGCGTTGCGGGACAGCGGAAACGATCTATGAAAACTCCCTAATATTAGGGAGTTTTCGTAGACCGCATTTCCCCCTCCGCTAAGCCCTCCGCTAGGCCGTCCGCAACGAAGAAACCGCTGCTGCGTCTGCGCGCCGATAGTCTTGACTGTATAAGTTCCAGGTATAGTAGCGGGTTGCGAAGAGCGTTGCGGGACAGCAGAAACGATCTATCAAAACTCCCTGATATTAGGGAGTTTTCGTAGACTGCATTTCCCCCTCCGCTAAGCCCTCCGCAACGAAGAAACGGCTGCTGCGTCTGAGCTCCAATAGTCTTGACTGTATACGTTCCGGGTATCGTAGCGGGTTGCGGAGAGCGTTTCGGGACAGCGGACACGATCTATGAAAACTCCCTAATATTAGGGCGTTTTCGTTGACCGCATTCCCCCTCCGCTAAGCCCTCCACAACGAAGAAACCGCTGTTGCGTCTGCGCGCCGATAGTCTTGACTGTATAAGTTCCGGGTATCGTAGCGGGTTGCGGAGAGCGTTGCGGGACAGCGGACACGATCTATGAAAACTCCCTAATATTAGGGCGTTTTCGTTGACCGCATTCCCCCTCCGCTAAGCCCTCCGCAACGAAGAAACCGCTGTTGCGTCTGCGCGCCGATAGTCTTGACTGTATAAGTTCCGGGTATCGTAGCGGGTTGCGGAGAGCGTTGCGGGACAGCGGAAACGATCTATGAAAACTCCCTAATATTAGGGAGTTTTCGTAGACCGCATTTCCCCCACCGCTAAGCCCTCCGCAATGAACAAACCGCTGCTGCGTCTGCGCGCCGATAGTCTTGACTGTATAAGTTCCGGGTATCGTAGCGGGTTGCGGAGAGCGTTGCGGGACAGCGGAAACGATCTATGAAAACTCCCTAATATTAGGGAGTTTTCGTAGACCGCATTTCACCCTCCGCTAAGCCCTCCGCAACGAAGAAACCGCTCTTGCGTCTGCGCGCCGATAGTCTTGACTGTATAAGTTCCGGGTATCGTAGCGGGTTGCGGAGAGCGTTGCGGGACAGCGGAAACAACCTATGAAAACTCCCTAATATTAGGAAGCTTTCGTAGACCGCATTTCCCCCTCCGCTAAGCCCTCCGCAACGAAGAAACCGCTGCTGCGTCTGCGCGCCGATAGTCTTGACTGTATAAGTTCCGGGTATCTTAGCGGGTTGCGGAGAGCATTGCGGGACGGCGGAAACGATCTACGAAAACTCCCTATTGTGTTTTTCACTCCGATATCAGTGCTCAATAAAGAATGAACACAGCGAGGCTAGTTTATATATCGTTGAGGTGTACGCCTAGAGTTCATTCACACGACGGGGATCGAATCGCGATTTTTGTCCGCGGACCGTGTACGACGTGACCGTCACGTCACCAACTCCTGTGATCCGCCTCTCGTCCTTAGACGCGTGGACTAATAAAGTCGAGCGCCTTTTCACTCGCGGATTTTTTGGCAGGAGATTGACTTGAAAAGTGTTTAGTCTGTCAGCAGTACAATGTTTTCTTTTTTTTTCTTTGGTTTAGTTTTTGGAGAAAAAAAAAATATCGCGTTGTGGTGTTTTGTGCGTTTGCTGGTTCTTTTTGTCGAGTGATTCTTGGTTCCACGCGTGAAAGGAACTGCAGAAACTTTGTCCGGCTGATGCAACGCAGGTTCCGGCACTCCTCCGGGTCCGTGTCAAGAAGTTCCCGTCAAAACTCCTCTAGCACGCCGCGATAATTCTATGACGTCCAATCAGCCTTTCACCGAGCAAGACTTTTCTTGTGGCTGTGGTGTGCTTGAGTGTAGTGCATGAGCGCGGTGTGCGTGAAGGTATCTCCAAACGTCCCTCCACGGGCCCAGAACTTCGTCGCTTCTACGCCGAACCCTTGCGAGCAGGACCATGATAGTGTGTCATGCCTTCGGTTAGGAAAGCTATAGTCGGTTACAAGTCAAGAAGGTAGGAGAAGCTCCTCCTACAAGCGTGGTGCGCCGGTTTCAAATCCCTCCGCAATCGAAAGAAGAGTTCACTGGAAACGCTCCTTGTTCCGCTTCAATGGATAGATAATGGCCACAGAGTGGTGCCAACTTATCTCCGACCCCCACTTTTTAAGAAAGCGACCTTTGTATTCATCGGAGAAGGAACAAGCCCCTGAAAGCAGCCTTTGTATCAATCGGAGGGGGAAGCTAATTCCCGAAAGTCGTCTTTGTTTCCATCGGAAGGGGGAAGACTTAATCTCCCTCTCGTGGCTTCCACAATGCTAAGTCAATGTCGAGAGATAAAGCAAATATGTACAGAAAGGCACGACCCTCCTCGCGCGTTGGCCGCAACGTCACGGAAACGATGGAACGCTATTGGATGCGGAGGTGGCGGAGGGATATATGATTCCCTTTGAGGGGCATTTGCCGCTACCTTCTTGACTTGTAGCCTACTATAGTGGCGCTTCGCTCGAAGCCTGTCGCGGTCTTTTGTCTTGATCTGTACGTAATAGTGTCGTACAATCCTTTATCGCACTAGCAAACGTCGATTTCTCTCTTTGACGAAGGTGCCATTGTGCGATGTTGGAATTTCGCGTCACTGTGTGGTAGCGAACAGGTTCGGTCCGTCTTCGCTGGCGTCTGCTCGTCGTCTCCCCCGTGTGGATGCGCTCGGGAGACGTACGAACGGCGGACATATCGTCACGTGATCAATCCGTGCGCGGATCAGTCCGTCGTGTGAATCGGCCATTATCGGAGAGCTAAAAACGATCCACTAAAACCTCATAATATCGACACCCACCCTTGCTACCCTTTCAACTCCTGTGGGTGTTAGGAGGTGGATAGAAATTTCATCCACATTTCGTTTGCCATCATATCCATCATATAACAGAGATCCGTAAGATGCCCGCGTCTGGTACATATTTATCATTTCCATCGTTCCCCATTTGAGGCAGGTTTGAGCGCGATAGGCTGGCGTTTCGAGGATTCTGAATGCTTTTGAAACATGTAAATCATTCTTTCATATTGAAACCACCACATCTCGCGCATGCGTTCTACACCCCTTATTTTAGAAACCGAGAAGAAGTACGAAAAGTATGTTCAATTGGTGTGGGGATGCATCGTAGCTTTCCAGTAAGCGTTTACTTTTTCACAGGCTACAGCCAAACGACTTTGACAGCTCAAATGGGGGACTGCCAGGGCACAGCCTTCCGGCTTCGTAAACAACCACCCGGAGGGCTAGGCTTTGCGAGGGGCCAAGAATCCTGCTTATCCTAGTCTTATCCTCTCAGAAGAAGCCGGTGCAAAAGGGGACCTTCCCTCCGCCTCGCCATGCAGCTGGACGAGATGGAAAGGGCAAAAAAGAGCGCGAGGAGGACTTTCCGTTAGGCGGAAGAATATTTCTGCAGGTCCCCCTTTAAGCACACTTGCCGGAATCTTGTCTAAGCCTTGGGCGGTGTTGTTCTTAATATGCGCCAGTGCGCGTATAAGGGACACCCTCCCGATTGTTACACAGGTAGCGTCATCCGGCGTCAAGGCCGTACCTTCCGTCGGGCTTAACTCCTGTAGTGGTGCCGCTTCCGGAGGTGAGAACACCTCTATCAAATGATCTGTAAGACATTGTCCCAGTCGCTCTGCTGGCTGCCCTGTGTCTTCTTCCAGGATAGTGAGGCACTGCTCCCTTCCGTTGAGAGTGCCTAGGTACCTCCAGAACTTCCTAGGTGCATCTCTTCCACTTGCACTGATTTCTCTCATTGTGACCATGTTAGCCTGAGCCATTTTCTCTTGGACAAGTTGCTTTGCGGCTTGCTTCTGGAGTTGGTACGCATGCCACTTTAAAGGAACTTGGTCACTGTGGCCGCCAAGAAGGACCGTGCGGTGCTCCCTGTTCAGCTCTTGTCGCAATCTGATAGCGGCTTGTACTTCCGCGTCCCACCATCGCTTTCTTTGTCGTCGTCCACCTCGTTCTTTAGTAGAATGCTGCTTGATCAGGCGCTTTAATTCGTCCACATATTCTGCGTATCCAGACGCACTCACCCTCTTGCTGCTGTTCTCGAACTCCTCCACAACTTTCTCAGCTGCCGTTGGGGATAGCCGGAAACCGCCTGTCCGAGGGGGTTTTTGTTTTCTTAGTTGTCGTGTTGCCTTTGAGAACTGTAACCTTATTCGGTTGTGGTCGCTCTCAACACTATGGTCACCAGCTTCATCGATGTCTGCGTGGACAAGGTAGCGGGCCAGCTTCTGTGAAACCAAGGCATAGTTTATGCAAGTTTTGCTTCCACGGGCACTCCACGTATATCGCCCTTCACATGAGGCTCTAAGGTTGACTATCTCCAAAGCGTTATCTTCGGCCATCTGCATCATCATTCGTCCATTCTCGTCCTCCAGTCCATCCAGTTCATGCAGGTGTCCGTTGAAGTCACCCATAAGAATCTCTCTTGTAGCAGCAAGGGCCTTGGCATCGGTTGTCACACAAGCCATTAAACGCTGGTTCTCTTCTCTGGGCGCAGTTCCTACCGACAGGTACACTATGCAAACGGCTACAGGGATACATATTATCTCCCCTGTCCCCCAAATATGGTCCCAGCACTCTCGTGGCTCCTTCTGCCATACTGATGTATTGCGCCACACTACGCCCACTCCTCCACCTCTGCGCTGACCTTCCACACGATTGCATCCAGCCCAACACCAATTTTCGTTGGTTGGAGCTTCTTCCAGATCACGTAGGTGCGTCTCGGCTACTCCATAAAGTATTACCCCCTTCGGCTTTTGTGCTGAACTGGGCACCGTGCATGCTGCATTGTTCATGCAGGCCGGAGTGGTAACAAAAGAGCCCCTCCTCGAACTCACCGGAGAGCACGAACTCCAGCCGAACTCTGACGCCGCATTCCGTCATGTCAGCCGAGCGCTGAGTCATTGCATTTGTTGTCCCCCTTCGTGTGGTTCTAAAGTTAACCGCTTGGGGCGCCACGGTCTGATCTCCTCCCCATATTGGTGTATTGCCACGCGCGTTACCGAGCGAGCTCGTGGCCGTATGGTTGCCGCGCTTCGCTCTCGCGCGCAGGCTCCGGGATCGATTCCAGGGAGCGGACTCCTCTTTTATTAATTCTTTCAACTTGACATTGTCGTAAGTTCGAGAACCTTGTCGTCTGATGGAGTTACGAATGTTCTACGTGCCGAGCGTTCTGCACCGAATATTCCAGGAATCCACGCGGGTACAAAAGGTGCTCCGCGTTGCGGTCCGGAGTCAGTCTCGCCTCAGCGCTCGATCCTGCTGTTTCGCCAACATCGACGCCTGCGACGCTATCCTTTCTCATACATTTTGTTTAGGGCACAAGTTCGTTCCATTAAACGTTTAGTTTCTCCAGTTATGCGCCGCCTCATCATTTGTCATTCGGGACAATACATTCTGCTCCTTATAGTTGAACTGTATATGTTCCTACGATGTTTTGTTTTTGTTTTGTTTCGTGGCGTGCTAATAAACCATTCTGGTAAACCAGATTTGCACAGCTGTATAATTGTGTTTGTCATTGACGTCGATAAAAATAATCAATGTGGAAGTATCTTCAAAAGTAATTAAATTACATTTTAAGTATTTGTACTCTACTCAAGATACTTTACAGTGAAAGTAACTTGAGTAGTTTTTTAAATACATTATGAAGCAACCTGGAACACGCCAGCCTGCTTTCGGCCAATGGCGCTTCCTCGTTTGTCTCCTATACTTCCCAACGAATGGCCAAACTCTCTACATATACGGCTCTGCTCATTATGGGTAGTGCACGTGCTACCCACGCGGCTATGTTTTATCTTTATAGTATACATAGAAGCTAGACATTGCACGTGCTTGCACCAGTAAAGGAAGTTGAAGTAGCCTCACTCTGAGTTGTAAAAACATTCCACCAGGCGGCGACCCCCAAACTTCTCGCCGCGAATAGACCGATGTCACTAAGCGTTCGGCGCATGCGTGACGCCGTCATAACTTTAGTACAAAGGAGGCAGACGGCTGTGCATGCGAGTGCTCGAGCCGTCTCGTGCTCCACTCACGCCGAGCTCCAGCGGGGTTGTTGCACATGCAGAATTACTGAAGTTCCCTCGATGCATTGCGGCAGCGGTGGCGCAGCCAAACTGGCTGGTGAGATGGGTCTATTGCTACATGATTCTCCTTCACTTCTTTTGTTGAACTTGGAATGCTCTTGGGTGCATTTGCGTGCAAATGCTGGAGTCTATGCTGAGAACCACCGGTCGTCACAATATATATTATATCGTGTAAAAAAAAATTGACACTTTTTATATAATTATTTCGGTCAAACCCATCATTAATTTATCAAAAGCAACTGCCTTCAAGTAATTTAATTTTAGCATAGAGATGAAATAAATACGCCGAAAACGGACAGTCTTCCTAAAACCATTGTTTCATTTATTTATTAACAACGAAATTCACCGGAATAAGAGCTTGCATACACAAATATCTCAATCACAATCATGAAAGATGCTCGCATTACCTTTTTTCATTGTTTACCTTTCGGGAAGACGTGGCGCTTTATCTCAACTAAAAGCGCGTACACTAGCCAAGCGCAGTTCTCTGCAATGTGCAGACCATAATTTTATCGCGCTTAGAAGCAAATACGGCGTTTTACTAAAAAAGAAATTCCACATTACCGAGGCACTTTTTGTGCATCGCATTTTGAGAACGGCATGATTTACGCCGGCCAGTTGAAAGCAGCCTGGTGCCTAGGGGCTCAGGTCAAACAAGCTTGGTCCCTTTTCTGCGTCAAAAGTTTGAAAACGCGAAACAAATGTAAATATTTTTTGGCGGTTCTTGCCCAGGTTCTTCGTTTTCTAAAGTGTAGCTGTCAAGAAATCACAACTTTTTTATAAATGTTTTTGCAATGGTTCATTTCGTACACAGCCTCTATTCTTGAAAAATCGCCGTGCCAAATACATTCGTGTAGGTTGACTCTAAATTTCTTGATGTTCAATAAAGTAGTCGAGTTGGTGAAATAGTGTTGAAATTACTTTGCTGCCTATCAAGGTGGAGCGATACTTTGTTACGGAGCCATTGGGATGACACACGCAAATGGTGTAATCGAAGGTTAGGTTTAAACTTTGTCTTACTAAACATTACTTCGCAAATGCTTTTTGTAATTTACACAGCCTTACAAACTTCAGCAGCGATCGACGATGATAATAATCTGAGGAGTGGTACTCGAGGGGAAATATTTGCTTGAAATATTACCAAGCTAGAGATATCACCGAACCCTTGATGATCACGTAGAGCACCTTCACGTTCCAAAGCGTGCTAAAGTGCAAATAAGCCATACATTTCTAACATATAATATAAAAAGATATAGTGAATCCTTAAAGATGGCGCCATGGCCAAAAATTACATATAGATGAACTGCACGCTCGTACTATAAGGTAAAATCGAAACGTGATCAAAATCAGCATATACGTGGCTGCTTTTTACTGTCATATTGTTGTATTCAACAAAAAGTAAAACAGCGATATCTCATAAATATAATTATTTTTTTGCTTCAATTGTAATAAGTATGAAATTTGACGACTACTGCAAAATAATTCCCATATTTGTTAAGCATAAAATTAATGCCCGCGCTGGTCATTAAACGAAGCACTAGAAGAAAAAAAAAAACACGACGAAACTGCTTTATTTAATTTCTGCAGGCATTAAGGCACTTCTCTTGGCAGTCACTAGCGTATACAGTTCTATGCTAGTTATACTTGAACAAGTATACTGAATTTATCATTGAAATGTTCACACAAGCAGCAATGATACTTAAAGAAAGAAACTAGCTGGTGACTAATAATAACCACAAAAAATATGATTATGTTTTTTTTTAGTTAGGGTTATTATAGTTGTGGAAACATGACCTTACTATATATGGCATAAGGTACTATTAATACAACATATACGCTTTTTGAGGTGCCTAGATATCCTCCATGTAAAATAAGATTTGAATGTAAATCGCACTCGGGCATACGGGAAGCTACTATGTTCTAAGCTATGTATTACGTCACTCTAAAAAGAAAGAAACAATTAGTTAGTAGAGGCTAGAACACTATTGACGAACACTACAAATATGTTTGTTTGCGGAGCATGAGCAAGCTTATACACTTCAAGTGTATAATGACGGTTTTAATTAAGCAGTGGGATTGTTTGTTGTCATCGGAGTACTTCAGGTTTTTGGACATCCAACATCTACTTCCGAATTCCAGATAACACGAGACTTTTTTCACTGAAAAGGATCAAGATAATTAGTACGTGTAATTAAGAAAATAACCGCTAAACAGACATCTATTCTCAGCAACGGCAGCCAAAACCGTTTGGTAGTCTTGGAAAAAAAGATGCTGAACTACACTATTTCCGTTGCAGAACGACGAGAAAGAAAAATAAAAAAGTACGCGCTGATTGACGTATACGAAACATCACGATTGGGTGGGTAGTGAGGAAACATCCTGTTTCCCGCTGTTTTTTTTTTTTTATTCATTAACTGTCACTCACGTTTCTACGACGCAAAAGCTGGACGCGCATAGCCCCTTTCAGATCTGCTACCTCGAGTAACGCCAGGATGCGAGCTTATTGCTTTCGTACAGCTGGCTTCAATATAGTGTATTCTCATCGTAATAAAACGACAGGTCGACTTCACACCGTCAAACAAACATATAATTTGCTTTCATTACGTCCGACATCTTTTATCTTGCATTTGTAACTACGAGCTCAGATAAAATGAGGCATACGTTTCGTTGTTTACTGAAGTCCACGTGACGATGCAATCTCGACGTTATTGTGAGTACGTTTCATTTCTGTGCTTAGCGGAGTTTCTGTCCGTCGTACCAAGATCACCGCGCTGTGAATATCCCGTTTTCAAATACTTCTTTCATGAACACTAAAAAATGCCTGAGCGTCTACTTACCCGAAAAACTCCGTTTAGACCGAAAAATCAAGTATGCGCAGTGGCGTTACGCAATGCAAAGCGTCATGCCTGCATTGTGTAATTCCACAGCGCAAACTTCATTTTGAGGTCTAAACAGATGTTCCGCCTCATCATTCGCTGAGCTGATTTCGTAGATCGCAAAGATTGGCTCTTCGAGCGTTTTGCGGGTAAGTAGACGCGCAGGAATTTTTAAGACGGTATGACTAGGTTCTTTTGGTAAAAGTGCAATGCGAGCATCTTTCATGAGAAAAGAGTGCTAAATCAATGATATTAAAGTACGCAAATTTCGTTTTCATGAGTTACTCCCAGATAAAAGTTTATAATGCTGCTACACAGATATATCAAATGATCAAGCCGCCAAGTCGGCATGTTCACCAAGTTTTACAATGTCACTTCAATACAAACCACGCTTTTACAAACGACAGGTATTCAAATAGTCTAGATTAACTTTTAAGAACATTGCTTCGTGATTCGTGCGTTTTCTCGGTTTTTATAACAGTGTTTAAGTAACGTCTCGAAACAACCTGGCTTAAACGTGAAATGTCAATTCTAACAAACGGAAAGTCAGTGCGTGCACAATCTATCTAGAGACAGCTTGGATGGTTGTGTGCGACTCGAAACATCACGTATCACAACGCTGCTGTGCATCCGAAATCGAGCCAAAACTAATGTATAAAAATGGGATGAAATTCGGTTCACGTGAGTTGCCAGCACCGGCTTAAAACCGACGCATCTCTGGATAATGAGACAGGAAGAGAGCTAGCTGGGTGGTAGCTACGAGAGCAAATTAGGCATCATCTACCTAAACCTTTACCGCACGTGAGAGCTCTCATTACTAAGAGAACAGAAAGCACAAACCATGCAACATGAAGTGAACAACCAGCCACGGCCACGTTGCCCGCCTGGGGCACCTTGGTTCCAATCTCGTGTGCTGCACGGTGTAGCTTAAAACGTGATGAACACCAATTCAAGTATACGTAAACCGTACTCCGAGTTGTATATTTCTTCTTTTTTTTTTTTTGCACAAGCTACCGAGAACATTAGGCTATGAATTAGCCGTTATTCACTGGGTTACTTTGCAAAATAAAATAAAGCACTGTGAAGTGATTTGGTTGAGCATGAGACACCTCAAGTCAGCAGCTGAACACACTGACTAAATATTCCTCCTATAGAAGAATTAATATTATGGCGTATCCCGAGGCAAACTTTCGGATTGCTGTCGGATTGCTTTTAAATCAACTCTGCCCTACTAGATTGAAAGTCACTTATCTGGGCTCGTTGCTTACGGGAGGATGCGTATTGACCGAGCATTTTTGGAACAATAACCCTTTTTCTGGCTACCGACTAAAGTGCAAACCTTCCACATCAAGGTATACAATTCCACTGCCTGGCATTGTTGTTGAGAGGATGTACGCTGCCTTTTATCTTCGGTTGGAGCACAGCAAACGTTAATTGGCTTGCGCTTAAAGCCTGAGGTCATGCATGTTAGCTCTTGCAGCAGAAAGAGCTTTAAGAAATTTAATCTCGTGCTCGTAGCTTTTGTGGTGCTCTATTTTGGTGTCATGAACGTTCAGTGTTTCCTTCTCGTGCACGAGCATAAGACGTTCCCCAAAGGATAGTTTGCGTGCCAGTCTGAGTGTGTGGGTTGTTGGCCCTCAGCATAGAGTGCCGCTTGCCTACCGGCTCTCAACTCCGCAGGGCACGAGTTGCGGAGCAGTAATGTGCATGTGGCTGTCAGCGGATTATTTATCAGATTCCAGACTACCGCCATCCACTTTTGTTTTGTGTCATCGGACTGCAACAAAACAGGCAATGAGCACACCTTTCCCTCCAGCAAACGCCACATAAAATGATCAAAGCCTGCGCACTAAACTTTTGACGTTCTCACAGTGGGAGGTGGTGTCGCTTTAGCCCAACCTAGCAGAGAGATCCAGGCTTCTATAGTTATATTTTCTTATTCTTTATCTATGTCACACAGCACGTCACGAATCAAAACTTGGTGAAATAAGGGAAGCCCCGGCCATCTACATATTTCACGCCAGGCCCAGAAATACAATTTAGAAGAATAATGAACATTCAAATGCAAAGTAAAAGTTGTGAATGTAAGACATACAAATGAAAAACAAGCTGTAAATAATAAACATTCAAGTGCATGAACAATCATGAGGAAATAAAAGAATATCGCGTGCTAGAGGCAAAATTGGCGGGCGTTGGCCCAGCATTGCCTTAGCGTACATCTACTAACGCCTTCTTACACACGACTGCATTTTTATCACAAGGGCCATCAATAAAACAACAATAGTAGAATTATTTACATTCTCCGCAGTCTTCTCACGTACACAGTAACAGGTTTGTACACAACATACGTCATCATCAAACAGGTCGAACGCGAATTCGAGCAGAGCTCCCGAGGAAAGAGGCGTTCACCATTGTACCACGTGGTGCCTTGATGACGTTTAGCGGACACTTTCAAGTGACTTTAAACGCAAGTTTCGTAGAAGGCCAAACAATAAAGAAGGGTTCTGATTATTCTTTTGAAGTGATGCCTTTCTCCCCTCTCAACGGAGTAAATTCGGTTCGATTCTACGTCTTATTCTCATATTCAGTAGATCGAATACAAAGAGAATATCTGCACTGAACGTTGCAATTTAGTTTCTGTCTTCATAGGATAGTCAGGGTAATGCAGCAACCTGGTATTATACTGCTTTATTTTATACAGTTAAAATGGAAGAAGTACCGCTTGCGAAACTTTTTGAAATACCTACTCCGTGAAGTTACCGTAAAATCCAGACCGAACATGCCCATCCCGAAAGTCCGCCCAAATAAAACTTTATTGTTTTGTTTTAATAGTGGGTGGGCAGAAGAAGTAGAAGAAAAAAGATGGTGCTATGGAGAACATGGAGTATTTGGCGGAATGTTATTTTTCTTTTACTTTACACCAACCACCTTCTCTTGGTAATACCTAAACAAACACGTCTTTACGTTTGTTTTTGGAGTACGCGTTTCACATGACCAATCGAGAGCTTCACTTATCAAGTATAACCCCTCAAAAAGTAAAAAATAAACACATTGTGAAAACGACAGCAACCAAATAATCTGCACGATCCGAATCAACCCATCCATTTAAAATGTACTGCGCATCAGCGGAATAAAATCATTTTTTACTGTTTCTTTTAAAATTAAACTTGTTAATAAAAGCCTCGTTTCTGTTTAAATATGCAAATCGATTGTTTGCAAGCAAAAAAAAAAAGAAAAACGGGCCTAAGAGTACTTTAATCAATAAATGTGCAATTATTTTACGCCTTTATGCTAAAATCCTAAATTTATTTGGAAACTATCTGTGACACAATAAATGTATGTGGACATTTACTCAGCAATTTCATGCCCTTGACTCTTTTACGAGTCATTAACTCGTTTTCAGCAATTTAACAGAATCACCGCTCAGTTGTATATAGCATGTTCTCTTTTTAATAAACTTGGTAATCTGCTTGTTCAAATAAGGTATAAGAAAATTACTAATTTGGTGCAATGCTTTTAAGAAAAGCTGTCGGGAATAAAGAGTACCGCATGGCTCCTTGAACTCTAAGCTCGTCATCTGGCGAGGAAGGTTGGGGAGATTTGCGCGAACTAGCCCAAATTTTTTGCGTAATCAGAAGTGTTGGTTTTCAGTGAAGTGTTTCTCAAGCTTTTAGGAGTGCTCGCGGAATCGTGGTGACCCGAATTTAACTTGGTGCAAGATCGATTTACAATGTTAGATTGCCGATTCCTAGATCTCGAGGAACTCTTATGTGAGTGGCCACGAACTGCGCATGCTTTTTCGTGAGCGAAGGAAAAGGTCTGCTTGAATCAACGCGTCGATATGGATTTGTATTAAAAGTAAAGCAACATTTCGTGGTTTTATAGGTTAGGCTATAGTTAAAGTCACCCAAAAGACAGATCTTAGAGCAGAGTAATGCGTTCATGCAAGCCAACCAAACAATTCTGTATGCCGGTATTTGAGGTAAATTCTGGCACGGCTTCTGAATTCCCTGCTTTTTTTACTTTCTATCTTGCCCTACAGTGTAGCCTACCTAGGCTATAGGCACAACCCATGGATTTGTGCGTGCTCCTAAAGTATGTTGCTAAATGTTCCCTCCTACTACCCCCAAAACAACGATGTTCTACATAACCCTACTCCAATTTTGTGAGGCGCTTCAGATGGCACATTTATCGTGACAGGTAAGTCTTAAACACTCATAACGTAAAAGCGAAAAAAAAAAGTTACGCGGTATTTTAAATTACAGCAAAAATAACGCTCGATGTACTCAAAAGGCGCTGAAACAAGAAAACACATCGCATATTGTTATAAGCAGAATCTAGCTTTAATACCTTTTTTTCAAAGCAAAAAAAAAAAAGAAAAAAACTGAAAATGCTAAGGCGTCAGCGCAGTGCCGAATTGTGGACGATATCTTGTATACAAACTAGTGCATTTCATTTTTTGTGCAGGTGAAGTAAAACGAGTAATGTTACGCGCGGTCGTATATGGTCTAACGTATCGTGCCTCTCTCTCCTCCTTACCCGTTGCATTCTATTGTTGGAAACAGGTTAAGAGTTCAGGGGAAGCTCCTCCCACCCCTTTCCACTTTAGCAGAGCGAACGTTGGAGAGGAGGCGCCCTCCTCTCCAGTGTTCGCTCTACTAAAGTGGAAAGGGGTGGGAGGAGCTTCCCCTGAACTCTTAACCTGTCACCGATTATTGGCGATTTTCACCACGTGTTTTTGAAGCGACCTTCACGGCATCGTCTTTAGACCGCTAGGCGCTGTGAATATCTGATTCGCTCGAAAAGGTTGGTAAGCGAACCTGCCACCACAGCTTTCTGCTATGGCCGCTAGGTGCCGTCGAATTCGCCAAAATCGCCAATAGTCTCTCCCCCCCCCCCCTCCCAAAAAAAAAAAGAAAGAAAAGGAATATTTTTAATAACATTAAGAGATCTACAAAGCGTGCCCTTTAAAACCGCCTGTCAAAAACGCACCTTAAGCCAACTTTCGAAGAAAACGTCCCTTCAACTTTGGTCGTTGCTAACGCAGCCTCAAGCGAAAGACGACCGATATCACGCGACTAGCCCATCTCTTTCGCGTTGCTTTACTCGGCGTCTCGACTTGTGCGCCTTCTTTTTGAGAAATGCCTGTGACGATAACTGGTTTTATATAGACTGCACACTGCTTTAAAATAGGTCATGTTAGTATTACTATGAGATTAGCGTGGCAGAAAATAGAGACACTATACTGACCTACTAACTGTATCCTGCAGAGTTTCGCCATTTAATTTTTATTTCGTAGCTAAAACAAAAGTCGTTTGAAACCCTGTTTTTTTTACTTCTTGCACGAATCCCAATACCAGTGCATTTTTACTTCTACTGCATCAGGCTAGTGAATTCTTTCCACAGAACAATGAAATCGAACCAGCAAATGCGTAAGGCGGTCCGGATGATTCAACGGATTGGAGAAATTCATATCACGTGATGTTCAGAATGCAACAGAGTACAAATATCACAAAATATAACATTAAAAAAAAAAAAAGAGCGGGGTGATTGATTTAAAAATAACATAGGACACTTCTATATCTTATTTCTTTATGTGTCTGCTACCAGGCGTACTTCCAAAGCTAGTTCGCCAAGCAATAACTTGGTCCGCATACGAGTTTCCTCTACGCCCACCCGATCAAAGAACACGCGTTTTTAGTTCGCACAGAGGGAATGTACAAGCAGGCGTTTCCTGGAACGCGCGTAAGCTTGGCCGTAGTTTCCCTACTCCGATATAACAATAAACAAAAAAAGATCCCAAGGCGATGCCCTGCGATAGCGCTACATTTGGTGATCATTCCGAAGATGAGTGTGCCTTGATTTCAGAGGGTTTACAACGGCTCGATCGGGGTCAGGTGCTTCATGGGCAGCGTTTGCAATACAAGCTGCGAGGAGAAGGCGAGTCCGTCGATCGTCTGCAAGCGACTAAAGCTTCTCTCAGCTTCTCCTCCAGCTATCCCCCTCGCCGCGCGCCAACTCACGCTTCAGCACGAGCCAGCAATTCCCGCGGAAGGTGTCCGCCATTAATTTGCAAACGCTCTCCATGGTTCGGTTTGATCCCTCTCTCAAATCCAGGCTCTCTAGCGAAGATGGCCGACTCGACGCCTCCTTCTGGAGCCCTCAGCGGCAGCTTGGGAGGAAGATACACAGTGTCCCGAAGGTGCAATGGATCAGACATCGGTCGGGGAGCGTCTGTTCTTGGCGAACGGCGGCGGGCGTGCGGGCGGCACGGGCCCCGGCAGGTGCTGTGGCCGGTGCAGACTGCAGTTGAGCTCCGGGTAGAATGGGGTCTGGCGCGAAGCGCACGTGGGACTGTGCTCCAGCTGACGAAGTTGCATGGCGAGGTCGTGTTGCAACTGGTCGGACTTGCGCGACTGGCGCCGGCACAGGATCACCGCTATGATCACGCACAGCAGCACCACCCCGGCGCCCGCGCCGCAGCCGGCCAGCAGGGGCAGGTTGCCTGCGACCGAAAGAGCAGAGATAGTTCGTTGCGCCGCCGAAACCTCGACCAAAACAAAAGGAAAATTGGCAACGGTCTTTACCCTTTAAGTCATATAATGCATAAAATGCATTATAGAGAATCGGTGATGCAATTGGTGTTCCACGTGACGTATATTTACCCGCTAAATTTAGCGGGTAAATATACGTCACTGGATTGGTGTCTATGTCAGAAGACGTGAATTTTCCGGCTAAATTTCGCTGGAAACTGAAGTGGTGTATAGGTCACGTGACGCTGATATCCAGCTAAATTTAGCGGGGAAACTGAATTGACGTTTCGGCCTCAAGACGTGAGTTTTCCAGCTGAATTTAGCGGGGAAACTGAGTCGATGTATAGGTCATGTGCCGTCCATTTCCCCTAAGTGCAAAGGTCACGTGGCGTCAGGTGACGTTGCGGGACGCAACTTTCCCGCCAAATTTAATGGGGAAACTGAATTGGTGTATAGATGACGGTACGTCCCTTTTCCGCTACATTTAGCGGGGAAACTGAATTGGTATGTATGTCCCGTGAGGTCAGGTGACGTGACATCAAATTTTCTGACTAAATTTAGCCGAGGAATCGAATTCGTGTATAGGTGTAGTAATATCAATTAATTTAGCGGGCAATACGCGGACGGACGGACGGACAGGCAAAATTTGGGGATTGGAGGGTAGAGTTAAAAAGCAATTCATGCTTTAATAATATGCACTCAATGATCTCTAGGATCTTTAGAAAAACAGGAGAGGGTGAGTCCCAAGCGCCTCCTTAACGTCCCATAGCCAGTCAGGAGCGGCATTGGCTTTTAAGAAGCCGAAAGGACCAATCACGACGTAAGGACTATCATAGGCCACGCCCTGCCTCTTATTAAGCTGTCAGTGGGACTATGAAGAGAACGCGTTCCACTCCCCTCGTTTGCACAAGACAGCGCGCCTACTGCGCCAAATCCTCCCATAGCGTTGAGGGCATTTCGCGTTCGCGAAAACGCACGGGCATCGCGCTGTCCACGCTGTTGCGCACTCGCGCGGCGCTGAGTGGGAAGGCTCTCGCCGGCGGCGCACCGAAATTCTGGGTTCGCCAAGATGGCAGAGACGGCTGTCTCGACCGGCTCTCCAGCGTCCACGACGGCTAATGGCGGCATGCCGCTCCTCCCAATTCAAAAGACCCCAAGAGGTACTGCGTGTCAAGGCCATTACATTTTTCACCGAGTGAGATGTATGTCCCTAGTAAATTATTTTACCAAAAACACAAAACCAGACACTTTTGGGGACATGCATCGCATTCTCGTCTTCGACCATTCCTGTGACCGCCTTATGCGTGCAGCACTATTTGACTACAGGGCTGGGGTACGGGGCCCGGTATACGCGTCTCTGACCAGTGTCTTCACCGCGTCCAAATAAAGCGCTCCCTCGATTTGCGCCTGATGACGTCATTGAAGTGTCACGCTGTCGCCGGTCGCGACCCTGGCGGTGGGACAGCAGCGGTGGTGGTTGTGTCAGACACCTGTCATGTTGCAGGTCGCTCTCCAGCTCGACAGTTAACGGAAGCTTCGGCAGTGAGGAGTTGAGACGCCACGATGACAGGGACACCCGGATTCTCTCATGCCTTTTCCCAAAACTTCTACGCCCAACCGCCAGGATCGTGATATCCGGCAGCACAACACGCCGGATTTTGTGATGTCATTTGTCGCCTTCTTCAGGAGCACTTTCGATGCATGGGCGGAATGTGGAGCGCAAGTTCGTCGGCTTCTTTTGCAGGGGTTGTGGTTACGTCAGAACGCCGAGCTCTGATTGGCTTTGATCGAAGGATAGTGGGTAGACCTCAAGGCAGCTTGCCTTGTCGTCTACCCACTATCATTCGATCAGAGCCGATTAGAGCCATGAGTTTTCACGTCACCACAACCCCTGCAAAAGAAGCAGACGAACTTGCGCTCCGCACAGGACGCTAAACACACAAGTCCGAGACGCGTTCCAGTCAGCGTAGCTGTGGAACGTGTTCTGGGAATGAAAAGTAGCCCTGTTCTCCGGAATACCAGCAGAGTTGCGCGGCAAGTCCGACACGGGGAATTATCGCTGGAAAGGCGTAAAAGAGGGCTGTGCAAATATTGGCTCGCATGGAATAGCGCCAAGTCTTCCCTAGCTTCAACGCAGCAGACCCGATATGTCGTTTGTTTCACGAGCCCTTTGAAGGCTGTGATTAGCGTGGCGCTATTCGATTCGAACCAATGGTAGCCCACCCCTAGTATATATTACCGATTGGACACTCTTTCATGGGGTTAGGACATGAAAATTAAACAAATCGATAATGTCTTTAATCGAATGCTCATAGCTTACTTAGCATATACACTAAGTTTCCAAATTTCTAGAGCTCTAGTAATTGCAATATTCAATTCACAAATGTTGGTTATTTTCATCTGGCGACCGACCACGTAACAGTGCTCAAGTTAGCCACAACATGGTGCCGATAAACTACGTGATCACCGAATTTAGTTAAATGCTTTCTCATTCTAGGTGCTTCCATGCTGGCCTCGCCACAATACAATTGAAGTCCCGTTGACACACTTGCAACTCCTTAGTTCCGAGTGCCTTAAGACCAGTTCCCACACTTGCAATAGAGTAGGACTGACTGAGACAAGACTAATTTGTCAGCCTCTTGCGACGGTGTAAAACCGGACGCTCTGCTGCAGAGTAGGTCCTAAGCCGTCTCAAGAGGCTGAAAAACAGATCTTGTCTCAGCCGGTACTACTCGATTCCAAGTGTGTGAACGGACCTTTATAACTCCTGAACGCCCGTCCACACTTTTGCAACCGAGTAGGGCCGACTAAGACAAGACGGGTATTTAAGCCTCTTGCGACGGCTTAGGACCGAATGCGCTGCTGCACAGCTGGTCCTAATCCGTCGCAAGAGGCTTAAAAACCGGTGTTGTGTCAGCCGGTCCTACTCGGTGGCAAGTGTGTAAACGGGCTTTTACAAGCTCTTAGAACACGATGCACACTGGCACGCTGGCGCCATTTATACGGTGACCCTGGAACTGCAATTCACTAAAGCGAAGTTTTTCGATATTTGCGAGGTCAAATGTAAGTACTACTTATGAGAAATCGTCGTTTGTAACAACGACAAAAGATTTTCGAGACCGCAAAGTGTTCCACGGCTACCCGATAGGTGGCGCCAGTGTGTTCCCTCGTCGTAAGAGAGTTCAACAGGTTTCAATGTACTCTGTCCTAAGAAGTGGCAAGTGTGTGAACGGGCCTTTACGCTACTCGGCTACTCCAACGTATACTCTTGCTCTCATTCCCTTGCCCTTTGATCTTAAGGCCCGTTCACACTCTTGCAACCGAGTACGACCGAGAGAGACGAAACTTGTTAAAACCTCTTTAAATTTCTTAGGACGAGAGAACACACTGGCACGCTGGCGCCATCTATGCGGTGACCCTGGAACTGCATTTCACAAGAGCGAAAGTTTTGCGGGATTTCCGAGGTCAAATGTGCGGAATACCTATAAGAAAGGCTCGTTTATAACGTTGACAAAAGGTTTTCGAGCCAAGAAAGAAAGGATAATGCGGGAAAGAATTAAAAATTATGCCGGACCGCCAAGTTTACACGGCTACCCAATAGATGGCGCCAGCGTGTCCTCTCGTTGTAAGCAAGGAACCCAGTTTTAAGAGGTCGCAAAAGTGTGAACGGGCCTTTACGCACTGCATGCACGTGAGCGATCGTCATGGCTGACGGCGAGTTCGTCCTATACGATCTCGTCGTCGCCGCTGGAGCTGGTCGCGAGCCGATCGAAGTCCAAATGACCAGCTACTAACCTCTTGATAAAATCACTCTCATCGCTGCTGCGATCAGTGTCGAAGACTCCGACGAAGCGAGTGATGCCGCAGACGTCGCCGTCTCAAAACCGAGTGCTCGAAAGGTTGAAAGTAAACATGAAAGCTGAAGCGCGAGACGCCGAGATAACATAGTCTCCGAGTTCGTGCAAGGAGACGCCGTGCATTGGGCGGTTGACGTCACCGACCCAAGAAAAACGGCAGCATTTTCGAATAGGGCGGATCCGAGAATCCCGTGAATAAATCGACTTATCCACGACACTATCGCGCCATTTTCAAAACAAATTCAGGAGGATTACTGAAACATACAATGGGTCCCAGCAGTACAGTTATCTCGTATTTTCTATTTGACGTGTACTAAACCCTTGAAATGGGTATGAAAATCGGCACTTGCTCGTAACATGTGGTAGTGTTTGTAAAAGGTGCCCTTTAGTAGTCGGTTTTACCTTGTAAACTCTCATCGTGTACCCAGTCCCCGTAAATCAGTGAGAACCAAATCAATGAGAATTTAAACGCCGGACGTTGATGCAGGCAACTGAGTTTGTTTAATCACAAGGTTGGGACTCCTACCGAGTGGTGGCGCCACGGGTCATGGTTGGACAATGCCGTAACAACGACCGACAATAAAATTGAAGATAAAGTTTCCGCAATCTAATTTTTGTCTAAGGGTAAACATGCGCATGTAGGCGCTTGAGTTTTCAAAGTAGTGATGGCTCAATAAACACGGTGGTGAACTTCTGTTTAAGCGTTGCTCACGAGTCCAATTTTCTTTCAAAGAATTATGGCGCAACCCTAGAACGTTTGGCCTGGCCAGCTAGGACCAGCGTTTAGGTTAAGCTGTATTTTTGTCATCAACAATGTCAATCATTCTAAACAGTAACACCCAAGACGACTGTCGGAGAGACTCGGCGTCTGCATTGACGTCATGCATTCAAAGTTTTAAAGGTTTCGTTCTCTTTTTTCACGGGAAAAGAGCTGCACCTTGACGTTTCACGAGGTAAAATCCACCATAACTATACACGTGCACATTTAATGAAACGTGTAGCTTCCTACGGGAAAGTGCCGAGTTTTCTGGCTTATGCGACATGGTATCAAAGTATTAATGCTGCCATCTATTTTAGTTTGAAACAGCGCGACAGAAGCAAGGTCAAAGAAAGGACAAGACAGATGGCAGCGCTGTTTTACTTTTTCCTTGTTTTGTCGCTCTGTTTTAAACCAGGATGGTCATCATCCAACAAGCCCAAACATGCCTTTTAGCTTGCCATCTATTGTTAAAGGGGTGATGCAACAATTTTTGTACTTTGCGCATATTCCGCTTAGAACAGATCCCTGACGATAATGGCCTATGAAACACGCGTTCTTTTTTCACCCCATGCAATAGAAGTCCCAGAAAAAAATTAAAGAAAAACGAGTAGCGTTCACTCCCTCAACTCGCAGCCAGAACAAGCGGCCACGTGATTTGAAGCCAATTATATGCCGCCAATGTTGATCAAAGCCACGCGCTGGGGTTGGCAAAGCACAGGACACGCGCTGAGTTCCAGACATTGTTATGGCTCGGCTATTGTCGTCATTGCAGCGATTGGACACGGGCCACTACCCGAATGCTTCTCGAGCTAGTAATTATCACGAGCCCAAATCGAGTGCCCACGCAATGCTCGGGTCCAATCTATGAACCGCATTCAAATATCGTCATTGGGGTGTACTGCGATCCCCAAGTTACGTCATCAAATTTTGCAAAGGAGAGACTGAATGAAAATGATCGCTTTTGTCCTTGAAATTACACCGCAACAAAGGAGTTTCTTGGCCAGTGGCGTTGCGTGCGAGTATCCTTGAGTCCCACTAGTGCCAGTAAGCTCGTGTGAAGTGAAAAACATTCCAATTGAATATCGTTGCACCGCTCCTTTAAAGAAGTTTGGATGTACCGCACCGACTTCTATTTAAATGGGGAATTATTTTTTAATGTTCAATACTGTATTAGCGAAAGCCACACGAGTAACTTTGTAAATTCTTTTCGAACAACGTCGACCATTGTTACTTTTAATTATGACTCTTAGAACACCTTTATGGCTGACGGGTTTCGCTTTCTATACCTCCTGTGCACTAAAGTATTGGCGAACAAGAAATTACGTCAGAGGATCCTTTAAAAGAAATGGATCAGATAATTGCGATCCTGCTAGATGCCTGTGGAAGTGGCGGCGCAACAGACAAACAAGCACAGACGTCATCGAGTCACAACCTTTGGTTTCTGGAGATTTTGGTGACTGACGGGCAAACAAGCAGGCAACATACTGCTGAAATTGCTCCTACGATTCTTCCCTTTCACCGGCAAACTAAGTCTACGGGATCTTGGCTATGCGCGCTCCCTCTTCGGAAAAATTATCCGGTATTACAACGATCTCACACGATTTATATTTCTGTCGCAGACGTGTTCCAGTCACTTAGGTGTGACATAAATCAAATTAAAAAACCAGCTTCAATTACTTCGTAACTTTGGTGGGGTGGATTCAGATCCAGATCGTCGCCCTTAAGACATGTTTTAGCTTGGCCCAGAAGCCTGTTTTTGTTTTTAAATCTGTGACTTGTAAGGACTTGTAGTGCCAGCGGTGTTAAGGTAGGTGATGCGCATACGACTTCAAATTGAATTTTGAAGAACCTTGCAACGTTTGTTTCAATAAATGTTTTGTGCATGAGGTACGATTGTGCTAATGTACATTATACGGATGTCGTTGACCAACAGAACAATAAAAGGAACATTTTAATGTAATTTGCGAAGCAAATATAACATCTAGGGTTTCACTTCTACTTGTGAGGCAATAAACCCCGACTTTGAAATACGCAAACTGAGTGCAGTAACTACGAGTGACTTTCGCTGTTTTTATAAAATCACAAAGTTTATCATACTTTGATTAGTTTGATTATGTGCCGACTAACAAGTTCATAGTTCTACGCGCTTTCACAGGCGGAACGTGCAGCACTCCTACTCAGCCCAGTTTATGAATCAAGCGGTATAAAATTGAAAAAAAAAATTATTGATAAATACCACACTGCATTGTAAATGTTTGCTTAGTTAAAAATGATTTAGCCTCTATCAATGACTACGTCCACACCGGCAACTTCAAGAGGACTATCAAAGCCGATGTTTAAGTATTTAATGTTTTGTTAGTTATCGATTTTATATTGGGTTGTCCTTCCGAGGAACAGTCGCCAGATCCGATAAGTTCGCAGTGAAGACATTTCCCTGTTACGGTGAAGCCTCTATTTTCGTTCAATTTTTCATCTAATAAGACCAATACGTCGTATGCAATATATCTATATGTTAGACAATTGGTGCCACCTGCTGGCTTAGTTGTCTGCTGCTGCACCAAGTTCTGACGTGAAGGTTACACAAACGAACGCTTCGGTGTTCAAAACGCTTATCTCCACACCATGGGCACCCATATACTCTTGAGAAACAAACCAAGCGTATGAATTAAGTGTTGTGCAGAAATCCGGGCTAGGCCTCTTTGCTGGAGTGCCTTCGCAAAGCAAACGCTGCACATCAACGGAAGAATGACGGCAGCAGTTCCTTGATTTGTTTTTAGAACATTCCTTTTGTTGCGCGGGCACCTGCAGAATTCGAACAATGTACGTAGCTATGCGCTCGCTCTTTTCAGTGTTTATGCCTGCAGCGTAAAAAACGTATGACACATTGTAGTACTTTGCTAGCTGCAACACGCGAATAGTAGATGCTTTGCGCTGCCAACGTAACGTAGCAGGCGATCCTCAAAACATCGTGAATGTTGGATGGTTCAAAAAGCTCTTCTTCAGACTGAAATAACAGGTTCGCTTAGAATACGTTCATGTGTGCGAAGGACTACAATTCGCGATAGGTGAAGGCACTGTTTCCTCATCTATCGTGCGGCGATTCCCGGAGCGTGTGTTATATGATATTGATGGTACCTAGCCGTCAAATTTCGTTTTTCACACTTCAAAGAAGTGTGCGGCGTAGTAAATAATAAAGGCTTTCCAAAAACGGTAAGCGAAGTTTAGTTTGTGACACAATTTTTCCCTTTAAAACCAGACATGCAGATACGGTATTCTGGCGTATTGCAGGAAGGTTGGTCGGAATGGTATGAAGGTTGTATGCTCACACTTGTCCTCGTCACTGAAATCTTCGTCGCTGCAGTTCGGCAGTCCGTCGCACACCAGCGAGCGGTCGATGCAGTATTGCCTCGTTTCTGTGCAGCTTCGCGTCTCCGAGTTCATGCAGTATTGACTTTTGGGGCAGGTGTATTCCTTGCAGGCATCTGTTTATATTAGAAGAAAAAAATGAAGCAACAGGCATTAACGACAAGCCGGTCATTCCGGGAGATTCGACAGAATTTCAAATGTGTAACATTATGGTAAAAAGCATGCTACGAGCGCATATCACCAGTAAATTCCACGTCTGAATACGCAAAACAAACAAACACATGCGGTATAACCACGTCATGTATGCACGGTTAAACGTACAACCTCCAGTTATTTGCTTGGCAGTCACCTACGGATTGTAAACACTTCTCAGAACGTGTGATTAGTTTCTTCACACCTGCGCAGACGGAAAGTTTTGTGCGAGCAGTTTAGGACATAAAGTTTTACAAATAATTGTTAGAACATTCAAGTGGAGCTATGGCAACATTCACAATATACATCTCTGTCACGTTCGACCGGGTGGTATACGAAGGAAGCAGAGCCGGGCAGGACGATTGAGGATTGAAATAAAGGTTTGTATTTACAAAATAAAAAAAGAAAAAAAAAGAAAAAAGAAAAGTAGCGCAAAGCAAACAAAATAAATAAATCATAACGCTCAGTGTTCTAGATCCTGTGTTTACAAATAATTATATCTGCGTCTCGTTAAGGAATCTCACACACACCATCTAGTACCCGGACGAATCGCTCACGGGCCCCGAGACTTCGTAGCTTCGAAGTAGACGCACGATTCCTTGGTGTTTATTGTTGGGTGCTTGGAGTTCGGACGCCGGAGCTGTGGAGCGATGCCAGTTGCCGGGTCCCATTCCTCGGAGCGTATCCGGGTCCTCCACCCCTGGCTCGGGGCGTTGCCGAGATTGTGTGTTCCGTCCGATTGCGAACGACCCTACCTTCTTCCCTTTCTGAAGCACACATTTGTCCTCCTCTTTCTTCCTCTAGGACTGCACAAACGTCCTTTCTGTTTTCTCTCTTCTTTCTTCACAACCATGACAATATCTCCCCACTTCTAGAAATTCATCTCATGAATTATCTTCTTCGTCTTGATCTTCTTTCCTTTCTTCAAGGCGGAGATGCTTGCTCATCGTCGCGCGCATAGCACCAACTCTTGTCACTTCACTGCTGCAACACGGCGTAAAACCAACACGTGGTTTTTTGTTGACGTGCACGTACAGCACACGGCAATTACCTTGGTCTCACAAGTCAAAGTCTCAGGGAAAGTTGCAAAAAAAAAAACAATATCTATTTATGAAAAAAAATCTCCACAGAAATGTCACAGACTAGCTTACCAACCAAACAAAACTAACGAGTCTACACTATTGAAGAACAATTACCCAAACCCAGGTTCTCGTCTTAAATCTGACTTAAAATGTGTGCGCCAACATTATCACACCCCTCGATATACTCCACATGAAAACTATAATCTTGCAACCTCATTCCCCACCGCATCACTCGAGTGTTGGTGTGCTTCGCCTTGTTCAAGTATTCCGGAGGCTGGTGGTCAGCTTGCGCACAAAACTTTCTACCATACAGATACATTGCAAACCGTCCTATTGCCCAAAGTAGGGCCTCCTTCTCGATTGTCGCATAGCTTCTCTCCATCTTGAAGAGTTTTGTACTTGCGTAGGCTACGGGATGTAGCAGCTGATTGTTCTTCGGGAAAGGCACCGCTCCCACACTCCCATCTGATGCCTCTGTTCGTAGTACAAATTCTTTGTCTAAGTATGGTGCTAGAAGATTGCGCGGCTTGAACAACGCTTTGAGCCTTGAGAAAGCCTCTTCTTGCTTCTTGTCTCACTTTACGTCCTTTCCGCTTCCCTTCTGCGTCAACTTCGTTAAAGGGGCCCTGCAACGACTTTTTTACTGTTTTTTTTTTAATCTGCACCGAACCTGAGGGCACTGAACGTAGTAACTTAGTGAAATGTTTCTTTTCTCCAAATTCGCTTGATTTTAAAAGTATAGACATATTGAAATTACAAAAAACAAAACAAAAAATAACCTCCTTCATGACGTCCTTGGTCCCTGTCCCCCCTTTTCCCACGCCGGAGGAGTCCCCTTGCCGCGGTAACTGAGGAATGTGGGGAGGGAGGAGAAGACGGGCAAAGGAGGAGAGGCCGAGGAGAGAAGCTGCCCGGGAACGGGGCAGCTCTCTCTGCTCGGCTGACGTCAGGACCAAAAACGTCACGATTTTGTCACTTGCCGCGTGAGTTCGACACCACGGGGCGCCCCCGTAGGAGGAGGAGGTTTCCACGACATCCGGTTAAATTATGACGCACCGATATTTAGTTACTCTCTCCGCGCCCGCTGGCTTGCCCAAACCACAAGAAACGTGGAAAATGCAAAAAAGATAGACGCTTAAATAGGATTGCAGGGCCCCTTTGGGGGAGTCGCCACTCCTGCGTAGTCACATTTGAATTCCCAGAAGACCAAGTAAGTCCTAGGAATGACCGAGCTTGACGTTTCGTGGTCGGCCTCGGAGCATATTTGATTCTCGTTATAATTTCTGGATTTGGGGCTATTTGTCCCAATCCCAGTCTATACCCCAGAAAACCAGTCCCGTCAAATCCGACCTCGCACTTCATCGGTTTCAACGTTAGACCGGCATCACGCAGCCTTTAAAACACGCTCCCTAACGTGTCCATGTATTCTTTCCATGAGTCTGTCGCGACCAGCACGACGTTGATGTAGTGACGAGCTTCTAGTATGCCACCCAGCAGCATTCGCATCAACTTTATGAAATTTTCTGACGCAGTCTTCAGACGAAAGGGAATAAAACTGAAGTTGTGCAGCCCAATTGACGAGTAGAATGCGGTCTTCTTTTTCGCAGTTTTCTCCATTGGTATTTGCCAGTAGCTCTTGTCCAGATCAAGTTTTGAAAAGAACCGTCTGCGCCCCACCTTTACAAAGGTGACGTCTAGGCGTGGTATGTGCTTTGAGTCCGCTGCCAACGTGTCATTCAGTCGTCTAAAGTCTATGCAGAACCTGCTCGTACCATCAGGCTTCTTCACCTTCACTGTAGGGGCGTTGTACGGTTACCGGAATTTCTCAATCACTCCCATCTCCAACATCACCGCAATCTCTTTCTCTAGCATCTTGTGAACTTTTAAAGAAAGAGGGTACTGCCTAACGTGTACTGGCGCCTCCGCGGTGTACTTGAGGTCGCACTTTATTAGGCTTGGCTTCCCTGGGAATCCAAGATTTCCTGGTATTCTGTAACCAAATCGAAAATATGTTGCTTGTGTGCAGGGCCCAGGCCCTGATTGATGAGCGCTCCTCCTCAGTTTGTTGTCCGGTCAAGGTCAATGGGGGAATTTTGCCTACGGCCTCTTCCCCTTTCACACTCTCGGCATTGTCGCTACTCGTTGCCGCGCCGAACCTCGGTTGGTTTTAATCAAGTTCTGCTCTCGCTTTATATTTCTCCAACATATTTATATGAAAAACCTTCCTTCTCCCTCAAATATTAAGCTCATTATCCACTTCATTTCTTTTTGCAGTGATCTTGAAAGGACCCTTCCCCAGCGTTAACATATTGTCATTGTAACTTGGTAGAAGGATTTGTGCCTTGTCGCCTGTTTTAATATCTCGTGTGATTTTTTTCCGAACATATTATCCTTTGTATTTCGCTTTGACCTCCCTCAGGCATTGATGCGCCATTCGACACGCTTTTTCTACTTTTTCTAGGAGTTCCAGAAGGTAGCCATATGATGTATTCGTTTCTTGGTTCAAGGTCTCGTTGGACCACACTTCACACAGCATGGACAAAAGTCCACTTATCCTTCTGGCGTACAAGAGTTCAAATGGAGTAAATTTCAAGCTCGACTGAGGCACCTTCCTGTAAGCAAAAAGCAGTGCTGATAAATACCGATCCCAGTCTTTGGGCCTCTCATGGCACATTCTTCGTAGCATCTGCTTTAACGTGCCATTAAACCGCTCTACTAGCTCGTTGCACATTGGGTGGTAGGGTGTCGTCAGAAAGGTGTCTTTTGAGCGACAAACGGCCCACTTTCTTCAATAAATCTGATGTAAACGTGGAACCACGGTCGGTAAGGACTTCTTCTGGCAGGCCGTATCACGTGAACATGTCCTCCGAAGCTTCCGCCACTACCGGCGTGCCGATTTATTCCAGAGCCACTGCTTCCGGGCATCGAGTGGCAACATCTACCACTGTCGAGATGTACCTTTTCGCCGAGTTTGATACCGGGGCGATGGTGCCGATCAGGTCAATGACTTCCCTTTGGAAGGGAGTCGCAATCTTTGGCATGGTATCTAAGGGTACCTTGTCCACTTTTTCATTTTTTACTGCCCTCTGGCAGATGTTGCACGAACGAACATATCTTTTAATGTCACCTTGCATTCCTGGCCAGAAGAATTCTTCGGCCACTATTCCAACGGTGTTATTTACACCCTGGTACCCTGACATCAAACCATTAAGCCACCGACATGACCACTTGCCTGAAGTTCTTTGGGAGAACCAACTGCTACGTTGTCCTACCCGAGCTGTGCGTACAACTTCTGTACAACAACCCGCTTTTCATAACGAAATCATACTTCGTCCTCCCTCAACGCTTCTACGTGATCTTTCCGACGTCGTCGAAGCATTTATTCAGAGTTGGATCATTGTTCTGCGCTTCTTGCAACTCCTCTGAGGTGGATTTCAAGGATCAAACTTGTGATACTTTTATTTTGGGAGTCTGTGGCAGCGATTGATTCATACCCCTCTTGGCCTGCACCGGAGTTGACGCACGGAGCTGACGCACGATTCCTCGGTGTTCATGTTGGGTGCTTGGATTTTGGACGCCGGACTTGTGGAGCGATGCCAGTTGCCGGGTCCCTTTCCTCAGAACGTGCCCGAGTCCTCCTACTCCTGGTTCGGGGCGTAGCCGAGGCCGCGTGTTCCGGCCGATTGCGGACGATCCTACCTTTTCCCTTTTTTTGCGCACACACTCGTCCTCTTTCTTTTTCATGGACTGCACGAACATCCTTCTTGTTTTCCTTCTCCTCTTCCTTCACAACCATGACAAGCTCTCATCTATATCCGTGCGAATACGGTAAAAGGAAACACGCGTGCTTACTAGGCAACAATTCCAAACCGATGAGGATGTGAAAACCGACTGCTGTCGTTAAAGGGGTGCTCCGGCGATTTTTTCATGGTCTCCAATTTGTCTCAAAATTGGCTCGACACACCGATGGACAAGGCTGTACCAACTCCCCAAGTATTTTGTGAAAAGAAATACATTTCGCGAAGTTATTAAATTGTCTAATTTCGTTTTCATCGTTATTTCTCGAACCGGGGAGCCCCTACTGCAGCATTGAAGTGTGACGACAGGAATGGTACAACGTGGGCAGTAAGCCATGTTCCTAACTGATCACAAGACGTTCGATGGTGGGAAAAGAATGTTTGGTAACTGATTCACTGAGAAGCACGCAAAAAACACTCGAAATACTCTGTTTAAGACTACCTGCGCGACCTGAACGTCTGTACAATTTGTGACGCCACACCACTGGAAAGCGCTCGGAAATTTGAATGTTGGCTTCGGCATCATTTTATTTACGGTTTTCTCAATTGCTATTTTGAATTTCGAAAAAAAAACAAAAAAACTAGCATACCGTGAAGACTAGAGTTCGGGTAGTCTGAAAATGCAATTTGTTCGGGTTGCTTAAAATATGGCCGGAGTACCCCTTCGACTAGGTGCAAATTTCGGAGGGGACATTGCGTGAAAGAATGCAATTACGTTTATTGCAAAAAAAAAATTCAATGACACTCCGGTTACTAAGCATCACCTGAACGGGTTTGACTAAATGTTAATATCGGCGCTGATATGTGCGTAGGTGCTAATAAAGCAGTTGGGCTATCCACATTTCGAACAGACCTAGCTTATATGCCCTCCTGAAGACCTGCATCTCTGATGCATTCAAGAAAATAGTCTAGTTTTTTTTTTCCAGTGTTTTGAGATCCACCTGGTTGAGTCCAGTCGCTTAAGGAGGTCGGCTTGAGTTCTTTTAGGTGGTGCAGCGCGCATACACGCTTCAGCTATTCACGGGCTACACCCCCATAAAGATGCGCCATGTTCGTGCACTTTGGCTGCGAAGTTTAATCAGAGTTTGAGCACCTCACATAGACACCCCATCGGCTGGACGGCCGTTGAAGTCCGCTCAACGGATATGGAAAAGTTAATCACGTGTTCTGATAATCACTTTCCTTAGGCGATTATGTCGAATAATTAATAAGAGTTGTACATGCAAACGAACATAGAGGACGTTATTATATGTACATTTTTGTGTTTTTTTTCAGCCAAATTTTGCAATACGCCCATATAAGCGCTTTACCAATCTTTGCTTTGGCTAGTACACGAGCTCTATAATTACGCTCTGCTATCTTAATTTTTCCAGTGTCTGAAAAGTTGGCTAGCGTGCGGTCGTGCTTGCTCACATTACTTGAAAATGGCCAAATATCCTCACTTCATGTAGCGGCAACAATTCACGAGATGGCGATTCTCCAACTTTTAGATCCAATATAATATTATGGCAATAAAGTTGCAGGACCGGTCCTGGCAGAGGAAGGAGTTTGGTCTTGGAGTATAGGGCGGCATTCATATGTGATAAATTATGCAAGCTGTGAATGAAGTAAATTTTCATCTTTCGGGTACTATTACTTTAACGACGTAGTTTTCCTTTGTTGAATCTGACAAGGGTGGAAAGTTATAGAGTTGGTAGTCCATAGTATTTAAAAAGCGCAACGAACCACGGACAAGGAAGGTAGACAGAGACACAGCGCTAACTTACAACTGAACTTTATTTCTGAAGTCACTTAGTATATGTAACAGGCGTCAACAAAAACAAACCAATGAAGAAACACGGATACGCACCGTTAAAGGGCTAAAACATTGTTCGCGAATACACACCGTTAAAAGGCGAGATATTCGGACATGATAAGGACAAGCGGCTACACGAAGAAGCAAAAAAACTTGCTTCGTGCAGTGTCTAGAAGAAGTCGTGTACTCGTTCCTATTGTCGTGAGGGCGTCAATGTGTATTGCAGACAGGCCGCTGCCTGAATGAACGTTTGAGGGAACATGGATACAGCGTAGGTACGGTCATATCAAGGAATCTTGGTGTGCACTGCAGGACTTGCGGTTGTGCTCCCATCTTCACTGACTGTAAACGTATACCTAAGCAAAAACAGATACAAGATTACGCGGGAGATACGTGAGGCCCGAGAAATTGGTTGATTGGGACTGCAGTTTGTCAGCACTCCCTCTGTGTCATTGTCAAACAATAAACAACCGTTTCTCGACGAAAGAGAGCAGTTTGCGTTGCTGCCGATGAGTGATGTAACAATGTTTTAGCCTTTTAACGGTGTGTATGTGTGTTTCATCATTGGCTTGTTCTTAGTTAGCACTGGTTATATATACTTAGTGACTACGGAAATGAATTTCAGTTGTAAATTAGCGCTGTGTCTGTTTACCTTGCTTGTCCGGGTCGTGTTGCAGTTTTTAAATACTTTGTTGAAAGCCTCTAGACGTCGAAGCTTCTTGGTGCTGAGAAAATAAAACTGCAGTCCATAACAAAACACGTGCCCATGCCAAAGCCAGGGTCGCTTAATCACTCCTGGAGTTCTCACACCCAGGAGACATACCTGCCACTCAAAAAAGAAAAAAAAAAGCTCGCAGCTTATTTTTGGGACGTGGACTTCCAATGCACAGTCGTGACGTCAGTAATTAAACACTTTCGAATCAAAGGCATGTAAATATAGCCCCACGAATGTCTCCGATTGCATGATATATCTAATTTTTTGTCTCACCATGATATTCCTATTAAAAAAATTCTAACTTTGTTGTAACTTTATGACAAATATCTAGCATCCATGCTTAAAGTCATAGGTTGTTTTAGGAGAGCATTATTTAGAAATGTATTGCTTGTGTCGGGCATTAGAGCAGAAAAAAAAATGTGTATAAAAGAAGCGGCCGCTGAACTCATCTGTAAACAAAACAAAACAATAAACTCACCCATTGGTTGAAAAGTAACAGCCGTCCAAACCAGCTTGAAACCTATGATTTGTCCTGGTTGTCTAATGGGAGATTGTACCGTCGTATGTAACCTAGAAAAGCACATCAAACAGAGGCTGTCAGATTTTATTTGGAAGTTTACTTTTTTCACATCTCTACATACACTGAATCGAACGATACGTATGTTTTGATTATATGAACCCTCGTCGTTTTTTATTTTTATTCGCTCTCCAAATTCATTGTGCACCACCACAAAACGTCCTCGCAGCCTCACAGGCACCTTTACCTACCATTTCCATATTCAAATTATATAAAGTTTAAGGAAGCCCCAAAAATGCGTCTATAAATTTTCAATGTGATGAGCGTTTGCCACTAATGTCTGAATTTGAATTAATTCGGTTTTATTAAGTCATTTTAAGCAAAATTAGTGTTCATACATTACATCAAGGAATGTATAAAAAAACAGGAAAACATTTCAAACGGTTGGGTGCTCCATGGTGCACTGAATGCTTCGCAGCGTCTTTTCCTTCCTTATCCGAGCGTTTTGGTGTGAAATCCTTAAAATACCCACGAAAGATATAGCCATCTCGTGGCCTTAAGTGACAGCTTTGTGTGCTTGCCTGGGGCACTCTGGGTGAATGCTTACGATGCCGATGCCGATGACGTCACCGGTGACGTCACTGCTGACGTCATCAGTGACGATGACGATGCCGATGCCGATAACGTCATCAGTGACGTCACTGATGACATTATCAGTGATGATGACGTTGACGATGCGGATGCCGATGACGTCATCATGACGATGCGGACGCCGATGACGTCATCAGTGGCGTCACTGATGACGTCATCAGTGATGATGACGATCACGATGCGGATGCCGATGACGTCATCAGTGACGTCACTGATGACGTCATCAGTGACGTCACGCGTCCCATAATGCACCGCGCGGTTAAGCCGACGGCGACGGCGACGCCGACGCCGCTCAAGCCGGAAATGGGCGCCTAAGAGCT
Organism: Ixodes persulcatus; assembly: GCA_013358835.2. Taxonomy (NCBI): domain Eukaryota; kingdom Metazoa; phylum Arthropoda; class Arachnida; order Ixodida; family Ixodidae; genus Ixodes; species Ixodes persulcatus. The sequence goes on from JABSTQ010011392.1 coordinate 99,462, forward strand.
GCGCTCTAAAACGTTTTGCTGCCTTCGAAGCACACACTAAACTTTTCTCTTTATTGTGTAAAAACACGCCGGGATGCAATTCTTCACATATGCAAAACAACGCACTCAGCGCTTCTTCTAGCGCTATAAGTTGGCGATTGCTTTTGATGCAACTAATTTTTGAAGAGTGCGTGGGACCCGAAGTATTAGATACTCCGAGCGGGAAGACAGGAATGGAAAGTACCTAACTAGAATCCTGTTTCTCCTGGACAGTTCCGTCTTCTCTTCCGTGTTCTTATAATATTTGAGATCGCCGCAGTACCGCTTTAGCAACACCGGGTTCACTTTCAGGTTGGAGTAACCGTCGTAGACGGCAAGCTCTGCTTCACCGCAGTTGGCTGAAATCAGAGACACAAATAATCAGTAAGAACTCCCTCTTACTTCAGAATAAGCGAGAGTTGCGGAATGTCTTAAAACTTGACAAGAATAACTAAATGTAGATAATTGACACTAGAATTGCCTCATATCCGAATGTGTCCGAACGTGCACACCATAGTTTGCATGTGGAGCAAAAGCTCGAACTACATAATCCTGGGATCCATTCCCGCGTGGGGCCACGTAAAAACCAATATATTAAATACCTTCCACAGTGTCTATTTAACACTGTCGAATCTACGAATTGCGCTAAGGTCAGTATAAACTGATTACCTTCTTGAATAAACATTACAAAACGCAAGGAATTCAAAGTTGTGGCTCTCAAGTGCTAATTTTCAATCCCAGATTTATTAATAACCTTTTTATGTGGAGTCTTAATCTTGAAGATCTAATTTTTGAAGACACGGTTCTATCTTTCTACAGCGGCAGCGGAAAACTATTAGCACCAGTGACCGACGATCGGAGTGGCAAAAGCGCGACACGTGGCGCTATTGTCCCCGAGCGCGCCGATAGTGAGAGTGCCGGTCACGTTCCATATCTCAACGCGGGGGTGGCCGGCATAAAGCAGCCCATTCTAAAGCGCGCACTTTGAAAGCTATCTTATGAGTTATGCCTCAAGTTTCTGCCAGCCACCCCAGCGTTGAGATATGGAACGTGACTGGCACTCTCGCTGTCGGCGCGCTTGGGAACAATACTGTCGCGTGTCGCGATTTTGCAGCTCCGGTCTTTGGTCACTTGTGCTAATCTTTTTCCGCTGTAGCTGTACGTGAACGTTGCAAAGTATGTGATTATTTTATGGTTAGTGCGCTTTCCGTATGCGATTCTTGGTGTTTTGAACCTTTTCATACCTTTCCCTACCTTTAAAGACCCCTTTCGAAATACTGCCATCTGTTGGCAGCTGTGGAATCCCTGCACAATGGCGGACTAAAGCCGCAACGTCACGGCACACTTTATGCGTTTGGTTGAAGCAGAAGAAAAAACAGAGCCCCAGAAAAAGGCGATGAGCGCAGTGACGTTGCACTTTCGACGCTGTTTGACTGGCTCGTCGACTCCTAGCATTGACTGCGCTCTGACGTTCACTATCTTATGGAATGACTTGCACGTGTCACGATGTGTGTTGTTCCGCCATTGTGCAGGGTTCCGACCTTCTATACTTCGTTTCAGCTTCGGTCAGAGCGCGGCCGAAGTTATGAGCCGAAGGGCCAATCAAACAGCGCAAAAAAGCGCAACGTCATGGCGTGCTCTCTGCGCTTGATAGGACTAACCGGCGCAGGAGCACGCACAGAGAGGCGGGGAATAGCGGCTGGTCCTATCAACTGCAGAGAGCACGCCATGACGTTGGGCCTTTTTCGCGGTTTGATTGGCCCTTCGGCTCTAACATCGGCCGCGCTCGGACCGAAGCTGAAACGAAGTATAATAATCGGCACGGGAATTTCGAAAGGGGTCTATAGGCTATCCCACAATCTAAAGAAAGTAGCGCAGCGATACAACGTACAGAGCGCGACACTGTTAACGCGAACAAGTGATCGCCGGTTTTTCCAGTTTTTCTCTTTGAAACCAAGGGATGTCATCCAAGTTATTATTGATATGGAAAGAGCTCATTTAGTTCTATATTGTAAGCGATAAAATTTCGTGATTTCTATTACTATTTAGAAGTAAAATGCGAAATTGCGCCGATGTCATGTTCGCGCTAATAGTGTCGCGATGTGTACCTATGGTGTTTTCTGCACCGCACAAACTGGCACAACTGTGTCCAAGAGTAGCCAACAAAGGTGGGATGAAAGGCATTTGTTCAGTAAAGCATGAGCACAAATAGGTGGTGTGTACAATAGGCGTCGTGTATAAGACTCCGCTGACGTGCGGTAAGATATTCGTTGGTCAAACTGGCAGATGTATCGAGGAGAGACTGCGTGAACATGCTTGGTCTTTGCGGTTGACCGCAGGGGGGGGGGGGGGGGGGGTGCACTTGCCTCTTTAATGTGCAGATCATGGATACCACGCCGAATTCCATCACGCCACAATTATCGGAATCGGCGGGGACCAGATGACCAGATGAATTTTAGAGGCGTACTCAATAAAAAAAAAAAAAGGACTGGGCATTGCGTAAGCCAAACTTCGGTTCATCTGCATAACAGGGAGATTGGTTATGAGAATACGCACTGATTGTCCATGATGGTGCTGTTTGGTGTTGTTGATTTCAGTATTTGTTTTCCATTAAAACTTCCGTTGAGAGTCACCGCTCGTCTTGTGTGCACGTTCTACGTCGTCTTTGTTTTTGTACGTTGTGTCGATTTTATTAAATATGAACCAATTAGCCCGAATCACCACCCTAATTTGAACCTTTGTTTGGTCCAGTGTGCATGTTGTATTTGCCTTTTTCTGAACGTTCGCTGTAGAGCATTATAGGGGCCCGTTAACTTGTGGGGCAGCATTAGAGTTGTTTTTTTTTTTTTTTAAGCGCACCTCTTCGGCGTTTGTTCCCGCATATTCGCGACTCCAAATCCCCATAGGTGGCGCCACTCATTTTCCAAAATGGCGATTATAGTGAGGGTCGGAGATGCGTGCCGCTGTTGAGCCTAGCCTAGTGTGCTGGCTTCACTGAGCGACATAAATTATTTCTGGTAATACCAGGAAGCTAGGGTGTTATGAGTGCAGGTCACCTCTTTACCCTGAAAACAAGAATGGTGTTTAGCGGAATATTTACGCAAGGTTGCGCGTTTTAATTCTGGAGCGAAACCGAAACTAACCTTTCTTTTGGGTTTGGTTTCTCGGTTTAGGTCTTAATTTCGGATTTTTTCATAACTCAGAATGGGTCTCACATCGCAATTATTTAGTTAAAAAGTTGTTCGCGGAAACTTTATTTTATGACATATGGGTTGCATCCAGGCACTTTAAAATATTTTGAAGTTTTCAGTGTTCTTTTAAAGACAGGGTGTTTCCTACACTTTACAGGTAACATAGAATATTGCATTTGTTGAAAACGTCAGTGCTGATATTTCTTCGTTCTCGCTGCCTTTGGTCGCTCAGATAATTGTCATGTGAAATATTGAACTGTGGGCCTTTTAATGGGTTTTAGGTATTTGGATGATTAATTGCTTTAACACTATGTATGTGTTCTTTAAAGCAACGCGTGACGCATATGACTGTACATTGCATCCAGTGTTTGTCTGTTTGTCTATCTTGACAGTGATGTTAGAGTTTGTCATATGCTAAAAAGAAAACAAAATGATACGTTTCTGGGAAAGACCATTATGGTTAAATGACGTATTTTTGCGATCGTGGCGTTAATTGGTTAATCAGTTGCCGCGATTTGTATTAATAAGATAATATCAATATTAAGATATATTCATACGTAATTTTTCAAGCTGTAATATAATTTGTTGCTTAAGGCCTAATTTAAAACGCGCGAAACAAGTATAACTATCACAAGTGTGCTAATTGTCATCACTGGGGCCACTTGCAGCATTTTTAATTACCAAGTTATAAAATAAAAATAGTCTAAAATCAATGAAAACATTTCAGCTAATGTGAGAAATCCATGTAAAATTAAATTGTTTGGTAAAGCATATGGTGCTATTAAAGCCTCGACTTCTGACAATCGGCAGAACTTGTAAAGTCGCAGCCAATATTCTTCCAGACCAAACGCACCCCCCCCCCCCCCGGCCCCCACGATAGGAAACAAAACTATTTTTTTTAATTATTATTTTTTTCTAACATTTAGTTACTTTCATTTTTACGCGCCGTCGTTTTGCTAATCTTAGCTTTTCCCAGTTCGAAGGAACGTCTACCTGCTTGCACGTCTGCTCACTACAGCACGTTTCGTTGGCGTTGGAAGCCGCGGTGAAACAGTGGTGAGTTTTAGTACTGCGTATACGAGCGAACGCAAGCCCCGTGTGTTTGCGTTAGTTGTGCGTGTTCCACACTGCGCGTGCGCGGAGCACAAAATTCTTGTTTTAGATTGGCGCATGGCAATGACGCGCATGCATAACGTGGAGCGCGGACACTCCTGAAGCGTGTTCGCTTCACACATATGTGTGCTTCGAATGTGTCTGCAAACTGTCTTTTTGTACGAGTTGAGTTGAGTTGAGAAACGTCTTTATTTAATGCCATACATAGCTGCTCTTGCTTTCAAGCATCCGCAGTGGCACAAAAAAAATATATACAGGGTGCTCCCCTTTAAGCCCAACAGAACCTTCAAAAACAAACCATGAAAGCCAGGCTAATGCGGTCTGCGCAGGCGAGCCATAAGGCCAGGGGGACACAATATAGGGGACCAATCGCAACGATCAGTCGGCCAATCAGTCAAAATCCGCTAACTAACCCTTCAATCAATGAAAACAGACATACAGTTCCAACCAGAAAGCCGCCCAGCGCCATCGAAAACCACCAAATCAGTAATCCCCAGAAAGACCCCGAACGCGCGAGAAGCGCTGCAGCGCATGAAAGCCACAGCTCGTGCAGCAGGCACAAGGCTGGGGCCAGATAAGCGACGGAAAAACAATATATATAGACATATACACATATATATACAATATATACACATATATATACACACATATACATATACATATATACATACACATGCATACATACACATACATAGACATACATATAGTACATATAGACACACATACATACATACACATATATATTCACACAGCCGCGCCCGACAGCGGCCGACGGCCGTTTCACTATGCGGCGATGCAAAACGTCGCCAAACGCTCCAAACCGCGACCGTGTGATGGGATTATTGAAGAGAGGTCGCAGACACCGATGGCCATCGGGGCAAGAGCCCAGCTGGTCCGCCGTCCGCGTAGAAGAAGCTGCAGAGCTGATTCCACAGGAGCCGCACTGTAGGCGGCGGCTTGTCCTGTGGGATCACCCAGTCCTCAAAGGTGTTAGGTTGGTCTGCTACAGGGATGTCAGCCAAGGCCTCGAAGCGAGCCGAAGCGTGCTCGGGGCACTCCCAGATAACGTGCTGCGTCGTCGCAAGGGTGTTACATGCTGTACAGTAGCCCTGCTGCGGGTCATCTTTAAATATGCGGTGTCGCAGGGCCGGCAGCATAAGGGTGTTCGTGGCGGTACGGCGGACGAGAGTCTGGGCCTTGCGGCTCACTCCTGCTGGCATAGGGGGTATCATTCTGTTGTGCCTGTTGAAAAGGGAGGCCGCAGTCCTCAGGTTGCGGAGTATTTTCTTTCGCTCCAGCTTGGCGAGCGCGGCTCGTTCAGTGAGGTCCGGCTGACTGTCGTTGGGTTGCGAAGAATCGAAATGGGGCCCGCTGTAGATGGTGGGTACGATTGGCGCGGAAGGTCTGCTCAGCGCTGCACGCGCCTCGTTATGGGCCCATTCGTTTCCCCGAACACCCGAATGGGCGGGTACCCAGGCGACACGGAGTTGAGTGTGGTGGTTGGTATGCAGGCGGGACGCGATGCCGTAGATTTTGTGCACGCGGTCGCTGGTCGACTTGGACGCGTGGCGGCACTCCGAGTAGGCCACTTGCGAGTCTGTGTAAATGGTGACGTTTGTGGTTTATGTTTCTGAGTGGTTGAGTTCAGCATGCTGGGCGGCTTGTACAATGGCTTCTAACTCGGCGCCCTTGATGCCCACTCCTGTGGGGAGCCGCTGGGACCACACATCGGGGTGGGTAATGTTAACCCACGCAGCCGACGTTGGGGACGCTCCCTGGGCAGAAACGAGGCCGCTAGCAGCGTCCGTGTAGTGGACGACGTGTTGTCGTGGGTCCAGGGCGGCAACGTGCCGCTCGTGCACCCTGGCATGATATGCTCGTCGCTCTGGATGGTCGGCGTCCATGCGTCGTGGCAAGGGAGCGTCCGCTGTTAAGGTGACGTGCCTTTCCCAGGGTGGTGGTGGCAGCGGCGGAGGTTTTGGTGCGGACGATGGTAGGCGCCCGATCTCTTGGAGAATGGCCTGGCCTGCCTTGGTACCCAGCAACCGAGTGAGCTGTGCAGACATGAGTTGTTCAGCTGCATCCTCGAGCTTGTTGAGATTTCCATGAGCGTATAGGTCCGGTAGCCAGGTGTGCTTGGGAAGGCCTGTGATAAGCCGTATCGCTTCCTTGTTCAGGTTCTCGACGATGTCGCGTTGGCGCTGTGTCAGGTAGTAGTAATTGTAGCCGTAGAGCACCTTTGAGGAGAAGAGGGCCTGGACGAGCTGTCTGGTCTCTTTTTCGCCTGTGCCCCACTTGCGGTTCGTGACTCGTCGTATCAAGTGAATGATTTGGGTGCCCTCTTTCTTGACCCTACTTAGCCATGTCCCGGCTCTGCCGTCTTCGTCTATGAATAGTCCGAGAATGCGCACAGTTCGTTCTCGCCTGATAGTGGTGTTGTTTAGTGTCAAGTTGTAAAGGCAGCGCATTTCGTCGGCGAGGTGTTGGGGGCCAGAGAGTACCACGACGTATTCAGTCTTCTCCGGAGAAGCGGTCATACCAACGTCCTCTAGAAAAGACTGAACAGCGTTGAGGCCGCATTGTAGTGTATGTTCTTGCTCCCCGACGCTGCCTGTCGTGGACCAGAGAGTTATGTCATCTGCATAGATGGCAAAACGCAGATTCGGAATGGAGGTGAGACGCGGTGAGAGGCGAGCCATGACCATATTAAAAAGGGTCGGTGACAGCACAGCCCCTTGCGGTACTCCGACGTGGTTGGTGGTTTCGGGTCCGACACTGCTCCCGATCTTCACCTGAAACCTTCGATCTTTGAGAAAATTCCTGATAAAGTTGAGAGCACGGCCTTGGATGCCCATTAGCTTGGCACTCTCAATTACCGATGAGTGCGGCACCGAGTCAAATGCTTTCTGAACATCCACAGCAACGACGGTTTTGGGTTGTATTGAGGAAGGGTTGGTCAGGACGTCATGATGGAGCATCAAAAAGTTGTCCTGGGTACTGAGGCCTGATCGGAACCCAGTCTGGCAGTGGTGCAGGCGGTCCTCCTTGTCGAGGTGCCATTGTATCCTGGCAAGGGCCATCCGCTCCATCAGCTAGCAGATGTTACTGGTCAGCGAAATAGGACGGAGGTTCCGCATCGTCGTGGGTGGCTTTCCTGGCTTTGGGATGGGGAGGACCAGCGACATTTTCCAGTTGCCTGGCAACCGGCCGGTTTCCCACACCTCGTTTATCCATTCAAGTATCTTGAGCTTGTACTCCGTTGGTAAATTGCGAAGTTCAGCGTGCGTCACTCCGTCCGGACCCGGGGCGCTCCTCATGTTAGAGGGATCGAGTGCGTCCTGCATTTCCGCCAGCGTGAACGGAGCGTCGGATGTGTGGGCTCCGTCGACGGAAACGTCGGGTGAGTAGCAAGTCGTGTCCGGGGACGGGGATTGCGGGAAAAAAAAGTCAGCCGCCTCCTGTGCAAACTCGGTGTCAGATTTGTTCTGGCGTAGTGCCACTGTCAGCGCCGCCGTTCGACGTTTCGATTTCCCCTGCCAACTTCTGAAGAAATTCCAGACCGTAGAAAGATGCATCCGGCCGTTGAACTGGTTGCAAAGGTCGTGCCATTGATCTTGTGACAGTACCTGGCAGTATTTTTTCGCGTCCGCGGTGGCGGTGTCAAGCCGGTCACGTAGACGGAGAGTCATGCCATGCTCGCGGTACTGAATTAGAGCAGTGAGACTAGACCCCCAAAGATTAAGGAGGTGGAGGTCCGGGTGGGGTTTGTCAGGGTCTGTTTGTGTGGTTGTGGTGGCCTGGTCTTTTGCCGCCTTGAGCAGTGCGAGTACTAAATCAGGTGATCTCGTCGTGTTGGGGTCGTCCCACATATCGGGGTCGTCCCACTCATTCAATAGCTCCCGGTAGCGATCCCATTTTACAACCTTGGAAGTGCGTTTAAAAGAGGTGGGCCGCAGTGCATTGCTGAGCGTGATAAAAATAGGCAGGTGGCCGCTGCCCATGGGGTCGTTGAATAGGGTCCAGTCCAGGGCGGCGTGACGAGACGCCCAGGTGAGGTCAGGCGTAGAGTCATTCTGACGACTGCCCTGTCCGAACCTGGTCGGAAGGTCCGGGTCATTGAGGAGCTGCAGTTTGCAAGTCTGCGCCTCGTGGAAGAGAGCTTCTCCCCGGAGGTTACTTGTGCCATATCCCCATGCCAGGTGTCGGGCGTTGAAGTGCCCTCCAATGAGGATGATGTCTTTGGGAAAAGTTTGGCGTAGGTGGTACATCCAGCCCCAGTCTGGACGCGTTCCACGAGGTTGCTGTGGGCGGTAGTATGCCGAGACGAGCACGTACTTGCGCATGCGAAGTTGGGTTCGGACTGCCACGATCTCCTGTCCGGCTGTACACCAGGTGGTTGTGTCGATTTCAGCTTGTGGAAGGGAGCGATCTATGTAGATGGCCGCTTGTCCGTTGCAAGCAGGGACGGAGTTGGTGGCGCGGGTAGGCTTGTGGGGTATGGATGGGTTCACGTAGTGTTCGTAGCCTGGTAGGCCCACAGAGGTGCCGTTAACCTCTTGAAGAAGCATGGCTATGGGTCTACCTTGTGTCTGAAAACGATGGGTGAGTTCACTCTTTTTGTTGGAATGCGTGCGACAGTTCCACTGTAGGATCCATGGCGCGCTCACCGAGGCCTCCGGAAATATTGCGATGCTGTTCGTGTGGTTCATCATTCTGTATCCAGGGTGGGGGCGTGGAGTCCTGGGATGGTGGTGGTGATCATTGATTTGAGCGCAGCCACGATTCTTGGGACGAGGGCCGTCAGGGCTGCCCTGATTTCCGCCTGGATAGCTGCACAAAGCGTTTCATCCAGTTGTGTTGGGGACGGCGGTGGCGGTGTATTCAGAGGTCGATCGCGGTTGATATTTTTCCGCATGGACGACACCAAGTTTTCGGTATCGACGGTTGTAGACGTCTCCCGCCGAGAAGGCTCTGTCCCTCGGAAATGCGGCTGTGATGATTGAGTGTCTGATAGTTGTCGGGCAGTACTAGTATTTTCCTGTGGGGTACGGTTTTCGTCGAATGTTCCCTTCATTTGTGGATTAGCCTCGAGCAGACTTGAGAGCAGTTCTTTAACCAGTGGAGTGAAGGTGTGATGAAGGATCATTTCCGTCGCTACACACTTTTTGTGGAAGTCATTCAGCACCTCCGCGGAATTCCCCGAGTGACCGCACATGCACCGCGCTGGTGTCGCATCCCCTCTCGGAAGTGTCGAGAAGAGAGGAGGAAGAGCAGCAGCGTGCGCCTGAGGCGAACTGGGAGGGGGACGGCCGCGATCATTTGGGGAGACCGGGAGCCGAGGCTGGTTGGGGTCGGCTGCCAGAGAAGTCTGCGGGAGGGTTGGGTGAGTCCCACTAGCTGTTTTGCAGGGGAGGCTGGTTGTTTCCGTGGGATGCCTACTGCTGTTGTCATTCCCGCTCCGGCTTCTCTCAGACGCGTTGGCAGTGGACCCGTTTGTGTAAGGACGTTTGTCTTCTCTCTGGTGTTCTTCGTGGAGCAGCGAAACAAACGGTGGCCAACTTACTGCCTCCGTCCGTCGCATATCGATGTCGCCAAAAGGAGGCTCGCTCCGTGCAGGCCAAAATGCCCCGCGGAAGGATGATTCCGGCAAACCAAAGGGCTCGATATGTCGACCTCCAGTCATCGCTCTCCGCAATTGGGACCGCTCACTGGGTGACGGCACGGATCGGCAGCGCATCTCTCGTCTGGGCATCCCGCTATCTCCTCGGCTGCACCGCATGAGTTGTCGATTGCGGCCGCAGTTTGACGATGATGGGTGCTCCCGAGTATCCATGTCTCCACGAATCCAGGTGCCCCCGCGTCCCGAGAAGGATCTCACTCCCCTGCGTTGCGACACAGCTTCACTGCGGCACCGAGTGTGGGTGGTGGATTTGTGGCCCACGGAGAGCTCTGCGTCCCGGCTCGGTGTTTCCTGACCTGCATGGAGTACACGCGCAAAGGTAGGTCTGCCGCTCCATGGGTTGTTTTCTGCTTGTAGCGGTTCCGATATTGATATTGATGTGAGCGGGAGCATCTCGATAGAGATCTGCCGGTCGTGATGGCGATCCCTTGGAGTCGTTTTTTGCTCTTTAGCCGGATAAACCCTGTAACCACCGCGGGCCCAGGGTCACGTGGTCAGGCATACTTGGGCCCTCAAAAAAGACGAAGATTGACGTGCCTTTTCCCTTACGGGCGATGTCCAGAATGGTCCCTTTTGCCTCCACCATGGTCAAATCACCTGTAGAGAGTGTTCGCCGGCCATGCCATGCACTGTTCCCACGAGGCGTTTGTCGGCGTAGCTGGGAAAGAGCGCACCGGAATTTGGACCAGGTTGCGGATGAGCAGAAGCCTGTCTCTTGTTTCAATGTAGGGTGTGTCAACCGCTAGGATGTTTTTAGAAGGATTTAGTCGGATGTTTGTAACGGCCGTCTTGCTGAAAGCGCTTCTGATTTCTTTAGAAATTTTGCTCCGTTGTGTTGCTTCGAATGGGCGACTTTCTAGCGAGGGATGTAAAAGCACGGTGTAGAGTTTATCGATTTGGTCTGTTGTCTTTTTGAGTTTTCTCTTCGATTGGTATGTGACCAGCGTGTAGCCATCCTGGGTGAGGAATTCGGCAGGCGCAACCCCGCATGGACGGCGCTCACCTGGCAGATCATGACTGGTTGGTGCTGCTCTTTCGACGTTAGGCTCCCCGTCGGGATTGTCCCCCCCAAGGCACTCGAAGCTGTTCAATGTCGGCACGTTCACTCCCGTTGTTTCGCCGTTGTTGGTGCTTAACTCGGGTGTCTCGTTCATTACCCTCTCCACGGGCATGGGGATGGGGCGCGAGACGAAGGAAGCCTCTCGCTGCGTCGAGGACATTCCCGGTGAGTCCGGAGCACTGCCGGGGGGTGAAGGGGGAACCGCAGGAGGCGCGTGTTCTCTCTCTCCGTCTTCCGAAATGGGTGACGTCGGCCGAGTTGGGGGCGCGTGGGCGTGGCCTCCCTCCAGGCATCCCGGGAGGTCGGCAATGGTCCCGGTTTGAATCTCGTCGACCGTTGGGGCCGTCCTGACCGCCGGCGCTCCCGAGTCAATCCTTTCAATGACGGGATTCCGATGATTGGTGGTCTTGAGCTCGGTAGCCTTCCCTGAATCGTTCCGTTTTGTGGGAGTAGCTGAAGCGTGGGCGCCTCGAGGACACAGTGGTCGGGGGCGAAGGCGTCTTGGGCTCCCTGGAGCATCACGTCGATGGGGGGCCATGTTGGATTTGGCCGGCGTCTTAAGTTTCCCTTCTAAACCATCTCCGGGTCCCTAATCCGCGAGTAGGTCTTAAAATTTATCTTGTGTTTTTTCTCTACGCGTTTGCGCTTTGTTTTGTGCGAACTGATTGATATAAAATCTTCAGAAATTTTGTCGAAAGAAATAAAAAGACGGGAGCTCACGTGAAGGTGGTCGAGCCAAGCTGGCCCCCTGGCGGCCTCCATTTCGCGAGCCATGTTCCCGAGCAGTTCCTCCCTGCCCGCTGAGCAGGAGAGTCGGGGGACCCTCACTAGAGCGCTTCCCGTTTCCGCAGCGGGAGGGCGAGCAACGAGCTGGAAACGCGAATAGCGGCGTCGCCGTCGGCGTAACCGCTTATGCGGGAACGGGCGCCTAGGAGTCCCATAATGCAACCCGTGCAGTGTTGCTCGCCGCCCCCAAATGGGGCCCCCACCGTAACCTCTTCCTCCTCTCTTGCCTACTCTCTCGGCTCAACCACCGCCGCCAATCAGTGACTCTCGCCGTCCCCACGGCCGTCTCCAAACAGGGCCTCCACCTTACCCTCCTCCTCTCCCACCTACACCCCCCTCAACTCCCCTTAGCCCCCCCCCCCAAAAAAGAAAAAAAAATACTGTAAACGACAAAATTTTCGCGGGGGGACCTAATTTTCGCGAATTTCGCGAATCGCCTCCCCGGAGGTTACTTGTGCCATATCCCCATGCCAGGTGTCGGGCGTTGAAGTGCCCTCCAATGAGGATGATGTCTTTGGGAAAATTTTGGCGTAGGTGGTACATCCAGCCCCAGTCTGGACGCGTTCCACGAGGTTGCTGTGGGCGGTAGTATGCCGAGACGAGCACGTACTTGCGCATGCGAAGTTGGGTTCGGACTGCCACGATCTCCTGTCCGGCTGTACACCAGGTGGTTGTGTCGATTTCAGCTTGTGGAAGGGAGCGATCTATGTAGATGGCCGCTTGTCCGTTGCAAGCAGGGACGGAGTTGGTGGCGCGGGTAGGCTTGTGGGGTATGGATGGGTTCACGTAGTGTTCGTAGCCTGGTAGGCCCACAGAGGTGCCGTTAACCTCTTGAAGAAGCATGGCTATGGGTCTACCTTGTGTCTGAAAACGATGGGTGAGTTCACTCTTTTTGTTGGATGCGTGCGACAGTTCCACTGTAGGATCCATGGCGCGCTCACCGAGGCCTCCGGAAATATTGCGATGCTGTTCGTGTGGTTCATCATTCTGTATCCAGGGTGGGGGCGTGGAGTCCTGGGATGGTGGTGGTGATCATTGATTTGAGCGCAGCCACGATTCTTGGGACGAGGGCCGTCAGGGCTGCCCTGATTTCCGCCTGGATAGCTGCACAAAGCGTTTCATCCAGTTGTGTTGGGGACGGCGGTGGCGGTGTATTCAGAGGTCGATCGCGGTTGATATTTTTCCGCATGGACGACACCAAGTTTTCGGTATCGACGGTTGTAGACGTCTCCCGCCGAGAAGGCTCTGTCCCTCGGAAATGCGGCTGTGATGATTGAGTGTCTGATAGTTGTCGGGCAGTACTAGTATTTTCCTGTGGGGTACGGTTTTCGTCGAATGTTCCCTTCATTTGTGGATTAGCCTCGAGCAGACTTGAGAGCAGTTCTTTAACCAGTGGAGTGAAGGTGTGATGAAGGATCATTTCCGTCGCTACACACTTTTTGTGGAAGTCATTCAGCACCTCCGCGGAATTCCCCGAGTGACCGCACATGCACCGCGCTGGTGTCGCATCCCCTCTCGGAAGTGTCGAGAAGAGAGGAGGAAGAGCAGCAGCGTGCGCCTGAGGCGAACTGGGAGGGGGACGGCCGCGATCATTTGGGGAGACCGGGAGCCGAGGCTGGTTGGGGTCGGCTGCCAGAGAAGTCTGCGGGAGGGTTGGGTGAGTCCCACTAGCTGTTTTGCAGGGGAGGCTGGTTGTTTCCGTGGGATGCCTACTGCTGTTGTCATTCCCGCACCGGCTTCTCTCAGACGCGTTGGCAGTGGACCCGTTTGTGTAAGGACGTTTGTCTTCTCTCTGGTGTTCTTCGTGGAGCAGCGAAACAAACGGTGGCCAACTTACTGCCTCCGTCCGTCGCATATCGATGTCGCCAAAAGGAGGCTCGCTCCGTGCAGGCCAAAATGCCCCGCGGAAGGATGATTCCGGCAAACCAAAGGGCTCGATATGTCGACCTCCAGTCATCGCTCTCCGCAATTGGGACCGCTCACTGGGTGACGGCCCGGATCGGCAGCGCATCTCTCGTCTGGGCATCCCGCTATCTCCTCGGCTGCACCGCATGAGTTGTCGATTGCGGCCGCAGTTTGACGATGATGGGTGCTCCCGAGTATCCATGTCTCCACGAATCCAGGTGCCCCCGCGTCCCGAGAAGGATCTCACTCCCCTGCGTTGCGACACAGCTTCACCGCGGCACCGAGTGTGGGTGGTGGATTTGTGGCCCACGGAGAGCTCTGCGTCCCGGCTCGGTGTTTCCTGACCTGCATGGAGTACACGCGCAAAGGTAGGTCTGCCGCTCCATGGGTTGTTTTCTGCTTGTAGCGGTTCCGATATTGATATTGATGTGAGCGGGAGCATCTCGATAGAGATCTGCCGGTCGTGATGGCGATCCCTTGGAGTCGTTTTTTGCTCTTTAGCCGGATAAACCCTGAACCACCGCGGGCCCAGGGTCACGTGGTCAGGCATACTTGGGCCCTCAAAAAAGACGAAGATTGACGTGCCTTTTCCCTTACGGGCGATGTCCAGAATGGTCCCTTTTGCCTCCACCATGGTCAAAATCACCTGTAGAGAGTGTTCGCCGGCCATGCCATGCACTGTTCCCACGGAGGCGTTTGTCGGCGTAGCTGGGAAAGAGCGCACCGGAATTTGGACCAGGTTGCGGATGAGCAGAAGCCTGTCTCTTGTTTCAATGTAGGGTGTGTCAACCGCTAGGATGTTTTTAGAAGGATTTAGTCGGATGTTTGTAACGGCCGTCTTGCTGAAAGCGCTTCTGATTTCTTTAGAAATTTTGCTCCGTTGTGTTGCTTCGAATGGGCGACTTTCTAGCGAGGGATGTAAAAGCACGGTGTAGAGTTTATCGATTTGGTCTGTTGTCTTTTTGAGTTTTCTCTCCGATTGGTATGTGACCAGCGTGTAGCCATCCTGGGTGAGGAATTCGGCAGGCGCAACCCCGCATGGACGGCGCTCACCTGGCAGATCATGACTGGTTGGTGCTGCTCTTTCGACGTTAGGCTCCCCGTCGGGATTGTCCCCCCCAAGGCACTCGAAGCTGTTCAATGTCGGCACGTTCACTCCCGTTGTTTCGCCGTTGTTGGTGCTTAACTCGGGTGTCTCGTTCATTACCCTCTCCACGGGCATGGGGATGGGGCGCGAGACGAAGGAAGCCTCTCGCTGCGTCGAGGACGTTCCCGGTGAGTCCGGAGCACTGCCGGGGGGTGAAGGGGGAACCGCAGGAGGCGCGTGTTCTCTCTCTCCGTCTTCCGAAATGGGTGACGTCGGCCGAGTTGGGGGCGCGTGGGCGTGGCCTCCCTCCAGGCACCCCGGGAGGTCGGCAATGGTCCCGGTTTGAATCTCGTCGACCGTTGGGGCCGTCCTGACCGCCGGCGCTCCCGAGTCAATCCTTTCAATGACGGGATTCCGATGATTGGTGGTCTTGAGCTCGGTAGCCTTCCCTGAATCGTTCCGTTTTGTGGGAGTAGCTGGAGCGTGGGCGCCTCGAGGACACAGTGGTCGGGGGCGAAGGCGTCTTGGGCTCCCTGGAGCATCACGTCGATGGGGGGCCATGTTGGATTTGGCCGGCGTCTTAAGTTTCCCTTCTAAACCATCTCCGGGTCCCTAATCCGCGAGTGGGTCTTAAAATTTATCTTGTGTTTTTTCTCTACGCGTTTGCGCTTTGTTTTGTGCGAACTGATTGATATAAAATCTTCAGAAATTTTGTCGAAAGAAATAAAAAGACGGGAGCTCACGTGAAGGTGGTCGAGCCAAGCTGGCCCCCTGGCGGCCTCCATTTCGCGAGCCATGTTCCCGAGCAGTTCCTCCCTGCCCGCTGAGCAGGAGAGTCGGGGGACCCTCACTAGAGCGCTTCCCGTTTCCGCAGCGGGAGGGCGAGAAACGAGCTGGAAACGCGAATAGCGGCGTCGCCGTCGGCGTAACCGCTTACGCGGGAACGGGCGCCTAGGAGTCCCATAATGCAACCCGTGCAGTGTTGCTCGCCGCCCCCAAATGGGGCCCCCACCATAACCTCTTCCTCCTCTCTTGCCTACTCTCTCGGCTCAACCACCGCCGCCAATCAGTGACTCTCGCCGTCCCCACGGCCGTCTCCAAACAGGGCCTCCACCTTACCCTCCTCCTCTCCCACCTACACCCCCCTCAACTCCCCTTAGCCCCCCCCAAAAAAGAAAAAAAAATACTGTAAACGACAAAATTTTCGCGGGGGGACCTAATTTTCGCGAATTTCGCGAATCGCCTACAATTCGCGAAAAATAGGTCCCGCGAACAATTCGGGCAATATGTAAACGCTACGGAAGCTACACTCGATTCGCGAAAATTAGGACCCGCGAATAATTTCGGATTTTCAGCTTTGGCCCGATTCGCGAAAATTAAGTCGTTTACAGTATATAGTTTCTTTTCCTCCAATTCTTTACCACTGTATATCTTAAAATGAAAAGGCCTCAAGAGCTGCGCTCTAATTTTGCATTACAGAGAAGTATAAACGTCTGTAATTTTTTTAAACTAGGTATAATCGATGGTCATAAGGTTTAAATTAGTATTATTATTAAACGGAAAGGACGAGTCCGTGCCGCTTGTGCTATTTGTGTCTTGGAGGCTAGACCTTTTGACATCTTCTCTTCATAAATTTGAAGTGCGAAACTCTACGCTCCAAATTACATATGTAATTCTACAAAGGTGACAGGAGATTAAACAAATATAATTCCCGAGCTAACTCGAGGGGAGCTCCCCTTCGTCTTCCACCTTCTGGGTGCTGTGTTCCTACAGATTTAACTGAATCTGCCTGCCATAAAGAATTGAACAGAAATACCCAAATTTTTGGCGTGCCTGTTTCGTTCGGAATAATAAAAACGCCCAAAGTTTGATTTCGGACGGGGGAGAAACGCAGAGAAAGAAGCGAGAAGAAAATGCTTAGTAGCGCGTCGTAAAGCGTTTGGTTCCTGCTGGGAGCTCGTAAACCAAATGCTAGAGGCATTTTTTCAAGGCCGCACGCACGCCTTTCGTTTATGCCGTCGTCGAGAGCTATTCCTTACGATTGGACAGTAGGTTTATGGGCTTTCGGTGCGGTCAAAACAGCTCACAATACTCACTACAGATGCAACAAAGGTAGCTCCAGCTAATCCGACCCTTCTCAGTTCTTTCGCGTTTCACGCTGTTTTTAATAAATATTAGGCTATTATTTTTGTGCATCTTCTTAGCTTCAGCAGCTATAGCAGGGCTAAGGCAACGGGTGCGTGTTTGGAGGCCCAACGTTTGAAAAAGACGCCCCGCCGCTCTCACCTTGTCAGTAACTATAGGCTCTGGGCAGTGTTCTAGAGAGCGCCACCGTCGGTTGGTCATCAGCGCCACCGTGGCCAAATGAGGCAATACTGGGACGGCTAAAATCGGCAGCGCCGCCGGCATACCCTTACGAGATGGCGTTATTACCAACTCCGAGCGTTGTGTTGTCGCGCGTTACACTACCGACTGTTTTAAGAATCTATCAAAGGTTAAATATATAAATGTGCATCCGTGTGTGGTTGTGTCGTTCTAGCATTAGGGAGTTTTAGTACGCGTAGGTGCCTTCCTCGATAGGTAGAGACGACCCAAAACGGGAGCTAGCAGAACAAAATTGAACATCATAATAGCACGGCCAAATATTAGTAAGAGCAAATAAACAAAAACATTTTTTTTACGTTGTATTGCGCGCGTTTCAAGATAACAAAAGCGAAGACTTCGTCGAGCTTCCCTCCTCTCCAAAAGCGCACTGCAAAAGCGGAACTAAAACGCCCCCCCCCCCTTTCCTCTCATCCTTACCCACCTTTTTTTTTTTTTTTCACAAGTGAACTCCCCCGCATGAATAGCTGACCTCATTTTGGTGATCAGCTTGTTCCCAGTCCCCTCGTTGCCGTGTGAAAGACGATTGTGGAGTCCGAAGAATGTGTTCTTCGTTCAAGCTGGCTGTAGTTTAGACGGTGTCGTACGCAGTTGTTCGGCGCAAGCTGATGCTCCTTCTCGTCGACTGAATACGCTGTTCACTTTTACATAGAACAGAAATAAACGCCACATGGATAACCTTTTCTCGCGGGGTAAGTGCATTTTTTAAATTATTTCTTGGGTAGACTTTTTTCGCAGCAGGGATGAAGTTAGGACCGCATAGACACGGGTCGAAATAGAACAACCATCTTGGGCAGCTACGCGATCATGCTAAAGGCGCAAACGACAGTTCGTTCTGCAATCGGCAAAGCGGAGAAAACGCTCACTTCGGTTTTCGGTAACTACGATCAAACGTCCACAAAACGTCGTTCTATCAAGATGTGTCCGTGGAGCAGAGAGCAGTGAGAGTGTCAGAGGACCGATCTGATTCTAGAGTCATCGCATCGAATTCAAAGACAACGCCGGGCTTCGAGCGCATTAATTCCAAATATCGAGTCAAATAGCGCATGTATCTCAAGTCAGGCAATGTGAACGGAATGCTTATTTTACACGCTTTATGGCATTTATTCATCTCCGACGGCGTTGTACTTTTCGCGGTTTCGACGGAAAGCTGCGGAGCTTCACGTCTGCCAAGCTTCCAGGGTTGCGACAGTCCGGTACGCAACAGTGCCTACAGCTTCGGCGTTTGCTCTTCTGCGACATCCGATAGCAATGTTAAAAATAAAAGACCAAAAAATGGATGAATCAACGCCTTCAATTTGATGCGTGAACAGCCCCACGAGCAAGCAGGCTGGCGAAAGGGTCTTCTCAGTGTTGCAAATATTTTGAGCTAGATGGCGCAACGTGTCACGCCAAACTTGACTGCCCGGAGGGTATAGACCTTTTCATCCTCCTCCGCATGGGCGCTGCCATCTTGAAATCACGTGACGCGGCAGCCATTAGGTTGCTTCAACTTGTTGCTCCACTCTCCCCTCCGCGCCTTGGCGGATGCGTTGTATTCGTGTTTTTCGTTGCGTTTCACCGCGCTCTCTTGCTTTACTTCGGAAACGGTAGTCCGATACGTCTACTCCACGACTAAGACATCACGAGGGTCCAAAGGTCCGTATGACAACTGAGGTTTGTTTACTAATACTGGTGGAACATTCTCAGTAAGAAGCGCGTATATATTTATATCGCGCATTTTGGATCGGAAGGAGCGCAAGGAGATCATCTGTATTTCCTGAAAGTATCGTTTTTTGTATTCATAATAGATCGAAAACAGTTTATTTTGATTAGTGAGTAAATTCGAGGACGAGATCGACAACGAACTACAAACTTGTAGTTTATCTGAGGCTAGAAGTAATGATACATAAACATCAGGCGATTTGTTGGTTTTTGCGACGTAAACATTCGGTTGGTCGGATTACTTATGAGGTTTAAGAAATTGTATACCGTGCTCGCTGCCACTTCGATAGTCATTTAAGTGATTTATTGATTATATTTAGATAACCAGTGCCATCCACCTAATTTACTTTAACCCAAGGGTTGGGACTTCCCGCGTAAGAAACTGCCACAGACGCTTATCAGTAGCGAGTTTTAGAATAGCGTGCACAAAGAAATAACGTCATTTCTATTTGTAAATCTAAAACGCGGTTTGGGTTCGGCGCATGCTCAATAATTACGACGCTTTATTTTACTTTTATCTATTTATTTTTTGCGTACGCTGTTTTAGTTTTTGCCAGTATCTAAAATCCGCAATTTGTGACGCCGGAAAAAAAGAAAAGCCGTCTGCATAACAATTATTTGAGTCCAGGATTGTCGATGGAGAATAGAGGTTTACTTTTGGTGGCTGGCGACACCAAAACTTACAAAGCGAATCTGTTCAAACAAATAAATATTTGTTCATATTGGTACGTGAAGTGGTGCCTCGCTCTAGAATTCAGCCGAACTTTCCGAGGTATTTCTCCTCCCGCGCCCTTTAATTTTATTTGGCCAACTTTACGGAACAGAATTACCACATTTAATTTGACGGGCCTGTCATTTATATCATATCTTGAGTAAGCGAATTTTCATATAAATATAACTTCTTTCCTAGGGCCAATATAGCGAAATGCTGCTTATGAGTACTTTAGCAGCTAGGGTAGATAATTTAAGAAATTTCCTACTCGGCCTGTCAAAACATGCTCAAGGACTGAATTAAAAAAAAAAAAGGAGGCCGAGACGATACTACTTGTTTATATCAATTATCTGCTTCATCACACGATACGCTTTTAGTCTGCGAAGTTCACTAAAGGGTGGGTTCTCACGAAAACCAAACAGAGTAGTAAACTCGTGACGACATCTGTTTTGGCCGATTCAGCACATTGCTAATCAAGCTGTCGATATGCTTCTTTAAATTTATCTGTTAGTTTTTTTATAGTTTGTTTTTCTGGAAACTGGTGTCATCGGATACGGCCGTAGACGATGGTAATCTTCCCTGTACATCAGTCAGGCGTTTCGCAACCGACCATAATCAGATTCATCAAAGGAGTTCGCAAAAAAAAAGCCCGCAATTTAGGCTAAAATACACCTCGTAGTCCTCAAAGTGGCTCAATACCACTGCTTCATTGCTTGTGTGCTACAAGGAAAATTATCGTAACACAGAATTAAGCAAAACAACGTAAAACAGCAACATAGCCGCGTTCACGTTGAAACCGAAACCAACCAAATTGAAGCAACCTAATGGCGCCGAGTGCGTTAGCGCCCTCTATCCGTCGGTGAGGCAACTACTAAAATGAAAAGGTCTATAGACCGTTCCACTAGGACGAGCGGAGAGAGAAATATTTCCCTCCCCCTCTCACCAAACGCGTCGTCTGCTCCGCCGAGTGAGCTGTTCCTAACATCCGGCTTTCGTTCAAACTCGGTTTAAAATCGTGTCATTTTGGAAATTTCAACCGCAGATGCGCGGATTTCGATAGGCAAGTTATCGTGTAATGCTATGCTCGATAAAAAGACTAACCGAGTCTAATTGCGATGTTACCTGCGTGCGAATAAAAAAAAAAGGGAAAAACTGTGTCAGAGTGGCCGGTCGCTCAGGCGAAAAGTAAATCCGGTTGCTGTAGCTATTTTACTATACTAATTTCATATACTGATGTAAGCTTTTAGTGAGAATGACTGGAAGTCTGGAATAATAAATAAAAATGTGCTCTCCTGGCGCAATAGACGCAGTGGTTGAGGTACCGTCTGACTCCACTGACTCCACTGCTATTTATGTAACGGAACAAAAATTCGCTTGTTGGTCATTTACTGATATAAAACAACAGAGCGCTAAAGGCTGATTTTGGAGTGACTATAAATATTCTAAGAACGCGAACCACTTCATGACGGCAGCCACGAGCGAGAGTTCGATGTTCGGTACAGCCCGCCGGTACAGCCCAAAGATGGAGAACGGCAACTTCCCGGTTTGTCGTCCGCTAGCAGAGTCGGGCGCGTGCCCTCTTTCTCGTTTTACCTCGCCGAACCTGCTGAACTTCCCAGATGTTTGGAGAGGGCGCTGCGGTCTAACAAAATGGCGCCGCCCTGAGAACGCTAAATGGAATGGTCCATAAAGAACAGGTACTTAGTCAACCCCAATGGCTGCCGATGAGAAATGTTGATTCTGTAGTACTACTGCTAGGCTAGGGGTTTTAACGCGCATCACGCAGTGGGGATCCACGACCACACGCCGGTACAATGCTTACCTAGATTTTAACGAAAGGGGTAGGGATTGAGTCCAGGAGGCCTGGGTTCTTAGGCTGAAGTTGGAAATGTCGATATTGCTCGCAGAAGGTATGCCGCAAAGTTTTAAAATAATAGCTGATGAACGTTAGTTAACTTTATTTAGCTTGAGGTTCTTTGTGTATACCAGGAAGATTAGATTATAGTGCAATTAAATGCAAAGGTGCAAGCGATTATTTTTGTCATTCATGATTAAGATGATGTTAATCTCTAAAATCGACCAGAGATAATCGTCAAAAAAAAAAAGAAAAAGCGAGGGAGAAAGTGCAATGTGTCATTGCTGCTTGATTGTTTCGTTTCGAGTCGCCGTAGATGTGTAGATTGCAGCTTTAACAAAGCAGTGTTATAGCGTACTCTGGATGCATCCAGTACTGGCAATGCGTGAAATGAAGTAATACCCCTGTCAGACGGGCACCTCAAATGACATTTACGCCAAATGACATTCAGTGTAAATGTCATTTAGGCAGTGTCACACGGCAACTCAAATGACATTTGACTTAAATGACATTCGAGCTCAACTGAGTTCTCCCAAACTCATTTACGGCTCGTAAATGTGTAGTCTCGTCAACAGCAGTCAGCACAAGTTCCGCGAATTGAAATAAAACATTATAAATAATATAAATACGATTGAAAACAATGCTTGTAGCAATTATTTTTAGAAAAAAAAATGCTTATAACGTGTATATCGCACAGCTTTTGCGATATATTTGTTTAATATACTCGCGGTCTCAGTTGCGCGTCAGGAACGCGATCCGACGTTCCGGCAGTTCCGGATACATCGCACTACGATCATTGTCGTCAGCAGGCTCCATCGCTGCAGGGTCACGGTCTTCGCTTGAATCGATCGCAGACGTAAACGTCAACGAGGTATACGAATCCGGCGAAGAACGAAAGAGCGCGAGGAACAACGGCGAGCAAGATGCACGGAGTCACAGATCAGTGCACAGAGTTCCGAAAGCAGACGAGCCAAGCGGCGGAACGGCTACGGCTACGGATTACTTGAGATTGCTGACGTCGTGTCATAGTTGCCACAAAACACCTTGTCTTCGTCAAAACGTGTACTTAGTTTTCATCACCGTGTTTGAATTTTATGTTCTGAGAATTCATTATATTTTATTTACTTAGTAAACAATAAAATAAACACTAGTTTGCCGGGTTAACACCAGACCGCTATCGTGATAGTCATCACCTAAATGACATTTGAGTTGCCCGTCTGACACGACACGACTTAAATGTCATTTGAAAATCCTAAAGGCCTTTAGCGTAAATGACATTCAAGGTGCCCAGTCTGACAGGGGTATAAGTATACTATAGATCAGTTGTGTCAAACTCATTTGAGAGAGGGGGCCAGATAGCTCACACTGGAAAGGTCGAGTGCCAAAGGAAGACTGGGGAGGAAAAGGGGGGGGGGGGGGGTTCAAAAGATTTTTAAAGAGAAGGAGACCTCGTGCTCCATGCTTTCTCTAAACTCACAGTTGTGCCAGTGACATCTTTAGACTTTATTTGTTTATATGATTACTCTGGGCGCTGACATGATGTGATATATATAATTAAAATGACACCGCTCAGCCCACATGCTGGCATTTTTAATTGAACCAGAAAACAAGTTCAGTGTCGTTCCCGTTAATCAAGCTCTGCGTGTCTCTAAGAAACAATCAGTTAATTTGACAGTTCTTGCTTTCCTGACGATTTTCTATTACAACACTCTGAACCAATACCTGTCTTTTTATGGCAATATTTTTAAAGTAATAATCCCGAGCTCGTAGCTTTATATTTGGCAGTTTCTCCTGCTGATTTAGAGTTCGCGGAGCCGAGATGCATCCTTCAACGAATAGCTCGAGTTGCAGCCCAGTAGCGAAATTGTTTAATATTATAAAAAGCTGGGAAGCAAACGATAAAACAAAAAAGAGGGTAAATGAATGCAAATAGGTATATACGTCAAAAGAAAAGACCTACTTTTCGAGCAAAAATGATTCAACGAGATGAGATCACTATGGCGCATGCCATTTCTAGCGCTCAGTACATGGGAACCGGCACTCGTAGCTGGTCGCGTGCGGGATTCGTCCCAGATTTTTAAAGAGGCCCGCGGGCCGCGTGTTTGAGGCCCCAGCTATAGATAAATTAGGAAATGCGCAATGGCATCAAACCCCAGCCAGTCAAACGCTCGCATACAAAGACGCGCTAGAACGAGTCTGCTTTTTAAGAGCGTAAAATAGAAAACCAATCGATGCTAAATTTTTTCATGTTATTAATATGTTGAAATAGGCACATGCGCATACAGCCATCCCAAATAAGTTTAAGTCACACGTTCTGTACGCATCTGTTTTGTATATACTTGCTATGTCAAGCAAAAATCGCAAGGTAAACCCTTGAGCCTCTTGCGCTTTAAAACCGTTTCCAATAAACCATCGAATGTTTCCCGCTAAAATCAACTACAACTCATTTTCTTCACCTTTGCGCGCGTAGCAATCGATTTTGGCGGGACGTACCTATGCTCCCTTTGAGCTGCAATTCGAGCACACGGATGTAGATATGCTTGTCGTAGTCGACACGGATTAGCCAGTTGCACTCCACGTTCTTGGGGAAGCTGTCGGGGTAACCGGGAGACACCAGGACTCCCCCAACGCCAGTCAGCACCCCTCCGCAACCCGAGATGTTCCGAGAGGACGGCGGGGGTTGGATGAAGCCTGCACCAACACAACGGAGAGAAATGACCGAGTACAGAAAGGGGAATCAGTGGCCAAGTGTGTTAAACTACCGCAGCTCGGAACCCGTGGAGCGAAAGTATGCACTACAAAACCCAGGAATCCAGGTTTCAATCCCCCCTCCCCCTCCCTCTGTCCATTCAGGTCTAGATGAGCATGTACCACCGTACGGTTATGCGTCACTATACTGTGGATGCATGTTGTTAAAGACTCAGTCTATAGCTATCGTACTACACTGGCTAAAGTTTTCAACTACAGTGTAAATCAGAATAGCCAAACATCAAAGGCAGGCTGCATGACTTTCTGTCTAAACGAAAACGTCTCATTTGGTTTTGGTTTGTTGAGTACGAAAAACACTAGCACTACGCTTAGTATGTTAGTTTGAGTGAAGGATGTTTGCTGATAGAAAGTGTTGAGCATTTATGACGAATTATGGTCAGACTTTGGAGGGGGGGAGGGGGGGGGGGGCTTAATTTGCCACTACCAGAGACGTTGTCGCAGCCTTCTGAAAATCGAAGAAATAATTACAAAGCGGCGCGGCGATTCTCTTACCTAAAGAAACGTGTCACATTTCGCTTTCCTTTGTGTCGCATTTTATGTATTTAAAGTCTCCAGTTTTCTTAAAACCTTTACCTGGTCTTGCGTTCATGTAAAGGCCCGTTCACACACTGGCGGCTGCTTAGAACCGTGTGCTTTAAAACCTCTTAATAACTCTTAAGACGAGGAGAAACACTGGCGACATCTGTGGGGCAGTTGTGAAACATGTATTTTCTAAATATTTTTTGTTTTACAAGCCTTGTTCTTTCTTTCTTGGCTTGAGGAACCTTTGACAATGGTATAAACGACCATTTCTCGTAGATTCTACATACATTTAACATCACAAATTGCGTAGAACCTTCGCTCTAGTGATATGCAGTTCCATAGTCACCTCATAGATGGCGCCATCATGCCAGCGTGTTTTCTCGTCGAAAGACATTGCAAGAGCTCGGTTCCAGGGTTTCCTAAGAAAACGCAAGTGTATGAACGGGTCTTTATACTCAAACGCGTTGTTTAAAAACAACCCAGCGTCTGTCTGCACCAGATATGGGCATTGCGCATGCGCAGAAACCTGATTCCTGCACAGTAAGGCGTTTGCGCATGCGCTGTCGGGACAGCAACTCCGCCGCAGTGGCGGGACATCAGAGTCGCGTGTTTGTCTATGGCTTGGTAAGATTGTCACCTGGCATAGTGACTTCGAATAAAATTAAGAATCAGAAATATTTATCTATTTATTTATTTATTTACAGTGCCTTCCAACAGCCAAAAGCCTAAAACGATACAGCAGAAAGTCAGTTTACAGATGTAAAAGACAACAAAGAAAATCCAGAACTCGACCCGATAACAACACAAAATGTCAGATGGTCGACGCTTATCTTGAACGCAATGATGTAATCATTAAAAGGTCAACAACTAACATTCTACCACCGGATAGTCGAATCGGTTCGTACCCAGGACATTAAGATTGCAGCTTCTTCGAAGGACGAATTCTTAGACTGTCTAGTGAGGCTTTAGGAATACGTGTTCTAAACAAATTGTGACAAACTATAATTTTTGTTTTGTTTCTCGATGTGTCGTTTGTGTGCCATTGTAGGAGCGAGGAGCCGTCAACTTGTTTTGCACCTTTTTTTTTTTTCTCCCGGACTCCACTTCATCAAATTGATGAGAAATAGAAGTAATTGCATTGTATTGGAATTTGGTTGCGAGTCATGCCGTTGTCATACGTGAAAAGTAATCTGTCTTGCTCTTAAACAACTCTTTAACAATCTGATTAGGACACGCGTGTCAAAAAATTAGTTTTACGCGAAAAAACAATTTAGAGCAATATTGATGGCGCGAGACGCAATTTAGTCGCCTCCTTTCCACTTTTTATTCTCTCTCGGCATTTCCGGCGCGTGGAGGAGAGGTGGATCGGCTTGGCCATCACGTTGAGGTGGAGAGAGTGTATGACCATCTCGTTGAGGTAGAAGGAGTGTATGACCATTCCGTGACGTCATGGACGTTTGCGCGCAGAATTTAAAAAAAAAATCTCGCGCCGTCAATATTGCTCTAATTTGTTTTTCTCGTAAAATTAATTTCTTGACACGCGTGCCCCAACCAGTTTGTCTAAAAAAGAACTTTTTTTTTTTTTTTCAGGGGTTCTTTAAGAGGGTCCTGTCACATTGGTCGTAGAAAAACTGTACGCAGACATGCTGGAAGCATGTATGAAACAAACATGCTTGGAAGATACGTGAGGCGTGTCTGCAGATACGTTTGTCATCATGTCTGCAGCCATCACAGTGTCCTTTGTACGATGCACGAGCAGTGGGACCGTGCGACTTGACGAATGTTTGTGGTAGTTCAATGTCCCTTTATAAACCAGATATGAATCCCAACGGATGCATCGGCTCAGTGGTACGTGTTGCCAAGGATGTTGGTGCGTACTCTCGTCGGTGAACTGGAACATGCCGAAGAAGCCAGTGCGCTCGTTGGCGTGGTTGGTCTTGAAGATGATCTCCATGCGGGGCTTCATGGTGAGCAGCGGTACGGGGACCTCGGTGCCGCAGTAGCGACCCACCAGCTGCCGGACGTTCGTCACGCTGATGGTGCTGATGTCCACGAAGTCGTTCAGGCAGCTGCGCGGAAGCAAAGAGAATTAGAATCACAACCAAAGTGGCTTCGCTGAGAACCGCGGGCACGAGCGTTCAATGTTTCGGGTGAATTTCAAGAGCATCTTCCCTCTAATGTGTGCTAAATCAGCACTCTGGAACGCGGTATTATTTTTGAAGCGTAAAATAATAAATGTTTTGCAACCCCCATAACCTGCAAGTCTACCCTCGCGCCACTTCGCTCCACTTCCGGCCGCCATGACAGGGGTAGAGAGATACTTCCGGTTCTCCTATGTTTACTTTCTGTTTGGGTGAGCGCGCGACGACTCTTGATTTGCGAGAGATCTGCGCTGTAGAAATGCCCCAGTCCGTGCTTTTAAGTTGCCGATGCTCACTGGCACGAACAAAATGTCACAAGTATAAAGTTATTTTGATTATCTCGAGACGAGGGACGCCCCCGACGCCGCAGAACTTCGGTGATTGCAGCTAACCAGATGGTGCTCGCCTACTTCGACGTGCAGTCGTCAGATGGCGCAATGCGACAAACGCGAGGACGCGGCGCTAACGGCGCCTTGTCCGACCATCACCGTACAACGATAGGTGCCGACCGGGTCATTATGGCACGTATAAATGCAAACTGACACGGTGCTCTGGGAAACAAACCCTGAATACCAAAGCAAAAAGTCAAAACATTAAAAAATTGGGCATTACAAAGACTGGGGTAGCGCTGAAAAAAAAACGCAATAAAAACTTCCGGAAGTTTGCCTACTAAAACCAAGACCCAGCTCGGCGACCCCTGCGGGGAAGTTCGACGCTTATCTTCAGCGCCTGGCGGAGGTAAGTACCCACCGCCGATACCTTGCCGTTCACGAAGTAGTTGAACGCGTTTAAGGACTCGTACGTTTTAAGCCATTTTCAGGTATATGTACCAGGTGGCTCGAATAGGTAGTCGTGATGATGAGCCCACGATTACCTTCGGCGGACTGGTCATTTTCTTGAGAAACAAGTGCTTCTTCTTTTCACCTAGGGGACCAGCAAGGCACGTCGATCCCGTACAAGTAAGTTTCAGGAGTTACCGCAGTTAGTGCCCGGAGGTCAGACTTTTAAAGTACGTTCTACTCACTGCGGGTCCTCAAAAACAAGAACAAAAACAATAGCCAACCTGAAGCCACATACCCCGGAAGTTCAGTCATGTTGGTTTTTGTTTACCTTCACACAGCCCGTATATTTTTAGGATATAATTTTGTCTCTTTTACAACGTTTGCCTTTATGAGAGTTTGAATGTATCCGTAGTTAGCACTGCAACGTCACTGACAGACTAAGGAATGCAGGAAGTGGATTGTTACGCTCACGCTCTTTGCTTTGGGATCGGTTTTGACAGCGTTGTGATCCGCTTATTCCTTAATCTTATTGGACGCGGAGCACTAATGAGACTGCTCGGGATTCACGATGTCCAGTGGTTCTTAAGATGCCACTGATTATACGGGGTGTAAGTTTGTCAGCTCCTTGCGCACCTAGTGCGTCTGTTTACACCCCCCCCCCCTCCTCCCAAACGCGTGTATGTGCTTTTGTATTTCCCCCGACCTCAACCATTGACGTCGCGCGCTTGGCTGCCTCGTCGCCGCGCGTCCCCTCCGCGTTCCTCCCGTTGACTTTTGACTGGCGATGATCTCCTTGCGTGCCGGTACGCCAATGCTGCATTATGGAAAACTCGTTAGCCGTATAGCTGCACCATATCCTCCTCTATACTCATAAAGCCTGGCAGTTCGACGACAAAGCCATAGAGTGTCCGGTCGCAGATTTCGAGCGCAAGGATCTGGTAGCACAGAGCATCAAAGAGCCATTTCTCGGGGAACCTGGACGTCATCGCACAGCGTTTATAGCGGCGAGGACTCGAAACGCACTTGTTCGCTCGGGAGAAGTGGGTTTCGGCGTCTCGCCGCAGCGGGGCGCCAGTCACGTGACTACGTTGAAAATGTAGAGTGTTGATCTGACGTTTCACTACCTTTCGTGCAAGTTCATAGCCCTGCTTGACTCAAAGGTACTCGGTTTTCCGTGTGAATTTAGTGCGAGCCGCTCAAGTCATAACAACCCCACACACTATTCCGATTTGCAGAATTCCGCAGAATAAAGTGCGATTTTCAGAGCACGTTACACGGTCTTGTTCGTCGCTTCAAAAAGCTGGTGAATCACGCGCCATACGCACGAACGCTAAAATAGCGCCGGCCTGAAGCCATTTTTTTTACTGAAATATATATATATATATATATATATATATATATATATATATATATATATATATATATATATATATATATATATATGGGCAACGTTTTGCGATTGTGATACCGCGGTGTGACAATCGTGTTCCCTACAGACCTTTCAAGAAAAGAGCGTGTGGCCTGTGCCCTCTTGAGTTTTCGTGCGTATGGCACGTACTTTCCTCGCTTTCTGAAGCGACGAACACGCACGAGCTGGGCCATGAAGATCGCACGCTGGACTGTGACTTTGTAAACATTGGAAAGGTCTATAGTTGCTGGATGATCGGCTTCGCATTAGAAACGTTTGCTTAAGCCGCGGGGGTGACGCTACTTATTCACCGCACAAACGACAGTCTGCGTACAGACTCGAAAGTGCGTCACCGCAAGATCCGTGCTTCGAACGCCGCGTGGCAATGAGTTCAAGGAGAAAACTTGGGAACGCGGCATTCGAACCACGCTATCACGGTGACTCGTGTTCGCAGACTGTCTTCTGTACGACGTAATAGCGGTGTCACCGTGGCTAGAGGGGCTTTAATAGCTCGTTACCAACAAAACACCTCGCAAAACGAACCCCGAACTGCTGTTCGTCGATCATCGAGATTATAGTCCGTTGCAACTCGAGAAGGTAGGGCGAGGGTAAGACGGGCCGGGGAGGAGGAAGCAGACGGAGCGTTAAAGAGAGGAGGAGGTTGCCCCCTGTCTTCCACGGCGTTTCGTCTGCTTCCTCCTTTCCGGTTCTTCTTACCCTTGCCCTGCCTTCTCGAGTTGCAACGGACTATAGAGCCATTTTGATAGCCCCCCCCCCCCCCCCCCCCCTTCTTGTACGTCGTGAAAGTTGCGAACACTCGCGGAACTAGCGTCTGTTCTGAACGTACCCTTTGGAGAAAGGCGGCTCGAGGTCGAAGTGCAGGAAGGTGATCTTGAGGGTTTCGGATTCTTGTCCCTTGAAGAGGTAGTAGCAGTGGATGCTGCTGGGGTACGTATCCGGGTACTTGGGGGAAGAGAAGTTACCGGACTTGCTGGCCAGGCTATCGAACTCCATGTGACAAATGCCTGCAACGAGGAATCACGCGCGTCGTCGTGCGTTGACTCCGCGCTGTGTGTTCTTTTTTTTAGCTACTTTGCTACGCTGTCGGGGCGTGATGTTCTTCTCGGACGGCATTTGGGAAGCGCATTCACAAAGTGTTTTAACGCTCCGGTAGACGGACTGTACTTTTGTTTTAGAGATTTTAGACGCCTTAATATAATTCCGTGCAATACAATATCCCATAAATTAACGTAACTTAAACCGAAGCTTATGTTTAATAAAGCATATTATAGAAAATATCGAGTAGCAATTGTTTTCCTTTTAAGGACATGCATCACATATTTCTCGCTCGGTAAACGAGAGCGCAGAAAAGTGTTTTATACCTCAATACACATTAGGTTGTCTGCTAGTTAGTGGTACTTTATATTGTACACTAATCAGTACGAGCATGAAGACAGCCAGTGGGTGTGTTCCTAAGGGGGAAGAGACAGCTGGTGAACGACAATGTACAAAAAGAAAACCGACCATGCTAAATTAATGACTTAAAATGCCTACACACTCTTTCCCGATCTTTACACGCACAAAAAAACAATATGCAAGAACAACTGGCGCTTTGATGTTCCCACTTACCTATTGCTTTTCTTTGTAACGTGAGTAAAATTAGCAATTGAAAACGTGCTATATATGAAAGCATCTGGAATGAAAAGAGAGACATTGATATCCGTCAGCACACAAAAAAAAGAACTTCATAACATCTAATCTGACATGTTAAGTCCCAGATATACGAGATAACGAATAACGCCGAACACTTGTCAGCGACGTCGCGCTTAAACGGGACAAATCGATTCAACGTTTCCTAATTTCATTTCAGCGACAAAACCGCGAACCATTTCTGTCCGCTTCAAGCACATTCGGGCATGACAGATATTTTACCTCGACAGCCGAGAAACCCGAACGTAAAAGAAAATCAAGGCAAAAACATACAAAAGGTTAGGTTCGACCAATCTTGCGTAAGATCCTCGCAAAATCTGGTCCACTTTTCTCAGAAACCATCCTTTCAGTCCCATTTTGTTCCTTTCTTTTCTCAGCTTGGGACCGATCGCAACCGTCGTGGTGTGAAGCAAAGGGGGGCACTTGAAATTGAAAGATACACAAATGAACGCATATATAAGACAAACAAAATCACTATGAACACACACACAAAGAGCTCGTTCGCCAAAAAGAAACGCGCGGCTGAGGGTCACGCTTCGCTGGTTCCCCGGGTTCGAGCCTCAGCACGAAGGGGCATTCTGGCGCAATTCCAAAGAGCGATCGAGAACAGGCCGAGAGAAAGAAATGTGCGAGCACAGCAGAGTGTGGCCATGCAGTGACCGGACATTGAGAATGTTTGCTCCCCACAAGCGGAGGGCAACGACAGTTGCGTCTGGAGGGATGTTGCTCAACTTCTGACCTCATTGAGCGACCGAAAGGCTCGACGTGTTTATTCATTAAGCGCGCGCATTCCAGGATGCATCGCTAAGAAGACAGTTGGCGATAGCCGATGCCCCGAGAGATGACTTCGTGATCATCCGTCAAGCGTTTCATTCAACCGTACCATCCGCTGAATATAATGTTGCGGTGTTTCAGCATAGGCGATCATCCATTATTTAGAAATGCATAAATAAGTCTACCATATACATCCGTCGAAAAATACGTACAATACTTAGCGATCACGTAAATTTTGAAACTAAAAGTTTCTGATTACTTTTTGAAGTCCTTAATGCCTTCATCAATTCAACACCTGTGCTAGTACGGAAAGCTATCATGTGGAGAGAACTTGCTCTAAACTTTTGTGAAGACTTTACGGCGCCTGTAATGCGGCAGCGACTTCGCTAGAGTTTTTGCGCACTGCCCTCTTTTCGCAAAAAAAAAAAAGAAAAAAGGGGGGGGGGGGCGCGGGTAACGTAGGGGAGTTAGCTAAGCGGCCTATAAGTGTTGTGCCGTTTACCCGCAGTCTCGGGGTTCTTTCAACCATGTGCAATGTACACCAGCTCGTTTGCGCCCTTACATTTTGTTCATTATGACTACTCTCAGTTGAAGAAGCAGGGTGTAGCTGTGCTCAAAGCGTTATCGATACGCGACCCGTTCTTGGATGTTCTAATCAGTCAGTGTCGCATCCTCCTTGGTTTTCGGAGCAACAATAACACGTTCGTAGCTTGTTCCGCCCGCGTTTCTTAAGTTTGCGCACGTGCTCGGAACTCCCGCTGAAAGCGCGGAGTCCTCACTTGAAATTCCAGCTACGATGACATTTAAAGGCCGGTTCTCACATGCAGCGAAGCGCTGATGTAGCGCTCCTCACGTGCCGTCAGCTACTTATAGCCTGCCACGAGCAACAGTTTTGGTGGTGTGATACAAAGCTGGTGAACGCTCCGGTCAGCATGCGCTTAGCGCGAGGTTAGCGCTATGCTTGTAGCGCTCCGCTGCATGTGTGAACAGGCCTTAAAGGGGCCAAAAAATGATTCTACAGCTTATCTGTAAATAGCGACCCCAGTTTATGTCGAATGTGCATAAAACCTAGACTAGGAATCCGTTTTCGCTTGAGTTTTTTACAATTCCTTAGAAAAAAAAAGAAACATAATGAAACATTAACTTTTCCTTCCTCGTCAACTCAACCGGGAAATGAGAATCATGTGCTCTTGACATAGTAATTCACGAGAAGCGGAAGTCTTCTTAGCCGATTGAGCGTCAGTGGGGTTAGCCGTTCGTGTTCCTCGCAATGTTGAGCTACGTAGTGCAGCAGCCCTTTCGGCTTTCATGCCGGGTCGGCATTTCATGATCTGCCAGATACTAACTGTGGCCTTTTCTCATTTGATTAATTTTACTTCACCCATGGAAAAAGAAAAATGTCATACTTCGATATTTGACGGTGAATGTAATGAATCCAAGCGTCCACCGCGCTTTTTACACACAGTATCGAAATTCTGGTCTGAAGGTTCGAGGTTACGTGAACTGGCTTCGGCTGATATCGCTTGGGCATTGCGGGTGTATCAAAGTGGAAAGGCCGAGAGCGTTCAAAGGATACAGTGTGAGATATATTCCGCCTTATTTTTAATATTTAACAACGAAAATGAGGCTTTTAGCTTCCTATCCTTGTGGGCAATTATGTTTTTTAACTAAGCTAAGCCCGTTATCACGTCAAGAAGAAAAGAAAGGTTTGCACATTATTCATGAGCAGCACAAAGTAGTCCTTACAATATTTGAATGTCGAAGGAAGAAAACGACCTTTGGCGTTTGAAATGTGTATGTCTTGGTAAAATAACGTAAAGGTAATCTAAGATGAACCTACATATAGCTTAATTAGACACATAAAGTGCCAAAATAGTAGCGCTCCTCGAGATGCCGGACTTTTTTACTATGGTTATTGAGGTGAATGCGAGTATTCGTAACTTGAATGCCCTATAGATGGCAGGATGGTAGTTCCAAGATAGAGGAAGGGATGGGGGTATATTCCCGCGTGCATGTTCGAGAAGATACGCTTCTCCGTTCATCTAAAAGATTCGCGTATGCTCTTACCCCGAGCAAAAATGATAAGGAGGTCAGAATGCCCTTGCCTAGTCAGTGTCGCCCGTCGCCCTAGCTCTTTCCCGAACATTCTAAGTCGGTCGAATATTCAAGATGACGAGCATAGTAGATAAGAGCCAAGCGCCGTACTGCCGACTCATTCACTGGGCGCGTTAAGTCCGTGCTCCGGAGCGCGAGAGTTTGGCTGCTCCTTCCACTAAGCGGAGAGGAGTGCCACCGGAGACTGACACTCGAGCGCGCTCTTCGTGCACCCAGAATTTCTCGGAGCGCGAGTGACTTCTACGCGCTCCGTGACGTCACGTAAACAAATAAGGTGGCTGCGCAGCTGTTGAGATCGTCGAGACGAAAGACGTAGCCTGACCGCTGCCTCTTTTCAGTTGATTAGTGCTTAATCCAGCAGGTAAAAACGATTTGATTTGAAAGCCAAGACAGCAATTAGCGCTCCGAAAAAGGTTTGTTCGTGCATCTCGCCTGAAAAGGAAATTCATCTATCAAACGGTAGCGCGCCGATAGCACAGCGTCAGAGAAGTTGTCGAGATGAGGAGACATTCCGACCGCTCTGTCTTTTTTTTATAATGCTTAGCCCAGCGAATAAAGATACTTAGATTTGAAAGCCGAAACATCAGTGAGCGTCGAGGAAAAGGTTTGTTCGTGCGTCTTGCCTGACAACGAGTAGATCTGTCGAACGAGCGTGCCGATAGCTCGGCGCCAGAAAAGTTGCGATGAAAAGACAGTCAGACCGCTGCCCTGCTTAGAATGCCTAGCCCAGCCGCAGCGAATAAAGATACTTAGACTGGAAAGCCGAAACACCAGTTAGTGTTGCGGGAAAGGTTTGTTCATGCATACCGCCTAAAAACGAATTGACGTGCTATCGAACGACCGAGTGCCGGTATCGGCGTAGCTTCCGTCTCGCTGCGCGACGAAACCGATGGAACCAGGTAATCTCTGACAAATTTGATGGGTTTCCTGCGTCGACGAGCGGGTTCAAGAGCGCTGCCTTTAATTTAAATGGGAACAGCATGCATGGTCAATAAATAGATCGGTCAAGCTAGGTAACCTTCCACATATGTGCACAAAGCGAGTCTTCAAACCTTTCAGGAATATTAAAACGTTCGTGGAAACCTCATAACGTCGCCGTCTCTTTTGCTTTAGACTCTGCCGCTCCACACGGGCCTAATTATTTATCTTCGAAGTATTTTCGGCTTCTGCCACCCGTATCCACGGTCGGAAGGAGCTCGTGTGGCCCGTCGATAGTTTCTGGCCGTGCTCCAAAACTTACTCGATCTAACTCTAGGGTAAAGGTGGTAATCGAAAACCTACCCGCGTCCGGCGTTTCTCTATTTTTGTTGTCACGTGACATAATCCGCCAGGGTAACTCGGATCCATTCGAGTAGGTTCGGAACGCAGCCTCGGTGTGTCGCGTTCCTGTACGCTATGCGCCGTTTAGTTGCTGCGCTCGGAGTATGAAACTCGGAGCGTCGGAGTAGGAGTAAAGAAGCGCCGACTTAACGCGCCCACCGATTCTCTCCCGCGGCAGCCAGCTGTTACGTCGAGGAACAACCGTCGCTTGCCTCTGCCGCCGCCGACGCTCGCTGCTGCCTTCTCGACGTGTGTTCTTTTTCCTTGCTGGCACAAGTTCGCCTCTATTAAATCTTTAGTTCATTCCGTTTTATCCGGCCTCGTCTTCTGTCATTCGTGACAATATATTTTAGGGGCGAAGCTCCTTAGGGTCTAGCCTTGTCCATCCGTCCGGCGTCCGTGCTCACATCGATTGCCATCCCATGTCTTCTTAAAAAAAGAAAAAAGAAAAATGTTTGCGCAGTTGACAGGATTCGAACCTGTGCGGGGAGACCCCAATGGATTTCTAGCCCATCGCCTTAACCACTCGGCCATGACTGCGGGACGAGTAGGGGGTTCTTAGATGTGGTAGTAACTCGAGAGCTGGGGATGTCATGGATGAAACGTTGCATGTACCCGCTCAACGTCTGTACAGGAGAGGGCGCTGCGGTCAAATGCGTATATAATCGCATTAAACTTTGCATGCGTGGCTCTGCATTTCACCGACCGTAAAGCAGTAATAATGAAGTCGAAATGCAACCCGGAACTCAGGACTACCCATGAGCAATAAAAAAAAAAAAAAAAAACCAGCACCATCAGCACTACCTATGAACAATAAAATCAGTATCATCAGCACCACCAGAGCTTCGCCCCAATCAACATCATTCACCACGTGGAGATATTGTGATTCTTTATCCAGGATCTCCCGTGCGCCTGCTTGCTGACGGCGTTCAGTGTACTAAAAGTAATATATTTGGCTACAGATACGAAGCGGTCAGGGCAGGAACGTATCAAAGGTAACAGAGATGTCGACGTGCGTTAAGAAAATTAGCATGTAGATTTTTAAAAGTTGGTGAGGCGGAACACTATTTTAACGTACTCGCTTTTTCCGTTAAAATTGCAGGATGCACGAACACGCCGACCTGAATCATTCGGCAACAGCAGCACCAAGGCAGATATATCTGCTACCGTCTCCGCCGCCGTCCCCGCTTCTTTGAGGGGTTTTTCATCCGTCCGTGAAAGGGGGGAGTGGCGGGTTGGAGTTGTGAATAGTAAAATTTGAGTCTAAATCATTTTACGGTCCTTTTAAAGTGACACAGCCGCCTGTCAAATTGCCACAGTTTCCGCGTGCAGCGTCGGAACAGTACCACCGCCGTGAAGTATATTCGTGTATCAAAGCTAGACTCCATGAATAAAAAAGCGACGTATTCTGTCCAACGCGCTCGCTCTGCAGTAAGAACAGTTGAAGTTCTTCCGCGAGTGAAGAGAACATGCCGACGAGCGAAATTCGTCAGTTATTCGCTGCATATTCGCTCCATGGAATTGAGCCTTTAGAATAGAACGATACATTTCGTGGAATTATCTATGCATGACCGTTGAGGTACCTCCTACCTCTTGCGTTGGACGTCACCACGGCGCTCCCCATGAACGGGCCGTGCCAGGAGACGGGGATTCCCCTGGATCACACGCCATTCAACGGGGGATCGGTCTCCGGACTTCCAGGGGACCCCGACCCGGCGTCGCTCATCCTGGCAGGGGACGCTCGCTGGGCCACCAAGAAGAAAGACAAAACGCACGGGTAGAGCATCCCTTATCGCAGCCCCAACGTGTACCTCGCGGCATCGTTCATCAACGACTGGAACACCTGTCAACCATATGATTGATTTGGAACTGCACAACGCAACAACTTCCTACTTAATCCGCACTATCACTGCGCAAATATCTATTCTTACTTTGTATTCTGGTAGTGTTTGTGGGATGAGAAGGAAAAAAAAATATCAGTTACTGCTGCCGCACTATAAAAGCAACAATAACAAAAAAAAAGAGAAAGAAAAATAGAGGGAGAGAGATTGGAAGTGGGAAGAGCTTAAAATAAAAAAATGCAGAGTATTAAAAGGGGGGCACTTTAAATTAACAAATAATTCCTATTGGATAACGTTACCGATAGCGGCAGAGATCATATTACGAATATGATGCGACATTTATCGAATTGATTACCTTAGATCTACTAATTGACGTGTGAAATATTCTCATTAACTTGCACATTGCAATTAGAGATTGGTTGCACGTCCTCAAAATATGGCATGGTTGTAAGAATTCAGACAACCAAATTCTGCGAAGCTAGGCTGTTCAGAGTCCGCGAATACCAAACCATGGAATGTAAACCATGGTGATAGCAAAGTCATCGTGTGACGTTTATACGACTGCGTAAACCTTGCATAACGCGACGCCTTCAAATTGGCTAGCAATGACTCGCTACTCGCGTCTACTGCGGAGTCTGACGTCATTTTCAGGTGGAACTTTCACCTGGCAGTCCCACCTGGGACTTCCAGGTGGGACTTCCAGGTAGGATTTTCGCAAATAGCTTCAATATCGTAGCTTGCTCATGCCTTCAATTTGCCTTAAAATAGCGCGGAGCGGAATTTAGTTGTCAATACAGTAAGAGCTACGGCATATTTTGACGACGGGCTACACATCTCTAATTAAAATGTGCCAGCTGGCGTTGAATATTTTAAAGTTAATAGGATGTTTTTGGTAATTAATTTGAGAATTAGTACATTACTCTCGTAGGTTGACGTTCACCACGCCCATACAAAAATGGTCTATGGTCGTCTATGGAAAATTATATGGCAGGCTATCACCCCCCATGGCCCTCTATGGTCGGCCATAGAAATCCATAAAGACAGCTACAGCCAACTATAGAAAAATCTATAGCCCTGTGCCTAAAGACTGGGAACCAATAAATTCTCTTTACCCGCCTATAGAAAATCCTATGGCCAGAAGTCTGTTGACTGGGAACCAATAAATTGTCTTTAACCGTCTATAGAAAATTTTATGGCCCTGAGTCTAAACACTGGGAACCAATAAAATTTCTTTAGATGCCTGTAGAAAATTATATGGCCCCATGTCTAAAGACAGCGAACCAATAAATGTTCTTTACCCGCCTATAGAAAATTTTTTGGCCCCGAGTTAAAAGACTGGAAACCAATAAATTGTCTTTATGCGTGTATAGAAAAATTTATGGCCCCGAGTCTAAAGACTAAGAATTAATAAATTTTCTTTCCACGCCTATAGAAAATAACTACCGGCGCTTACTTTTTAGTAAAAACACTCCACGTTAGAAAATTAAAGCAATACTGAATTTCTGTAATGCCGGTGACAAACCATGACCCAAGATATGTTCTCTGCTGTTGCAACGAGTCGTGAAAACCAGTAATATTGTTTGTTTGAAAATCCATTGAAATACTTGTGCAACAATTAAAATGAATTATTACCCCCCAAAAGTGAAAATATATTACACTCGCGCCGAACACTGCAATCAAGCAATAGCTTGATTGCAATCTTCAGCACCAGTGTACTGCATGTCATCACTGCATTGTCAAAGTGGTTCATCTAACTTATTAAAAAGATAATTAATAAATTTTAGTTAATTAGCCTAATGATCTACATTTGCTTTTTTCAGGGTTTTGAATTAAGAGATGGGGGCTATTCCAAGAGAAAATTCAAATAATGTATTAAGTACGAGTAATATTTGCTCCGCCTCTCCCTGTTTTCGTGACAAATAATGGGTCACCGGCAAAGTCGGATTCAAAAATTAGACTGCCATATATACAGGTAGTG
Organism: Ixodes persulcatus; assembly: GCA_013358835.2. Lineage (NCBI taxonomy): Eukaryota > Metazoa > Arthropoda > Arachnida > Ixodida > Ixodidae > Ixodes > Ixodes persulcatus. The sequence goes on from JABSTQ010011392.1 coordinate 138,315, forward strand.
CGAACATAGCATATATCGAAAAGCCCGTGGCGCTGCGTTGTCGCAGTTGTGTGGGGTAGTGTTCTGCTTGTGTTCTCACAAGTCGGAAAAACTTAAAGAAAAAAAAATTTTTTTTTTTTTTAGAGTTTGCTGGCTAAAGAGAGCCATAGGCAAAGCCATTGAGAAGTCTTTAGCCAACCATTATACAAGCTAAAGAGCGCTATGGCTGCACAGCCATAGGGCCTTAGACAAAGCTAAAGAGGCCCATAAAGGCGACCATAAAAAATGCTAAAGACAGCCATAGAAAATTCTTTAGCTCATTGGGCCAAATAGCTAAGGCCGACCGTACAAAGAATTTTCTATAGCCGACCATAGGACATTTTTGTATGGGCGGTCAATAAATAAACCCCGAAGGGAGTCCTATCTTTATGTCAACTGTCTTTTTTTTTTTTGTAATATTCAGTGGGCGAAACACCTTGCATATATAAACTAAGTGCGAAACTCACGGCACCAAGCGGTTAGAATAGAAAGGTGTCAAAGCAGATTCACTCGCCAGCTTTCTCAAGCGAATCAGATTTTCACAGTGCCTGGCGATCTAAAGACGAACCCGTGAAGGTGGTTTCACAAACGAGTGATTAAAATTGCCAACATTCACTGACAGGTTTAGAACGGCACGAGGAACATCTTTCAGTTGTCCTTCATTCAGCGGGAGTTTCCGAGCATCGAATACCAACGTTACTAAAACACTCAGTTGGGAAACTGCCATAGAGACCGCCTCCAAAAACTGTCTCCGATCTGTCCACCAGCACCGAGCTAATGACGTACACAACGAGCACTGGTCACGTAAAAGAGGCTGACATTCGAGAAGCAGGTCTTCGTGCCTGCTTCCTTCGGTAAAGAGAAGAAACCTTTTCGACACTGGATTCTTTGAGTGGGCGAATCGCTGTACCGGGCTTTTCATGTGGTATTCATACGTGGGATGCTTTTCGGAGAGGGTTGTGCGTGACGAACCGAAAGGGATGTCAATGTTATCAGACGCATGTAGCGGTATCACTCTTGACTACAAGGCTCGGTGCGCGCTGACGAAAGTGGAAACATGGAGGCGTACTTGAAACGGCGATAGGCGATAATGGGAGCAGCGCTGCTAAATACAGAACACGACGAATCGCTTCCTGCTCAATAAAAGATGCTTTTTGAATAGGTGGATGCAACACAAAAGACGTGCAATTAAGAAAAAAAAAACAGTTGTATGATAGGAGGGGCTTGAGGACGGCAATGATGAATATCGAAGACTCCTTAGGGTGCCTCGGACGACATGCGCAACAGAGCAAGCCAAAACAAGTTAGGCGATCCCGATGCCACCGCCGGTATCTCACTGAGCAAAAGTTGTAAAGTTACTAGACGCACAAAGACCATACCGCCGATTGCAAAGAGATCTCGCGGAAAGGCGGGGAGTGTTTGTGCAGCCCGATTAAAAGCTGGCCCGTCGCCCTGGGGTGTCTACACCAGCACGGCTCCGCGTAAGAGTACGAAGTTGCTACCACGTCATGCGCATCCAGGGGAGTGGAGGGAGGGATTTCTTCCCCGTGTGAATACCCCCTTTAGGAATGCACGGAAGAGTATGTCGAGGTCTTTATACAGCTTTGATTTCAACGATTTGCCTCGCGTATTCTAAAGTTTCAGAAAGTCCTCTCATGACCAGCATGCACGCGCCAGATTACAGCCGCCATTTCTGACCTTCTCTTTCTTTACCGAGATACGGAGTAACTGAAACGGGCATTGACGAGCCTCCACAAAGCCTATTCCTGGGGAGAAGGACACAATAGAATCTAAAACGGCCATAACATGGCCTGCTATTGAAATGATGCAGTGAAGTAAACGAAATAAAAGGGAACAAAACCTGAAGGTGTGTTATGGCGGCGTCTATGCACAGCTGCGGCAAAGCATCCATAGAGCGTATTCACTGGACGTCATATTTGAGGAAACTGTTCACTGGGCATGCTCAAAAAGAGCTCACACAAGTGGGTTTCCAAGATCGGCAATCTCGATGGCGTAGGATGCACGCTGCATAAGCACCGTGAAAGCTCGCTGCTAGTACGCGCTCAATTGCTATGCACTCAGTTATGGCCGTCAGTGAAAATATCGTAAAAATGTTTATCCCCACGTGCAGAGAAGAGAGGCAAATGCATCGAGGGGAAAATAATAAATGTCAGAGTCGACACTAATTCTTTTTTCTTTTTTTTACCGTCTTGTGTGGTTGGTAGTTGCAGTCGTCGACGATGACGGACGACAAAACTCCCTCAGCTGAGAAAAAAGTCGAAAATGGCTCGTGACAGACGCAAATTGGTTGAGCGCTGTCAAGTTCAGCGATTCTGCTCTTCTGGTCTACCGCCGCTTTGATCCCTTTTTTTGGAACAAAAATAAAAACACACGGCTTGCATGTTGGTCTTCTCCTTGTGGGGGATCGGTGGACGAGTGGGCTAGCGCACACCAGCTCGGAGCACGTGGAGCGAAAGCTCGCGCTGCAGAACCCAGGGATCCTAGGCTCAATCCCCACCCCTGCCCGTTTCGATCTGCATGAGCATTGTATCGGCGTGCGGTCATGTACCACTACTGAGAGGTGCACGTTAAAGGGATACTTCAACGAAATTTGAAATATTCCCGTCGTGTTTAAAAATAGGTTGAATATGATCCACAATATCCGTAAATGACAATCGCACGTTTGTATTTTGAGCCTGGCAAGCGCTTGGAGAAGGCCCAGTGGAGACCACGTGACATTTAACGCAATCGTGACGTAGGTCGTCTCGGGACGAGCAAGCTACGGCGAGGCTGACGTCGAGAGGATGGCCTAGTCGTTCCAGCCACCGAAGCGGCTGCTTTTGTACGAATTTTGGGTGACGGGTTCATCTTCTATAATCTTGTAGGGGGACAATAGCGACTTCTGCGACACACAAAAGGCATTCTCGGGAAGAGGGGAGTTCCTCTTTCTCATCTTCTCTCGCCGTGGCCGGAGGCGAGACACTCACCGTCACTAGGTGTCAAGGTTCCTAGACGGGCATTACAAGCGAGGCGTTAGCGACATCCACCAGGTGCTCTTTGCTAATCGTTTAATTCGTTTTAAAATTCCTTTTCGATACTTCTCTAACAAGATATTGGTATGTTCGATGTGATATTGCTCCTTTGAACACATATAGACCAAAAAATGAGCGCCGAAATTTCGTTGTAGTATCCCTTTAAAGACCCCAGGCTAGCGGACGTACTGCGCTGGCTAAATGTCTCATCTACAGCGAGTGACTCGTCTCAACTTTGAACTTTAGAGAGAGTGTATACACGCTCTCTACATATCCACACAAGCCTCAATTAGTATTATTCTCCTTGCTCAACGCTTGTGTTTGTTTACACGCCAATGGCGCCCACGTGACCGTTTCCACGCCAGCCTGAGACGGCACGGTTGGCTGCGCCATCATCGTGCATTCCCCGCCTGTTTTCTACGCTCCCTTTGGATTGGCGCACTTTTCTTGGGTTCTGATGCAGTGAAGACGCATTTTGGAACACTTGCATGCCGTAAACGTCTGTGATAGTACCTCCGATAGAAAACTCGAGCCGCCTACGTGAATAGCACGGTGATCTCTAGTAAATATGTACACCTCCGGCACGCCTATGATCGTCTAACATGCGAGTCGTTTTTATAACAAGACGAAAATGAATGTATTTTGACAGTTCGTCCAGGAAAGGTTTGTCTATATATCGAGGTACAAACGGGTTTTGTATTAACGGTACATGATATATGCTTTTAAATTGGTGCTACACAGGATTAAGGTTTACAGCCAAATAAGTGCCCATGCCACCATAAGGTGCACTGGCACCTTATGGTGCCAGTGCACCATAAGGTGTAACCAAAGTGTTTCTGAGACATGTTTCTTAAATATGCGACTGCGCCAACTCTGAAAATGCGGGTATCCATCATTCGTATAATTCGCGCACTCCGATTTTTTAAATTCATATAACGAAGTTTGACTTTTAGCATTTTAGCGGCATTGCGCCTGCACGAGCATTTTGTTAAAACTGCTAAGCATTTAACGGCTACAGGAGAGGCAGTCGTTCTTCAGACGGATTACTACATAAAGCGTTTTCAGTGGCTACAGAAAGCGGCATGGTGTACCGTTCAACAAAAGGAAAAATCCTTGCATTATAAGGGTGTCTAAGTTTAATTAAACGCATTTTTTTAGATAGGCGCTGAGAGTTAGACAAGTTCTGTTTTCACCATGTATTTATGAGGCTCGACGGACATTAGATGCCAGCAGGCAGGCAGTTGCAGAGAGGTGACTAAAGGCTGATTCGCATGGTGCGGTTTATCTTACAATTTCGCAGCTGCGGCGTTGAGCCCCGTAGCCATCACCGCGGATTTTTCGCCACACGGGCGACGTCGCAATTTCGAAATCGCGAGCAAAATCGCACTATGTGCATCAGGCTTGAAGCGTTGATTGTCCGTGAGCGTTTCGCCCCTCCGATAGCTCTCCTCCTCGCCTTGCAACAACGCCACGCATGCACACTCGCGGCCAGTCTGCGATGTAGATGCCCCGCCATTCAATCGCAAACGGCCTCCATGGTTTGAGTTACTACCTCTTCTAAATCTAAGCTCTCCGCACAACTTCAAAGAAGGGGAGGTCGCCCAGCGGCAAAGTCGTGACTTTTAGAAATGGGAATCTCGTGTCTGACGAAATGCGGAGCGCAATCTTCCGCTGCCTTAGAGTAAAAACGTAAAAAAGGTGAACGGATATTACACTCACACTGCGAAGTGGCGAATAATGCCTGTCCATATCGAAAGTGACGAAAGAAAAACACCACAATCCAATCCCTTTCACTAGGATACCCGCTCAGAAACCAAGACAAATAGGAATCCGTCAGTCTCTTTAATACTGAGACAGCGGAGCTTCGCTTCTCCCGAAGGCAGGAATTCGGGGCATTCAACTCTTGCAAATTGAAAGATTCTCAAATGTGAAGGGTTATCCTTCTTTTTTTTTTTTTGCCTCTTTAGGAAGACACCGACGCGCGAGTCCAGTGGTAAGGTCTGCAGAACGAGTGGCGTGCATTACTCCCAGCAACGTTGGCAATAATTACTTCAGACTGCAATAAGACGGAACAATAAGAAGAAAAAAAGGTGCCCTTAGTTCAGGTCTAGAGGCGGCGTCCTCGGAGCGCCCCTCTAACGTTAACCCAATTAGCTATTGCTCGCAATTATCTCGTTTCCTCAGCGACCTCATTCGTCTGCGTCCTTCCTTTGTTCGTGAAAGAGATATCATCTGTCGCTGCCGTCTCCTGTTCCTCAGTGGTCTGCCCCGTTGCTGCAGTGCTCGATGGCGGGAGTTTTCCACACCCGCGGTGTTCATTGTTATTTAAGAGTACCTTGTTCTCTCTCGCATTGTGTGATCTCAATTTTACGTCACATAGTAACGCAAAGTATGAGAAATGCAGGATGTGTATTCATTAATGCCAAGACTTTGCTGTTAAAAACGAACCTGCATCTAGAGTTTTTGAAAGCACTCGTAAAAGCAATCACCGTGATTTGCGGAGAAAGTGTAACAAGTAAAAAAATGAAAGACGTTTACAACACCCTGTAACACCGAATTAGAGCGCAGCTCTCGAGGAGAAGGAGGAAAGGGTAGTGAGGAGAGAGTATACCCCTCCTCTCTCCTCCTCACCTCCTCATCCTGCCTGCTACTCCTCCTCCCCTCCTCCTTTTTCACCTCTTCCTCCTCCCCTCATCCTTCATGCTCCTCCCCTCGTCTCCTCTCCTCCTCCTCCCCCTCCCCCTTGTCCTCCTCCCCCTCCTCCTTCCTCCTCCTCCCCACGCGGTGCATTATGGGTAGGGTGACTATGCGTCCCGTTTTGGCCGGGACAGTCCCGTTTTAGAGCGTCATACCGACCCTCCCGTCATTTTGTCTGAATAAAGTAAAACGTCCCGTTTTTGAGGGAACTTGCGAAATGACTACCACGCGAGTGAAAGAAAAACAACAATGCTTACTCGTGACAATGTGTTAGAAGAAATATAGTGTAAAAATGTTATCTCTAGGAGCGTACGATTTTTAGAATTTTTCTGTGGCTCCACTCGCCAATAAGTTTTGTTACACACAAACACGTGCGCACGGGGCACTTTTTTATATTATTAAGTTTGGCATGCTTAGGTTTTGCAGAATCGGTAAAAACGGTGCTTTTGTACTCAACTACTTAAAGAAAAGCCCTGGAAAAGTGTGCGTTTTCACGGCGAACTGAATAGTAGCAGAGCTTCTTCTTCCTGCCTCGCTTCGCGCTTCCCCTTCCTTCCCCTACCATTTCCCTTGATGTCCGGTTTTCTACTGTGAGGAATATGATCACCCTAATTATGGGACATTTTCCATAATGCACGGCGCGGTTACGCCGACGCCGACGGTGACGGCGACGCCGCTCAACCCGCAAACGGGCGCCTAAGAGCTGCGCTCTAAAAAATGAGATCTATTCTGATTAGCCGCATTTGATAAAAGGACCCAAACTTCCATTATCATGCGAACAATATATACACGGTTGTTTGCTATGTACTGAGTCGAATGGTATCCTTAACTCCTTCCCGGATGTATGCATAGAAGTGTGTATGCATACGAGACTGTACTCAACGCTCCGTCGCAGAAAAACACGATTTTCATGTCCTTCAGACGGGATTTTTCTGCGTTTCTCTACATTATTTAAAGTGTCCTTGGTCCCCGCGCCAGCATGGTAACGCTGCGCCTGCATGGTTACGCTGTGCTTGCATCGAACAATACGCACTTCTGACTTGACCTCACGTGTACGAGACAGCAGTGGTCAACAGTTATTTATGGTTTGCATGAATGCCACGTCAGCGCCCATTGTGACAAACTTGCTTCTCAGCGTGATCCTTTTGTTGCATATATTTCTTATCGTCAATTTTTATTTTAGCAAGGACTATAGTCGGTAACAAGTTAAGAAGGTAGGAGAAGCTCCTCCCACAAGCGTGGTGCGCCGGTTTCAAATCCCTCCGCAATCGAAAGAAGAGTTCACTGGAAACGCTCATTGTTCCGCTTAAATGGATAGATAATGGCCACAGAGTGGTGCCAACTTGTCTCCGACCCCCACTTTTTAAGAAAGCGACCTTTGTATTCATCGGAGAAGGAACCGAGCCCCTGAAAGCAGCCTTTGTATCAATCGGAGGGGGAAGCTAATCCCCGAAAGTCGTCTTTGTTTCCATCGGAAGGGGGAAGACTTAATCTCCCTCTAGTGGCTTCCACAATGCTAAGTCAAAGTCGAGAGATAAAGCAAATATGTACAGAAAGGCACGACCCTCCTCGCGCGTTGGCCGCAACGTCACGGAAACGATGGGACGCTATTGGATGCGGAGGTGGCGGAGGGATATATGATTCCCTTTGAGGGGCATTTGCCGCTACCTTCTTGACTTGTAACCTACTATAGTTGGAACGACCACCAGCGCGATGCGCTGAACATGCATGTCATGTATTCTGTGTAAAGCTGGGGCATTGCTCGTTTAGGACATGGCGCAATATAAAATGTAATTAAAACAACAACACTTGACGGCCCTTTACTGAATATAAGAACACACTGCGAACAAGAAAAGATAGAGAGAAATATAATTAAAAACAGTTACGACGTTTAGGGGTTAGCGTAATTTCTTGGTCATGGTTGACTTTTTTTTTTTTTTAGATTTGGACGGAGGGTTGCTTACATGGGTCGGTGTCCGTATCCCGGACATTCCAAGACGCTGCTTTAGCAGTCCAGAAGCGGAAACACGTGGGATACTTTTTGATTACGTGTTGATATATGCACTCGTCTGAGTACTGCCTCTCTTTTGTAAAAAAATTGGCAGCGACCATTACCTTCAAAGTTCTATAATGCATGAAATTCACTATAGGGAAGGAATTGCTGAGTGAATTGGTAGGTCACGTGATGTATATTTTCCTCCTAAATTTAGCCGGCAAACTGAATGGCTGTATATGTCACGCGATGTTAAGACACGTGACGTCGATTTTTCCTGCTAAATTTATTAACGGGGAAACTGGATTTTGATTTGGCCACAAAACGTGAATTTTACCGTTGAATTTAGCGGGGAAACTGTCGATGTATAGGTCACATGCTATCAATTTCCCCAAGGCGTATAGGTCACTTAATGACACTTTCCCGTCAGGTTTAGCGGGGAAATTAAATTTCTGTATAGGTCACTTGATGTGAACGTTTTCCGCTAACTTTAGCGTGGAAATTGAATTGATCTGCATGTACCAGTGACGTCAGGTCACGTGACATTATTTTGCCGCTAAATTTAGCTGAGACACTGAATTTGTGTATAGGTCTCGTTATATCAGGTTTTACGCTAAATTTAACGGGAAACGCATAGACGGATGGGCACAATTTCGGGATTGGGGTGTAGCGTTAGAACCCTTTCGTGCTTTAATATATTTTCTGTTTCTTGAGAAGTAAACGTGCGCATAAAAAGCAAACGGAGATGCACGTTCAGAAACGCGAGACAAGCTTCAGTGTGGCTGAGGGGGGTAAAAATTGTCAGTCGCGGGGTAATAACGTTATCTCAAGAAGAGATACCCAAGATCGCGCTGTGCGCAAGGCATGTAAGAAGGACGAGGGCCCGGCGGAGTTGGAGGAACTGCGCGGAGTATTAGGCGGCTTGATATGTTTTGCGTGTCGGATTGTGCCGGCGAGATAGCCCGGCCTGGGGCCATCACAATGCGGCCGAATCTTACGTGCTTCCCGAGCATGATGTCCGTCCTGGGCGGCTTCCGAAACAGCGATTCGCTTTCTTCAGTTCCGACTTGGTTCGTTTTGTTATGTATTTTATTATTTCTAGCTGCGTTGCAATAAAGAAATAAAAGAAGAGAAAGGAAAAAAAAAACGAAACACGAGGGAAGTGCGGAACAAATAGGCTTCTGCATTCGGAGCATAAAACTCGAGAACGTGAATCCTTCTCTGTTGTTTACGTTAGTAATGTTGTAAACATAGAAAGTTCCTGCCACCGTACTCCTGTACAGCAGGTAGAAAAACTCTATTTCGGATGTTATTTTTAGTTTTTAAAAAATCAAGAACAACAACAAAAAACAACGCGGCCTTGCTTTATGATATGCGAGCCCCACATAATTGCATGGTTTCTTTAACCATCGGATAGTCTGACATATTTTAGCACCATATCGGGAGCCTAAACTTTATATCAAGCATCAAAAGAATCATTTGACTGTACTTCCTAACTTGGTTCGTTGTGCCGGTGAGCAACTACCAACTCGACGATTTAAACTCGCATGACGCGAAGACGGAAGCTTGAAAATCGACGCACGAGAGGATACCTTTGATCTAAGAGCACGATACGAAAAACATATGCCGTTAATTTACGATGATAAACTAAGTTAAATACGATGCTCTCTCTTACGTATATTAGATAGAGGCTGCGATTTAGTTTCAAAGTGCGAATTAAACTACATGCAACGCAAACTCTAACTTACGCCTAAAATTATATACGTAAAATTACAATAAACCTACGGCCCGCCATAAGCTACATCTTCCGCATATGAATAAAAAAATATCCAATAAAAACAACAAGTTATTTTTTTTTTGTACAGAAGAAATGGCGGTAACTCCGGAACCGTTCCAGATGACATACATATTTTCATATAAAAATTCTTCCATGCTCGAAATGCCAGAATATAAAAAAATAAGAATATAAACGAAATAAAGCTTTTTCAGCTAAGCTTCTTTCCGATGTGGGAGCACAGTTGCTGCTCTTCATACACGAGACGAGCAGAATATGACTGACAAGCAGCGCCAACAAAACTGTTAACAACAAAAAAGGCAGCAAGGGCATTAGAATCAAGAAATACGGAAAACCGAAATTTCAAGATATAGGAATTTCGAAAGGATGTAGTCGTATTTATTTTTTTTTGTACTTTCTCCGGCGGGTCTGCATGCCCAAAGAGATGTTCAGGATTATGTGGGAAGTAAAAGAGCATGCGGGGACGTCACAACGCCAAGCTCTGGTGGGAATTATTAGTGGGTCGACGTAAAGCTTGTGACCTTTGTCTCCACTGCGCTCGTAGAATGCGTTCGAACGCCAAATCCAAACGCCGGACGCCAGCGTTCCGCATTCTAACACGTTGGACGAGTGCGGTGAAGACAAGGAAACTAGCTCTACGTCTACCCACTAATTATTCCAACTTACTTCGTTGCATGCTTATAGGAATTGTCCGGTAAAGGGTTGTCTTTCAGAAAAAAAAAATAATTATATTGTCATTGCTTTTATGAATATCATGTGCACAATATCCGAATTTTTAATCCTCCGACGGCACGAGTAAAGAATGATTCACACAGAAGGCTGGTTCACACAGCCCCGTTTTCTTACGTTACGTTGAAGTCACCGAAAAATTCGTGTCTCGAATGTCGCGTGCTGCAGGTATATACCTCCTCGAATTGGTAGCTACGCTTGATATGAAGCACAGATTTCCCGGTGGCTTGTACAGTCGCCGCGGGAGTTAATAGCTCCACGCGAGCGCGCGTTTTTCTCCGAGGGGCGCTTGACTGCTGCCTTGCGATAGAACTAGAGATGACGTCAGGGCGAGCCCATGCGTAGTGGACGGGGGAAGCCGTCTCAATTCAAGGGAACCGTTTGTCATCCGCACGCCCGCACGCCTGAGTGTATAGACCTTTCCATCGCTTATCACCCGGGCGAAAAATGCTGATTCACTGAGCTGTGGACGCATGCGCAGCGTCTGATATACCACACAACAGAGCAACAGCGCATGCTCAGAAGGCCTTCCACAGCCCAGCAGACAAAGATGGCAGCGTGCAGAAGGCGATTTTTGCAAAGGTCTATACTTGCTTTCAGCTTAGGTCCAAGCGTGGCCGTTGTTGTGAGCTGAAGGTTCAATCAAACAGCGCAAAAAGCGCAACGTCATGGCGTTCTTCGCTCTTGATAGGACGAGCCGGCGGAGGAGCACGCACAGAAAGACGGCAGACACCGCTGGTCCTATCAACTGCGGAGAGCACGTCATGACGCTGCGACTTTTTTGCCATTAGATTGGACCTTCGGCTCGTAACGTCGGCCACGCTCGGACCTAAGGTGAAACGAAGTATAGTTCGAATGAAAAGGAGAAGTGATTCGGCAGAAGTCAAGATCGCCAAGCACGAATGAGATGGCTGTTTGGAAAAGGAGAAGGAAACACGTCGGATATTCTAACTTCTGCAGAATCATCTCCCATTTTCATTCGAACTACGCTCACCCGCCGGCAGAGGATAGAAACGGTTCCCTTGAATTGAGCGGCTTCCCCCGTCCACTCCGCATGGACTCACCCCATAGAGAAATATAGTACTACGTAAAGAGCGGACACTTCCATAGGCCCCAGCGGCCCAATTCAGCGTCAGCGAGCGCACCCAGCGGCCAGTATAGTCCCTAGTTGAGTGTTTAATGGATGGATACACGCAGTAACCGATGGCCAGATGAATGAATGGATTCAAGGCGAATTCTGGTGGTATTTTTGTATCGGGCAGTAGCATGCGCCCTCTGGTTTAACGAGTAAGTGTTATTGTAACTAGCATGTTTTTTGTTTAAAATAGAATTGTTCTATAAGCATACCTTAATTCTACTGCATAAGAAACAGACCACACACCGAAAAGGATATTTTCACATTTGTGCTAACTCTCTTGGAGGGACGACATGGGACGACACCAGGGATTGACACACAAAAGTATTTATTTTTGTAACTATGACATGCAAAACAAACATCAACTCTGAAGACAAGGAGTGATGTATGTTATTCATACATTACAAAAAATAACAATACACATGCAAAATGTATGAATAACGCGTCAACAGTTGTACACTGGAAAAAAGTACTGTATTACAGCGGGACTTACAGCGACAAATGCGATACGATGGAGGGCATTTAAAAAGGTTACCGTCCAAGTTCCATGAAAGGCGCTTGCACATATGACCATGTGCTGAAAGGCGTTTGCACATATGACTGGCCCAGTCGCTTCTAAATTCAGTGACCGAATGCAAATGTCCGTCAACAAAAGAACTACAGTCACAATACTTATTACAACCGTATACCTTGACCGCAACGGAAGAAGGACTAGAAACCCGCACGAGACAACAAGCCGCGGAACCAACTCAACCCACACAACGAGGCAAGAGCAGCAAGAGACACAGACCAAGCAACCGAAGTATCCGCCCTCCGTCGAGTCCACGACTCCGAAGCCAACCGTCGTGCCGCAGCCATAGCCACAGCCGTTGAAGTCGTTTTTGAAAGTTTTCGAAGTTCGTAATAATTTTAAAAGTTTACTCTATACAATGAAGTTATTTATTAATATTATATATCTGACAAATGTTCAAAATAAGTGGCACTGTAGCGCCTACTAACGGCCAGTAGAGTCCCTAACTCCTGGGCCGCGAAACGGCTTGAGTGGCCACTCTTTACGTAGTACTAGAATTCTCTATGCTCGCCCTAACGTCATCTCTAGTTTTATCGCAAGTCACCAGTCGACCGCCCCTCGGAAATAAACGCGCGCTCGCGTGGAGCTAATAACTCCCGCGGCGACTGTACGTACGCTTACGTAACGTAACGTAAGGAATCGGGGCTGTGTGAACCAGCCTTAATTAAATTTTTAAACAGAGCCCGACCATCAACCAACGAACCATCAACCATGTTGATCAAAACCGGGAACAAGTCAACGCAGGCGACTCTGACGTTAGCATGCCTGATGGGACGTCACGGCACGACCAGCCACGCATACTTGCGAAATTTGCCGTAAAGTTTCGTATTGTTGTCAATAATCAATCTAACAAGTATTAGGGCCTCTTTTAGTAAAATAAATATCACATCTGACTATATTTAGGCTCTATCTACATGACCAGTGCAAAAACTTAGTAACTTCCGGATATCACTGGTCAATCCCGTAAGTATACAACTCTGTCAAAGGTAGAGCGCGTTGCTTTACCTATCGTCTCGTTTGCGCGAGAACGCTTGCAAATGATCAACGAATTGAAGCCCCATGCTCACGTCAGCAGTGACGGCGCTGTACACTAAGTATGAAACCAAGTATAGACGATTGCAAGCAGGCATCTGGCCGCCGCCATGTCTCTGCTCGTGCGGGCCAGTGCGCGCATTTCAAGCTTGCCAAAGCTACGTACACGTGCATGCTGAACATGCTTGCACGCATAGGACACCAGAAAGACGCCACGCTTGCAAATGTCTATAGAACATGGCGTTCTGACGTCCCCGCGCGCTGTCGTTTCATCCTCTCCCTCAGTTTCTGCGCCCGTATAACATGCCCCTGTCACTGCAGCTCATGTCATGGGTACTGGTCCTTATATCGGGCACGTTTATTAGTCAAATTCATGCATGGCAGCGATTATGCACCTCTATTTTGTCACTTTACTGTTTTATGTCCTGTTAAAATGACACACATTTTTTATCATTATATCTTCTAGCGTGACGCGTGATTCCGCTCACCTACAGCCACACCAATAAGCTGTGCGAAAAGTCTAGCCATTGGGGATCCCACCATTTTGGTGTAAATGCAAATATACCCTTTTCAAAAGTGGGTGCCATCTTGCCAGCTGCTGCACCCTTTATCACAGTCCTCCATTGTTTGGACACATTCTGAGACGAAAGTGAGTCAGCACGTGACGTGGAGTCGGCTGGGCTCGTACTTGTTCACACACTTGTGTTTGACCCACGGCGGAAGAAATACATTTAGGTGATGACTCTCTGTCTCACGCGGCGACCACATTATTGTCGGCGCACCGAGCGCGCTTCACTCGCACGGGGATAGATGGCGCCCAAGTATAGAGGGGCTTGTGAAGGCTTGTATAAAGGCTTGTGAAGGAAATTATGCATTCTTTACTCGCTCCCTGTGTACTGTGTAGTGAAATGATGGATTTATGTTGGTACACTGGCACTGATTGCCTTTTCCCCCATGCGGTTCCTGTTTTTTTAAACGAGAACATTCCGACGATGACTCAACGTGACAAAAATACTCGTATAAATATAAAACTTCCCGGCATAATCTACTGAGCATTCAATAATTTAGAGTAATTTAGAGTAAACAGCTGGGTCGTGCTCGCATGTTTTGTCAAACAGCATGTTTGGTAACAGTTCCGTAAATTGTTTACACTCATGGCGTGGATCTATAGGAGGTCGGGTGATTTTTTCCACCCTGCACCTGCCTTCTTATTGAAAAAAATGAATTCTAATCATGTTACATAGTGGGGCCTAAATACTTTGTTACATGCGCATAAAGGTTATAGCATTACAAATGGTTTATACATACAATGTCAACTTGTACTGTGGAACATACAAACATTGTGAGCAGAAAAAATTCTATTTATGGTGACATAGTGACTGAAATGATGCCACAGTATGATGACATACTGACTGACATGATGACACAGTGACTGAAAGTCAAACAATAGTAGCGGTTATAAGACATAAATCAGTTTTCATCTATACTCTCATAATATAGTGTCTTACAGATAAAAAAATACCTGACAAATATTTTTGCTTTAAAATGTACACAAAAGCTGAATTCACTGCAGACTACCAAAGAACGCCATCTCCTACACCCTGTGTTTCTCGCCCATGCTCTTAAACTAAGACGAGCCCTGCTTTGCTCATTTCTTCTTATCTTAAGCTTGTTTGTTCCTACTCATCGTAATATGCTTACAGTGTTGTCTCATTCGCATGCTGAAGTAGTAGTGGAGAAACTTGGTAATTGTTTCTTCTTTTTGTTCAGCGCATGTAAACGTTATTGTGCATGTGTCAACAACGATGTCGATTGTGTCCCAGTTGACAGTCTGGTGGCTTTTATTTTTCACGAAGAACTGTTCCGCTTTCTTCAGTAGCTGAAAAAGGTTCTTGTTGGGGTGTATAAGGCCTCCTCTGTTCTTCACGTTTGTCAGTTCTGCTTCAGCAGAAGTGTTCTTGTCGATGCTGAAAGCGGATCAGCATGCAGGGCATCGTGTAGCTTTTTTTATTTTCACACTCAAAAACCCAGTTAAATAATATAGTATGCAGGCCACAGCCTTGGTTTCTTCAGCCTTTTCTGTCCAGACATCTTCACATTCCCTGTCTTCGACAGAAATTAGACTGTCAAGCTTGGTCTTCACTTGGTCAACGAGATGAGGAGACTAGGTAGTAACTTGCGATCGGCCCTACGAACTGCACGACGCCACTGCTCCAGGCGAGCGTCATTTGATGGAGCTTTAAACAAGGACACTCGCTCTGCGCAGTTCCAGTACTCCGAATCGCAGTTGGGAACGAAGCACGTCTTTCCCATCCTTATTCACCACATTCGGCGGGAGTTGATACCTCGAGGGCGCCACAGTATTTTGTGCCCCAGTGAACTTCCGGTAGTGTATATATTTATTCTTCAGAAACGCACAGTGATCGGGTAAGACGAGTTTCCTTCGGAGAAGTTTCTATAATATGTTTGTAAGAAGATTAGTGCATTGTATAAAGTAGTACAAATATCAAAAAGATGCGACACCAATGGAAAAGAAGAGGAAAACCGGAAGCGCGCAGGGGTCCGCCGCTAGGGGGAGATAGCGAGCTTGTTTGCAAACAAACATTGGTGAATAACATAACTTCTTCTTCGGGTTAAGGCTCACCTTCGTGCACGATGGTGGCACCTGTGATCGACACAGCACCAAAGCAAAACACGAGGCCAGCCACTGGCCGCACACCACCACCACACCGCGAAAATGGCGAGCAAGCTACGCCCCCGACACCGTGGCCGCCGAGGAGAGATCTCATACCCACGGTGCTCACACCTCAGCGCCCTCCGCGGCGGCGCGGAACTAACTATGCTTCGTTTCACCTTATGTTGTCCCACAGCGAAGGCTAGAAGCGCGAGCTCATAGCGTTGGCAGCCGCTCTTAAAGGGGCTGTGCAACGATATTCAATTGGACTGTTTTTCACTTTACACGAGCTTACTGGCACTAGTGGGACTCAAGGTTATTCGCACGCAACGCCACTGGCCAAGAAACGCCTTTGTTGCAGTGTAATTTCAGAGACAAAAGTGATCATTTTCATTCAATCTCTCCTTTGCAAAATTTGATGACGTAACGTGGGGATCGCAGTACACCCATATGACGATATTTGAATGCTGTTCATAGATTGGACCCGAGCATTGCGTGGGCACTCGATTTGGGCTCGTGATAATTACTAGCTCGAGAAGCATTCGGGTAGTGGCCCGTGTCCAATCGCTGCAACGACGAAAATAGCCGAGCCATAACAATGTCTGGAACTCAGCGCGTGTTCTGTGCTTTGCCAACCCGAGCGCGTGGCTATGATCAACATTGGCGGCATATAATCGGCTCCAGATCACGTCGCCGCTTGTTCTGGCTGCGAGTTGAGGGGGTGAACGCTGCTCGTTTTTCTTTAAGTTTTTTACTTGGACTTCTATTGCGGGGGGTGAAAGACGAACGCGTGTTTCATAGGTCATTAACATTAGGGATCCGTTCTAAGCGGTATTTGTGCAAAGTACAAAAATTGTTGCTTCGCCCCTTTAAGTGACGAGAGCTTGTGCCGCCGAGATGTGCTCCAGAGCAAGGAGCTCGCGCTTGTAGCCTTTCCTGTGGTACATCTTAAGGTGAAACAGCACGATCTGGTCGTTCGCTCCCCGCGGGAAGAGCGGCCAGAGTCACCACCTAAATGTGTTTCTTCCACCGTGGTTTGACCACAACCGACTGAGACAAGAGAGGTTTTGAGACTCTTGCCACGGCTTACGACGAGCTGCGCAGCAATGCAGCCCATCGTAAGCCGTCGCAAAAGGCTTAGAAACCGGTCTTGCCTCAGTCGGTTGTATAGCCAAATGCAAGAATGTGAACGGGCCTTTAGCGTTCGGCGAGAACTCCAATCCAATCGCACGCACCGTGCCCAAGAAATGGCGAGCGCTAATGTTGCCTGTTGGGCTTTTGAAAAGTGTCTATGCGGAGCCCAAGTTCGTCTGCTTCTTTTGCAGGGGTTGTTGTGACGTCAGAACGCCAAGCTGTGAATAAAGGATAGTGAGTAGACCTCACGACAGCTTGCTTTGAGGTCTAGCTACTATCCTTCAAACAAAGCCAATCATAGCTTGGCGTTCTGACGCCACCACAACCGCTGCAAAAGAAGCAGACAAACTTGGGCTCCGCATTGGGATCATTATTTTATGGTTTCGATTAAAAATGAGATATCCTAAACTCGAGACACAGTGTCAGTAAGCTCAGGAGATATCGTTTTGCTTTCTCGCTGACTACTATAACGTTTCAGGAGGACGTGGAGAACACAATTTAATGCGATTTCAAATAAAGATGAAGATAACCGGCAACAATAAGAACCAAAGCGACTGAAATATCGTTACTCTGTTAAAGGGGCGATGCAACAATTTTTGTACTTTGCGCAAATACCACTTAGAGCGGATCCCTGACGTTAATGACCTATGAAAAACGCGTTCGTTTTTCACCCCACGCAATAGAAGTCCCAGTAAAAAATTAAAGAAAGACGAGCAGCGTTCACCCCCTCAACTCGCAGTCAGAACAAGCGGCCACGTGACCTGGAGCCGATCATATGCCGCCAATGTTGATCATAGCCACGCGCTGTGGTTGGCAAAGCACAGGACACGCGCTGAGTTCCAGACATTGTTATGGCTCGGCTATTGTCGTCGTTGCAGCGATTGGACACGGGCCACTACTCGAATGCTTCTCGAGCTAGTGATTATCACGAGCCCAAATCGAGTGCCCACGCAATGCTCGGGTCCAATCTATGAACAGAATTCAAATATCGTCATATGGGTGTACTGCGATCCCCACTTTACGTCATTAAATTTTGCAAAGGCGAGATTGAATGAAAATGATCGCTTTTGTCTCTGAAATTACACCGCAGCAAAGAAGTTTCTTGGTCAGTGGCATTGCGTGCGAGTAACCTTGAGTCCCACAGTGCCAGTAAGCTCGTGTAAAGTGAAAAACATTCCAATTGAATATCGTTGCACCGCCCCGTTGGCTCGATGCTGACAATCCCCATGCCATCCCGCGTTTACTTGGCCTGGAACAAAAATAACGCCACAAGCACGAGATCACAGACTAGAAGGCGCAGATACTTGCCGATAGAACGAGCGGTATGTTTCAGATGGGGACGCGCTTCGGCACGAGATTCATGAAACATAGAAAACAGCGCGTAAAATGTGCGCTTTGACGACTGGTCACTTTGCTCGCGACGCTTTCTGTTCTCTTTATACATAGTCACTTACCCTTTCCCATCAATTCCCACAATCCTTCTTTCTCGCCTCAGGGACACAAACCCATAGACGAGTGAACCTTTCATCAAATACTTTACTAGGAGGAATTCATTCCACTCCTCTCAAATACAATGGCCTCGGTGCGGACAGGTTCTCTGGGCTTGGCGAGAGCCATCTATCGTCGGGGAGGTCTCGGCGGTAAATTATAATGATGACGATGGTTGTTCTACATACCAAATTTATTGTTGTGGAAATGCTCGAGACACGTGCCGCGCGCCACTTCTATACTCTGTTTCACCTTATGATGTACCGCAGCAAAGGCTACAAGCGCGAACTCCTTGCTATACGGCACATCTCGGTGGCACAAGCTCTCGTGCGATAAGAGCAGCTCCCAACGCTTTGAGCTCGCGCTTCTAGCCTTATCTGCGGTACAACATAAGGTGAAACGGAGTATAGTGGTCGTGGCAAGTGCATCGACGCTGTGCCGACATGATGTTCCCAAGGGTTGCACGTTGCGCGTGCCTCGTGCATCGACGCACCTTGCGCTACTTTTGAAACATGAAGGGGCTTTAGGTGGAATCGGAGACGACACCGCCGCGGCCGCCGCGAACATCCACGTGCACATGCGCGTGGGCTGGTGCACGCGGACCTCCACTCCGTCAGGGCTGGATTCGGCGCTGTAGGCGTTCTGTCTAATGCAAATGAGCGGAGTGGAATGTATTCCCCCTATACTTCGTCTCACCTTAGCATGGACTAACCGCGAATGCTCAGAGCCGTATATTAGGATAGTTTGGACAATAGGCGGAGCTAAGGCCGCCACCAGCGCCGAATATTCCCCCCACGCTTAGAGCGTAAACTAAATTTGTGACACAGCGTTGACCAATCAGGAGACCTCTACTCCATCTCACAAATGTCTGCAGTGAACAAAGGCACAGGCGCGTGAGCCTAGCTCAGAGAAACGCTTTTGTTTGTACGAGACCTCGTGCATAGGAGGCACTTTCCAAAGCCACGCGCTCGTGCCCATGCCTTTGTCTGCACTGCTAGAACAGCGTCCTGAGACTGGCTGAAAGAAAGCAGTGCAAAGGGTGGGGTGCACGAGCGTCTTGAGACGCGGAGTTCCGCTCGGCACGGCTCAAATTATACTTTGTTTCACTTTATCTGCGAGCGAAGCCAAAGCTAGAAGCGCGAGACCAGCGCTTTTTGCATTTCTCCCCAGCTCGCGCGCTCGAGCAAAGCCTGAACGCACGGAGCTTCCGTGCTCGCGCTTCCAGTTTTGCCTTCGCTCGCACATATGGTGAAACGAAGTATAGACCCTTTCTTCAAGGGCGCCGCCATCTTGAATTGTCGTCACTTCCAGTATGGGCGAAAACATTGTTTTGCCGTCGCCACGCCAATAAAATGCATTTAGGAGAAAAGCGTAACCGTCACCCATTCTCGTTTTCTCTCCCCTCTATTTTTTTTACTATTTGCAGGTTGAAACGTCTTAATATTTTTTCGTCGCCCATACCGGATATGCCTAGTTGGCGGTCGGGGGCGAGAGTAAGCGGAAAAGGTCTATAGTCGTGTCCCAAATTTAGAGCACGCGACCACCGCTAGGGGCTGTTTCGCGGCCTGTGGTTGGCCCCGAGATGCTCACCAATTCAAACCAATGTATGGCCAAACTCTCTCAATAAACGGCTCCGCGAATGCTGTGCTAGCGCGAGCGGCTAACCTTGACTGCCTTCACTGGAGCACTCGCTGCACGAGCGCTCGTGCAGCCGCCGAGGCTTCGTTCGAAGCAACTAGCTTGCGCTTTTAGCACGCGCGGTTAACAATAGTCCATACTAAGGTGAGACGAAGTATAGTAAAGTATTTGCTTTCATGAAATAAATACTTGTTTTTCTCTTCTCTCTCTTTTGTTTTGCAGCGCGCGAAGGAGCGTCCCCCTGCACGAGCTCTTGGCATTGACTGTGGCTTTAAAGGAGCTGTGCAACGATATTCAATTGGAATGTTTTTCACTTTACACGAGCTTACTGGCACTAGTGGGACTCAAGGATACTCGCATGCAATGCCACTGGCCAAGAAACTCCTTTGTTGCGGTGTAATTTCAAGGACAAAAGCGATCATTTTCATTCAATCTCTCCCTTGCAAAATTCGATGACGTAACGCGGGGATCGCAGTACACCCGTATGACGATATTTGAATGCGGTTCATAGATTGGACCCGAGCATTGCGTGGGCACTCGATTTAGGCTCGTGATAATTGATAGCTCGAGAAGCATTCGAGTAGTGGCCCGTGTCCAATCGCTGCAACGACGACAATAGCCGAGCCATAACAATGTCTGGAACTCAGAGCGTGTCCTGTGCTTTGCCAACCCCAGCGCGTGGCTATGATCAACATTGGCGGCATATAATCGGCTCCAGATCACGTGGCCGCTTGTTCTGGCTGCGAGTTGAGGGCGTGAACGCTGCTCGTTGTTTTTTAATTTTTTTCTGGGACTTCTAATGCGTCGGGTGAAAAACTAAGGCGTGTTTCATAGGTCATTAACGTCAGGGATCCGTTCTAAGCGGTATTTGCGCAAAGTAAAAAAATTGTTGCATAGCCCCTTAACTGTGGCAAGGCGGCGTTTTGTTTCCGACTATTTATTCGCATTTTCCCCGCGATCACGTGCTGTCGGCATCGAGTACCACAAAGAATGGCACCACCGTGAACAGAAGGGCATTGGGGAGTTTTAAAATCGGCGGCCCTTGCGTTAGGGGGCTCCTAAGAACTAAGGGGTCGCACACGAAGCGATACTCGCACCACCGGCTTACGCGCCGAGAAACCGACGGAGATGGGGAGACGAGAGCGCGCGGGGGACGTCAGAACGCCGAGCTCTGACTGGAATGATTTGTAGGTATACGCAAAGCTAGCTGCATTTACCATAGCCTCCTTTATAGTGACAAAGCCTGCAGATTGCCACGAGAAGCGCCCGCCGAAATGGAAAAGGTGGAGCTGCAGAGAACGGATGGAAAGAGAGCCACGTGACTGGCGCCCCGCTGCGGCGAGACGCCGAAACACACTTCTCCCGAGCGAACAAGTGTGTTTAAGGTCCTCGCCACTGCAAAAGCTGTGCGCTGACGTACAGGTTCCCCGAGAAATGTCTCTTTGATGCTCTGTGCTACCACATTCTCGCGCTCCAAATTTGCGGCCGGACACTCTATATGGCTCCGTCGTCGAACTGCCAGGCTTAAGGGGCATTCACACGAGGGAGAAATCGATTTCTCCGCGGCACGCGCATACCGCGACGATAACGTCAGGCTTTGCGATGTGCAGAAGCCTCGCGTTTTTGTCTCGTGATGCGCGCGCGCCTGGGAGAAATCCTCGGGGTTTTCTCCCTCGTGGGAATACCCCTATAGGAGGTATTCACTGGCCGCCATATTTGAGGTCACTGTTTAGAGCGCATGCTCAGGACGAGCTCGCATTAATAGGCTGCCAAGACCGGCAATCTTGGTGGTGCAGAATGCACGTGGCGAAAGAACTGTGGAAGCTCGCGTTCAGCACGCGCTCCGCAGCCGTGCACACAGCTATGGCCGCCAGTGAATACTCCCTGTCTCTACACTCTAAGAAATGACTGCGCGTCTACTTACCCGCAAAACACTCAAAGAGCCAATCAGCGAATGAAGAGGCGGAACATTCGTTTAGACCTAAAAATGAAGTTTGCGCTGTGGCATTACGCAATGCAAAGCGTCATGCTTGCATTGCGTAATGCCACCGCGCAGACTTAATTTTTAGGTCTAAACACATGTTCCGCCTCATCAATCGCTGAGCTGATTTCCTAAACCGCAATGATTGGCTCTTTAAGTGTTTTGCGGGTAAGCAGACGCGCAGGCATTTCTTAGAGTGTACTCACGGTTCGACCACGTTCGCAAGTGAACGCGGAGCGTTGGACGCTGGCGTTTGGTAAACGAACACGTTCGAAATCAGCGAGTAGAGAAAAAGCTTTGTGCCTACACACGAATCATTCCACTCAGATCTCGGCATTCTGACGGTCCCCAGCGCTCTCTCGTCTCTCCATATCCCTCAAAATTTCGTCGCATAGAATAACGTTTTCACAACGCAGCGTGGCATGCTTGTGTTTCTCGCTAGCAATAACAATGCGACTAACAAACAAAATATTGCAAAAAAAATATATTAAAAAAACGTAAAACATTAGCGCTGAACTGTAGGCTCTTTTATACTGAAAATGCATGCCCAATGTCTGGCTTCCCTACGCTTTGGCGCCGTTGCTTCTGCTTCACATAACCACCGCTAGGGGTGCCACCTCCCCATATACGTTGTTGATGATGCTTGTATGCTGCGCACTGCTTTTACCGTAACGTACGTAATTCCAATACTTGCGAAACGCATATTACATACCGGGTGAGCGGCAACACCTGTAGTTTCCAAAACTGAATAAATGTAGGGGGCAGTAGGTATGACCCAGCACGAAGTACATGCCAGATGGACGCATTGGTAAACTTTCACAATGTCGAAACAGTGAACACTGAAAGTTTTTATTGCAGAAAACTAAGGACTAGGTGAAGATAAAAAAATGAAGAGCAACTGCAACGACGAAGATCCTGGGGTTACAACCACTACGAAGTCCCTTAAGCAGTGTAGAAGGTGTTAGCAGTGCCGCGCTGACGTTTCGTATATGACTTGCTATCCGTGTCGTCAGGCGCCTGTCGCTACATCGAGGTGCGTGTAAGAGAGTTGCAAAGTCAGCGAGTCAAGCGGCGCCGAAAAAGGTCATGGAAGGGCACATCGGCGGATCCAGCCTTGACGACGGGAGGCCGGAACCAAGCTGGCTTTACTCAAGCACACGCTAAGGAAGGCCTGTCTAGTTATGCCTTCTTTAATGTTCGTCGTAAAAAGGTGCCTGCTGGATACTCTTGAGTCGCAGGAGGTAAATTCGAAATGCACTGTTTTCTGAAAATGAGCTTTGTCACTTTTCATGGACCCGGGTATTGTTTGGGGTCTCGGGAAATTACAGCCCAGGTACCTTCTTTTGCGAGTCTGTTTAAAACGTGGAAGAAAAGCGCAGTAAAAAGAAAACAAAAACTAACAAACTGCCTAATGGCGAATTCCACTGGTCGTTTTGGAGTGCGCGGGATCGACTTTTCTGGAGCGAGCCTATTTCACTGGGCGATCGGGATCGAGACGGACGTGTTCCACTGGTCGTTTTGGATTAGCTCCCGCTCCAGATCTCGATCTGGATCTGATGGCGAATTCCACTGGGCGTTTTAGAGCGCGCCGGGATCATTTGAACAGATCCGGAGTGGAGCGCGGTCGATTCGAAGACGTTTTCGCAATCGCGGCGCAAACATGTGTTCGACGCACGAGCGGCAAAGATGGCGCAGGAGCTCCTAGCAAATGGCGAATTCCACTGGTCGTTTTGGAGCGCGCCGGGATCGACTTTCTGGTGCGAGCCTATTTAACTGGGCGATCGGGATCGAGACGGACGTGTTCCACTGGTCGTTTGGGATTAGCTCCCGCTCCATATCTCGATCTGGATCCGAGAAAAGTCGCTCCCCGATTTCGGCGGATTCAACGGAAGCCAGCCGGGCCAGCCCTCGGCGCACACATGTGACTTCCTTTCTCGCGGGGCATCTCGCCTGATCTCGCCTCAGAAGAATTGGTAATGGCCGCTTGCTTACCCCTTGGCTCGACAGCCGGTTCGTTTTCCAGGAAGGAGAAGAGAAGAGAAGGTTTTGGCGCGCTACGGGCACTCCGGAAATCTTTGCTAGACGCTCCTGAGCCTTTCCTGCCGCTCGTGCGTCGAACACGTGTAAGCACCGCGATTGCGTAAACGTTGATGCTTGGAACTTGGAAACAGCCGCTACCAGACACCTGATTTGTTTTAAAAATACCCAGGACGTTTTGGGGGAATGAATCGATCACATAGCAGGCGGTATACAAGTAGACAGCGTTGAAAAATATTTATTCCACCGATTGTTATGAAGGCGATGGTGTCGGTGTCGCAATTTCGAAGCACTGTCAGTTCAGCTCAACACCACGTTACAAAAGACGCTTGGGGTACTGCCGGTGCTAACGCAATTTTACAGTAGAAATAGGAATTGCATGAAAGAACCGGACAGAAACACTTCATACGTAGGGTTGTTCGTTCTCGGGTAAAACCCGATTTTACCCGATTTTTACACCCCGAACATGTTTCAGGTGAATCGGGTTAAACCCGATTTCCCCGAAATTCAAAACCACATAACCAACCTATATATTTTTGCGCCGCACGGAGTTTGCGGTGCACACACGCTAGCTGCCCTACCTCGGGACAACAATGACCTATAGTTCATTTCGCAAGCTGCGTGCAGCACTGTGGACACTGCACGACTCTCAGTCAACCGCCCAACGAGCGCGCCTAACTCGCCGTACATTCTACGGAGGCTGGCTGAAGAAAAACGACAATAGGCGTTGGGTGCCGCGAGGGACGTTTCCGTCCGTCCGCTGTGCAGGTGGAACCGCTTCGGCACGCCACGTAGCTTCGGCCCTGCTGCACGCAGCTTGTGAAATGCACTATTAATCCCCCTTTGACCGCTGTGGTGTCGACGCCCAGCACGGTCTCTCGGGTAGCATGGCCAATCTCGCTGGCGTCCAACCTTTCTCACGAACAACGTCCGAGTCAGTCAGTCGCGTAAACCTATCGGGAAAACTTAAAGGTTTATTCCATAGCGAAATATCTGATCGAAGACGACCGTTCCTCGAACGGTCGGGGTTTTTGTTGACACCTGAGGGAGAGGAGGACTCCTTGGGCGGTGCTTCCCTTGAAGCGACCGACGACAATCGGAGCTGGAAAACCCTGATGTCCCCCCGATTACCAGCCTGAAACAGACCCTCAATTTTAATGCGTCAGCGTTAAGAAACTCGTAAAACGGTAAAACAAAAACAAAAAAAAAACGAATGTTTTATTGAGTACATTGTAAATTTAACCCGAAAAAACCCGAATTTCAGAATGTTTCCGCAAAACACCCGATTTCTCCCCGATTATCAGCTTGAAAAATAGCACCGATTTTTACCTCCCGAATATTTAAAATAATATAAACCCGAAAACGAACAACCCTATTCATACGGTGGCGTCAAATCCCGAACATATATCAGCGATGTCCTTTCCTTGGTTAGGGCTACTGCTTTGTCAGCGAATGAAGAACATTTCGATAAAATAAAGAGCGGAAAATACTCCCCGTGTCAAGTTTTCTAATCACAGTCACTGGTTGATGTCGTACCGTGGTAATTCCCGGCCCTTCGACCGCACTAGCACTTTGTAGAGTCACATTTCCAGCCAATTCCGCGCCGCACACGAACGAAGGTAAAAAATCAAGATGGCGGAGTGTTCCCCCGTGTTGTCCTCGCCGTCAGCGCGGTGTGACAGGGTTGTCGGACAACAAATCGGGAACACGGTTGCCGGGCGGCAGCAATCATGTTGCCCGACTGTGTTGTTGCCGCGATTAGAGCACTATATAGCTCCTACGGAGCAGAGTAGCGCAATCCTTTGATCCGCGTGTTTCGCCGACAACATGGCCGACAGAGCAGCGCGGCGCGAGTCACGTGGTACTCAGGGTTCCAGAAGGCGGCCCGCCCTATGGGAGAATACATGGAGATCGACTCAACACGGCAGATTAAAAAATAACGCCAACTTCACACTTTTCGAAACTAGTCTGTCATGAAGTTGGTAAAGCACTAAACAGTTTATCAAAGTTATTCATCATATCGGATGCGTGTGAAAAATTTGAAAAGGCAATTTCCAAGGCAATGGCGTTTGAAGCAGACGATTTTTGTACGCAGCGGAATGGACTTTCTGGGTTGGCCGGAGCGGGACACGTGGACGGTGCGACGTCGCCGTGACGTCGCCGCGTCGTCTGCTTCATGATTCCGCTCAGGCAATTTTTTAAAAACAATTACGTCCTTACATGGCACGCAACTTAGCGCAAATTATTCTAAAATGTTCCTTTATTATGTCAAAACGATTGACGTTCCGTACATCTCCACAATATTGAAGAAAACAACGATTTCATCTCTTCCAAGGTGCTCAGGGCACCGCAAGTGTCCCTTCTGCACTGGCTACCCAAACAACACGCACACCTACTGGCAATGCCTCTATGCACAACCATCATCCGCGCTCTACACTTTCCAAGCTCCCTCTCGGGCTTCGGCCCACGACATGGAACGAGTGGCTCTCTCCCCCAAATCCTCAACACGTGCCTGCCAATCTTCGACGCCCTTCTTCAGCACATCACATACGATCGAAGAGAAGCTGAGGGCATCGAAAGACGCCACCAATCCCCCATGATCCACCTATCCTCACCCCTCTGAATGGCGTCCTCCTGGACACCACTTTGACACCCTGAACTGAGGGTCAATAAAGATGTTTTTCTCTCTCTCTCTCGCACGTTCCCAATGCATTTCTGATCGGAGTTGGAACCAGGAAAACCCGGGTGTCGCCGGCAAACACGACTTCCCCCCCGTGTTGCCGGATAGAGTTGTCCAACTGTTCCCTCGTGTGATCAGGGGCCTTTACCCTTGGCCGACATCCGGTTCGTTTTCCAGGAAGGAGAAGAGAAGGTTTTGCCGCGCTACGGGCATTATGGGCAATCTTGCTAGAAGCTCCTGAGCCATTACTGACTCTCGTGCGGTCGAACAAGTGTTAGCATGCGATTGCGGAAAACGTCTTCGACAATGACCGCGGTCTGCCCCGCGGAAAGGGGATTCCCGGTGCAGTTGAATGACGGGGAAGGCATCCGCCGGGATCCCGGAGGCAGTGGGCAGTTCACTGGGGATCCATCGGTCGGCGCGACCTCCAGTTCGGATCGTGTGCTCCATTCCGGATCTGGTCAACTGCTCCCGGCGCGCTCCAAACGCCCGTGGAATTCCCATAAGTGTGACCCACAGCTACCATACCAAATGTCCAAAATGGCACAAAGAATGTAAGAAAGCAGGAGAGAGTCTTATCACTTCCTTCACGTCGTTCACGTTTTCTCTCTTGCATGTGGAAGCGGTAATAATTGTGGTTGTGGGGATATTTATACAGCGTGTAGTTGGTCAGCCAATAAAGTTGCGACGAGTCACTTGCTGTAGATGAGCAATTTAGCCAGTGCAGTACAACTGCTAGCCTGGGGTCTTTAACGTACACCACGCAGTAGTGATGCACGACCGCACGCCGGTACGATGCTCATCCAGATCGAAACGGGCAGGGGTGAGTAGGGTACCTTCATGTGCGCTTTGCTTAGGTGGAGATATCTGGCAATTTTTTCCCAGGCTTTTATTTTTTTTTTGTTCAGAAGCGCGTGAAAGAGCGTGTTCCTGCACGCGTTTGTGGCGCTGACTGTGCTATGGCGACATTTTGTTTTCGGCGATTTCTTTGTATTTTCCCGTGAGCGCGTGCTGTCACCTAGGGGTGAGGATTGAACCCAGGATCCCTGGGTTCTGCAGCGCGAGCTTTCGTTCCACGTGCTCCGAGCTGGTGTGCGCTAGCCCACTCGGCCACCGATCCCCCGTGGAAGCGGTACACGCTTGTGGTGATTAGAGTTCCTGTATAGACGATTGCAAGCAGGGCGACTGGCCGCCGCCATGTCTCTACTCGCGCGGACAAGCCCGTGCAATTGCAAGCTCGCCAAAGCTATGTTCACGCGCAAGCTGCACGTGCTTGCACGCATGGGGCACCAGCCGCGCCCCATGCTTGCATTGGTCTATAGACCATTCTAAAAAAGAGCGCGTGGCCGGTGCCATTTTGAGTGTTCGTGCGTATGGCGCGTTCTTTGCTCGCTTTCCGAAGCGACGAACACGCACGTGCTGGACTGTGAAGATCGCACGCTGGACTGTGATTTTGTAAACATTGGAAAGGTCTATACGCCTCGCAAGTGGGCTCATTTTCGTCTTCTGCGCATGAGAAAGGAAGTAGCGGTGACGTCAGAACGCCGAGCCCTGATTGGCTGATCGCGACCCCCCCTATCTGAGCGGCGTCTGCTCCTTTGCAACATCGTCTGCTCGCAACGTCGTCGTCGTCTGCGTCTGTCTTACCTTTCCTGCGACTTTCGGAAGTGCAGGTCTTTACGAGCGAGCTCGACTTCGCCTTTCAGAGAGGGCAAACGAAATAAATCGAGCGGTACGTTGTTTTTAACAACTAGCAGACGCGCATCAAGGAGAGAAGTCAAAGGACTCACTGGCGAGGTGTCCCGAGGCGCCGAGGTTTGTTTGCTAAGAACCGAGAGTGAGCGTGTTAGTGTCCGCAAGTTCCCCCCAAATACATTTTCCCTCCTTTCGTGTGCGGCGAGACTCCTCACTATTTAACGGCGTCGGCGGGTCGGCGCAGTTAACATCGTCTGCTTTACGTCTGCTAGTCAAAGCGATGGCTGCTTTACCTTTCCTGCGTCTGTCGGAGATTCACCGCTTTTTCACCGGCGAGAGTCACCGCTGCCTCGGAAAACAAGGAGATGACAAGAGGAAGAGATTGAAGTGTTCACAAGGGTCGCGCGGGCATATCCATTCAGCACGCCAGCCGGTCGTGGGCAGACGGTCTTGGCCACGGACCGTCGGAGCACCGCTGTGCCTGCTAGGCCTATCTGCCGAGCTCGCTTACTGGGGGTCGGTGGAATCGTGGCCGTTGGAGCATTTCCCGGGTGTTTGTGAATCCAGCGTTCTTGTTCGTCGTGGTTTATTTCAAGTACTTTTTACTTTTTTTCTTGCTGCTTGCAGTCGGGACGCGTGAGAAGAGCACGTACAAAAATAAACGTCCGTTGATCGTCGCGACCAAGTAACTGAGCGACGCTGTCGGCCATGCTGAGTTGATCGTCGTAGGATTCCGTCGTAACCTGAGCAAAACTTACGATAATTTCGTTTCGTGAATACGAATTTGTTCTCACGTTTTGTCTTACGCACTCTTTTGGCGTAAGATGGTTTTGTGAATCTGGCCTCTGCACTTCCGAAAGTCGCAGGAAAGGTAAGACAGACGCAGACGACGTTGCGAGCAGACGACGTTGCAAAGGAGCAGACGACGCTCATATAGGGGGGTCGCGATCAGCCAATCAGGGCTGGGCGTTCTGACGTCACCGCTACCCCCTGCGCAAGAAGCAGACGAACTTGCCCTCCGCATAGGCTCCCTACGGGAGCCAGAGTTGCGCGTTTGATTCCACGTGCCGCATGCCGCTTTCGCCGCTATTCGCCGAGATCCGATCACGTGAGGAGCCGTATCAAGTGTCGTGCAGCAAAGTAGACGTTGCACGCGCCCCGGCGTACGTTCCCCGGCTTTTGAGCGCGCCGCGCGCCTCGAACGCGCGGCGCTGCTACTCGCCGAATTCAGTCACGTGAGGAGCTGAATCCACATGCCATGCATGAACGCGCAACTCTGGCTCCCGTAGGGAGCCTATAGACGCTTTACAGCAGCTGTGCATGGGCGCCGCCATAACTGACCTTCAGTTTTTGTTCCCTCTTATTCCGTTCGCATGACTTCATCATTTCCACAGCAGGACAGGTTATTGCCATTTTAAGTGTTACTGTGTCCTTCCCCCCAGCATAGGCCGCTGTGGAGACTCGTCAACGCCCGCTTCAGTGGCTCGGCATCTCGGTAAGACAAGAGAAGGGCGGCTATGGCGGCTCAATCTGGCGCGTGTGTAAAGCGTCTATACAGGAACTCTAGTGGTGATAGCTGGGTGGGGTCGGTGGCGGAGTGGTCTAGCGCACACCAGCTAGGAGCACATGGAGCGAAAGCTCGCGCTGCAGAACCCAGGGATCCTGGGTTCAATCCCCACACTGCCCATTACGATCTAGATGAGCATCGTACCGGCGTGCGGTCGTGTACCCCTACTGCGTGATGCGCGTTAAAGACCCCAGGCTAGCGGTTACACTGTACTGGAAAATACCCTCGTTACACGGGCACACTTAACTGCAGTTACGCTTAGCCACAATTTAGCGCACAATACGTGCGGACAACAATCTACGTCTATGCACTGAACGCTATGGGTGAACGTGCAATTGAGCATCTTGAGTACTCACCAAAGCAGTGCACGCGCGCTCTTCCCTTCTTCTGAAATAGCTGTCGGTAACTGTGGTGCCGAGTAAAAGCAGTTAAAGCTGAGTTTACCGCGGTTAAGTGTGCCCGTGTAACAGGGGTATTACAGGGGTATAAAAGTGTCAGCACTAACCGTTATCTTATTCAATATTTATAGATTGTCTTTTTTAATAGAAAAATGGCGGTCGACAGAGCTCTTGAATACATGGAGCTCTATGCCTCCAGTTACCGAAAGCGGACGAAAATGGGTTCCGTTTTTCCATTGAAAATGTCTGCAAATCACTTACAAGTTTTGAATAAGATAACAGTTAGTGCTAAAACTTTGGCATCCTCTTCGGACCTCTAGAGCTACATTTGGACAGATAATTAGCGTTCGGCGATGCACGTTTTATTTTCGCGGTTAAAACAACAAACAAAAAACAAACAAACAAAATTTGCACATATTTTTGGAACACGCTGTCTGCGTGAACCGGCCTTGAGTACAAATAAAGCGCCGCAAAAATTTATGAAAAGATACCCATATCCGAAAGTTTCACCTACGTGTTCAGCCTGCGTTCATTCTGTCGAAAAAGTCTAATCTCTTCGTTAATACCCTTCGTGCGGCTGGTTGTGCTCGCTGCTTAATTCGGCGAGCCGAGCTAATGACTTTCCGGGTGCGTTGTCCGAGGGTATTATTCTCCTGTACAAACACTTGGAGCTGTGAACTCGTAGTGTCGCTGAACTGCTGCAAAGCCGCGCTTTCGATCGAAGCCAAATATCTTCCGGAAACTTCAGAAGCACGCGTTCCGAGAATTCTTCCAAAGCCGCTGAATTCCTCCCACATGTTGCCATGGCCAAAATACTTTAAAAAATACCATCAGTGTGTAGGCGCGCTGTCAATGGCCTTTGCTTGTAGCTAATTCCTTTCACTCTGCAAACGATTTCTAGCATGTTGTACCACATAAATGAATGGTGAATGTGCATGAGGTATTCACATGTCTTCAACACGAGATGAGGGTAGATCAACTTATCATCTGCCATTAACAACAGTTTTGACAAAACGAAGATTATCTAGCAATCACTCGTTTTCAGTACATACTTAACCGCAATGCACACAACTATGGCCGCCAAATTATATAGTATTATCCTTAGACAGGGTCAACGTTATTAGATCAACTCAGTTACGGGACTGCCCATAGAAACTGCCTCCACGAGCAGTAGTCCCCCTATCACCCCGCTTTTATGCTGTATACGGCTGATTTTAAACTCTACTGGGCTCGTTTGCTCGAAGTGCTAACCGCGGCTGAAGTTAGCCGCAGTACCTAGGAGAGGGATTTTGAAATCACGTGACTGGCTCAGTAGGGATGTGGGGAAACATGGCGGTGCCCCTTTGAGCGAGCGCCGCTCCTTTTAAAACTAATATGTCGTTGTAGCTGCAATATCGGGCGCATTAGTCAGCAACGAATGGTGCAGGAGGCTTTCGCTTTGCCTTACCTCACTTAAATCGCAAAGCATGAGCAATTACCTCGCCGCATTTTTAGATAGCCTTTCGATTCTGGCCATTGACTCCGTAAGTGTGACGTCATGGGTCCAAAGAAACCGTTGCTAGGGTTGTTGTTATGGACGAATACATGTGGCTCGGTTTCGCTACGAAAACCCGACCGTTCAAAAATCAGGAGTAGGATTTAAACTCTAAAAATCACAGATGTAGAAAGCTTGAATGTCATATATGTTTCGACAGAAGTGTGCCGGTAATCGCTCGTTTTTGAAATATTTACGACTGCAACTTCCGGTCCTCAAGATGCCTGCAGCAGACGACGAATGCAAGAAGTATGCAGTCTGCCGCACGCCGGCCGGCCATACCGGGGCCGTCGTTTGAATCGTGTGAATAAAGACGATATTCTGACATCGCGTTTGTTTGAAATATAATGCGTTTCAGACACTTATAAGAATTCATAGTGGGGTGCGATGCAAAATACGGTTTATCGAAAGTCCGGACGTCGATCGAGATGATTGTCTGCTAAAAGATTGCATTGCACCCGTGAGAAAAGCACTTCAGGCGATCGGTAGAGATCCCAAATTTTGTTTGCGGACTCGCGCTATGCGAGGGTGCTTCGTATACCTGGTTGTAACCATCGCGTGGTGAAAGACCCTTGCAGTTTCTTCAAATTTCCGCAAGACACCAAAGCGCGAAAAAACTGGATAAAAAACATAAGGTGAGTTCATTGTGCTCGCATCGCGGGTTCGATGGAGATCTTCACCAAAAGAGCACATCCACGGAATTTGATGTATACCAAGGGGAAACAAAATACTGCAAAATTGCGGTAGACATGCAAATCTTTAATAACCTGACAACCACAATAATAATAATAACAAACGACTTACCTCGACGGCGTACGATTTGTTTCTCATGCTGGCCTGCACTACGCCGGTAATGCACTTCAGGTCATCGTCGTAACTGATCTGCATGACGTGGTTTGATTTTACTGCATTTTCACCCCTCGTAACTAAGCTGGGTTCTTCCCAGAAAAAAAAAAAAAAAACGCACATTGCGGAGGCCTCTACGGCCATGGTGATGCACTTGTTTTTGTCGCTCGTTTACCGACGCAATTCAATGAAGACGCCCGCTGCAACAGAGGCCAGCAAATCTATCGTGTCGTCTGCTACCAAAGCAAAGCGGAGTGCAAGTCTTCAGAAATGGCTTTCATCGTTGCGATACGACACTGAGACGACAAGAACATCTTCATAATTCGATATCAAGAAGTTAGGTTGCTTACAAAAAATTATTTACTTACTTGTAAGCAAACATCTAGCCTCATGTGGAGTCTTCATGCATTAGTCCATAGCAACGTCCCTAGCAACGGTTTGTTTGGACCCAGAAGCCTTGTTGTGACGTCATCACTTACGGGGTCAATTCCTAAGCCTACGTGGACGCGATAATTGTCGGCATGGCAACGTCTTTGGAAAGTGGACAGCCTTGACTCAATCGGCCGGGTATTCGTAGCACACAAAAGCAGACAGCGTCCCAAAAGACCTTTCTCTAAATTTCCCAAACACCGAGGTGCATGCTACGAGTGTAGTTACATGCGTTGCACGTGCTGGCGTCTGCAGTAGTAATTGTTCTTAAGCAACAATTCTCAACCAAATTTTGCCTTGCACGCGCGTTTGTAAAAGCCTTATTATGATTATTTACTTCGAATCTTTTATAAGAGGAAGGCCAGCGCGCGCGGACCGTAGAATTACACTTTCAGCGTTCTCCTCGATGCTTGGGTAATTTAGTAAAAGGTCTAATGGGACGCTGTCTGGTTTTGAATGCTATCAATACCCGGCCAGGTCAAGGCAATCCGCTTTCCAAAGACGTTGCCATGCCAACAATTATCGCGTTCATTTATGGCGCATTCACACTGGAAGCGGATCCGCGTTCATGAAGCGGTTGCGGATGTGGTTCGCGAGCGACCCCGTTCAGACACACCGAGAGGCGGTTGGCGGTTTCTCGGCGATCACGCGTGATCTTTCGAGACTTGCGTTTGGCAACTCTGTTTTACAATCGGAAATCTACTTTAATCCACGACCGAAAGCCAAAATTTTGTTATTTTGGAATCTGAAGATTTTTATTGGTGATGTTCGCACGCATCACGCGTTCAGGCAGCGAAAAAAGAGGCATGGACCCGAAAAACTCGGCCTGTGATTCCCTCGACTTCGCCCACTAGCAAAGCCCAGCTAGGCGCGCCTTGCTGACTCAGAACAGGATGCCCCGACCTTTTTTTTTTCGGAGTGGACCCTTCCCGCATGAATAGACTGACCTTGTTTTTCGGATAGCGAGCCAGTTTTTCCCTCTCGTTCGCTCTTATCATTTTCGAAGTTGTGAGCGGTGGTGTGAACCGTGGTGCGGGTGAATGTCTTCGGGGTGCTAGCCGGTCGTCACTTCGTTGGTGGCGGACTCTCCTCTCGTCACTCGCACGTCGATCGAGTCTAGTGTTTGTTTGACATTAAGCTCAAATAAACGCCGTATGGATTACCTCTGCATCGTCTGGTAGATACACTTTATTCCTTGAGTATGTTTCCTTTATTTTGTTTTAGTAGTAAACGTTACAGGTCGAGCTAGCGCTGGTGTCCGCTCCGCGCGGTAGTGCGTTGGCTACGCAATCAGGCTCACGGCGTCTCTATCGGCATTTGTTTTGGTCATGCACGGTGTCAAAAGCTTTTAATAGTTCACACGACTATCTTAGTGGGTAGAAAAGCAGACGTTTTGGTCGATCAGGGGCGGGTTCCAACGTTCACGGGCAGGGACTAACAAGGCGGCTAGCTTAGGGCTGTGGCACCCAGAATAATAAACAAACTCTTACCCGAACCAAATCACCTGTTCCGAAGCCCGTTAAAATTACGAGTCAATTTTTTTCGCGGCGGATTCAAGTGACGGACATGAACATGACGTTTCTCCGTTGATCTGTCTGCTGTCACACTAGGACTACAGCGCCTTGGACGCCTCACCAGCGACAGGTGCCATCTTGTTTCGAAAGTCACTGACGTCGCGTCAGCGTCGCGTTGTGATTGGTTGCCGCTGTGCGGTAAGTGAAAGCGGTTGGGAGAAATCGGTCCCAAAGCGGTTGGGAGAAACGCGCTCCAACCGCTCAATCCTAGCCGCGTTGCGGTTGAGAACGCTCTGATCCGCTTCACGTGTGCGGATCCGCTTCCAGTGTGAACGCACCCTTAGGCCTAGGAATGGCCAGAATCGAAAGACTATCTAAAAAATGCGGTGAGGTCATTGCTCATGCTTTGCGATTTAAGTTTGGTAAGGCAAAGCGAAAGCCTCCGGCACCATTTGTTGCTGACTAACGCTCCCGATATTGCAGCTACAACGACATATTAGTTCCAAAGCGAGCGGCGCTCGCTCACCGGGGCACCTGCCATATTTCCCAGCATCATAACCGAGCCTGTCACGTGATTTCGAAATCTCTCTCCTAGGTACTACAGCTAACGTTAGCCGCGGTTAGTGCTTCGAGCAAATGGGCCCTGGTGATTCACGGCGCATAGAAATACAAACAGAATATATTAAAAAAAGCTGGAAACACCTTGAACAATGGTGTGAAATAACGAAGCACAGAACCACGGCAGCATCATGGAACGTGGGAGGTAAGGCATGTACAAGGACAAGTATTCTATTTTACAGCATATGCGTGGTCCTTAAAAGGACCGTTTTGTCTTCTCGGTTTGGCCCTTCTTGGCGTTGGCCTCAAGGATCGTCGAGGGACTCTACACCAGACATATCCCTCACGGAAGAAGTGCCGTCTGCATTCAGCGCGATGACGATGGGCTCGATGTGGGTCACTTGTGGCACTGCTTCGTCTAAAGCTTCCCTCCACTTCAACCACATGCCTCGCAGAGTTGCGTCAGTTATCAAAAGTGTCCTTTTCAGCTGCTTCGTTGGGGAGTCTCTCAACTGCAAAAGGCTAGTTTTTGTTTTCCTCAGCTGGAAGCGCTGGAAGACCGGAATCTAGACAACACTTGGACAGGAAGTCAGTTGGAAGGCAGGACATTAGACATGACTTCTTTCCATTAATAATGAACCTCTTCGTTGAAAATAAAGTATTCTAACTTGTTCAGGTGTACTGAATGAATCAAATCAATAATGTAGTAGTCTAAAAGACGTGTTCTTGGGAGGGAAAAATCGGCGTTGATAAGGGGTCATGTTCTCTACGGCGGAGACACTTCAAGTAGGAGCATTACGCTTATGGGTGGAACCGCAACATTTTGCTTAACCTGTCACTGACTAAGATGGCAGATAACTTTAAAAAAAAAATTACACTAGAAAATATGGGAACTGATTCCCTCGGAATAACGCTACCCACCTCGGCGGACGTCCAGTAGAGAGTATAAAGTGATATGTAGCGAATTATTTACCTCTATTATACTAATGCACTTTTAGATATTCGTTTAAAAAGGCACTGAAGTCATTTTTAAGGAAATGTCGTTTTTGATCTTATATTGCTTAGAATGTGTTAGTTCCCACATATACAAAGTCCTATATTAGAAAACCGCCTATTCATCTCGGGGCAGTAGAAAAACATGTGGACTGTTTTCTCTCGCGGACTACATTGTGCGTATCAATCAAAGCCCTAGAATACGCGCAGATTCCGAATGATTTCATTATAACTTGTTTCTAAGAGAGTCTGATAGATACACATTTGGATAAGACTCCTCTTTTTCTCTGCAGGCGAAGCCATTGCCTGCAAATCGCCGACAAGTGCCCTTCGTCGACCACTTCGCTTGGAAGAAGATTCGTCCCAAAAAGGGCGTGTCGCGATCTTTGAACACGCTTTTAACAAGAAAATACGCTACGCATGGTTGGGGTTTCGGTTTTGTTGGGATGCTGAGAGCGTGTATATTGAGTTGTCACCCCAAAAG
Organism: Ixodes persulcatus; assembly: GCA_013358835.2. NCBI lineage: Eukaryota > Metazoa > Arthropoda > Arachnida > Ixodida > Ixodidae > Ixodes > Ixodes persulcatus. The sequence continues at coordinate 174,967 of JABSTQ010011392.1, forward strand.
GACGATTTCAGAATCGACTTCAGTGCCCCTTTAAGCTAGCACGTTTTATTAGGATTGTGCGGTCTGTCGCCAAAATATGCCATGCAAGTTGTTAAAATTTAGACCACTAGATTCTGTTCCGCGCTATTCTCCGGCGAAGTTACCCTGTCAAGCTTTCGCTGTATTTACACTAGCACAGAAAGAGCGTAGAAAGTTGAGAGCCCGAAGAGACAGCAGAGTAGGGTGCACCTTTTTTTATGGCCACGTGACCCTTCTCGGCTCGCGGCAACACCTTCCAGAAACTAAAGCTGTTTTGTTACGTCAGGTACGTCGTTGCTTCTAGACCAAGCGAGAAGAGCCAGCAGAAGGTGTTCACTACACTTCATTTCGCCTTAAATCCAGACCACAATCCAGACGTAGCCGATCGCTAGGAGCTGATGGAATCAATCAGACAGCGTAAAAAACGCACCATCATGGTGTTCGTCATGTTTCTGTGCGTGTTCTATCTTCGCTGCACCAATCGTAAACAGAAAGTACCCAAGGACTAGCGCTTTCGACGCTGTTTGATTTCTCCCATTACCTCGTAGCTCGGTTGCGTCTGGAATTAAGCTGAAACAAATTTCGAATCGCAGTTCAGAACAAATAGCCAGGCTTCCTTCGTAGCCCTGACAGCGCAAGAGAAAGTTACAACGACCGGTTATTTTAACAGTGCAGAAGCTAGGGATGACACAACGCTATTAATTTTGAGCCACTATTCACACACCCCTAATTTTCACCACCGAGCATTTGCAACGATGCTGACGGAGCACTCCGGATAACCCAGAGAAGTACTTTTTTCCCCTTTTTTATGAGACGTTATTCCCGATGCATTCCGTCGGAATGAAAAAAAAAAGGATTACGCGACGTGACAGTGCAACTTTTTCAAACTGCAGGCGATGCAAAGCCAGACATTAGTTTCGCAATTGTTCAACGTAGAAAGCCGTAAGCCGTTGAAAATGCGAAGAAGGTGCCTGCGTATATATTGCCTCCGTCGTTGACAAAATCACTGGTGTTTTCGTGTGTGCGAATGTGAGGATCAGTACCTTATAAGTGTAGTGTGCCGTGTTGTCGGGAAATTATGCTGGAGGACCGAGGGTTCACATATCCTTCTTTCCAACCTAGGGGCAACGGCGCATCTAATAGATTAAGGCAATTCAGGAGAGAGGAGTTCCAAGTTAGGAGCTCTTCGGAGGTGTGTTGGTTTGGCAGCTTTTTCTTTCATCCTTGTACTCTTGCACTTCCGAATCGTCATTGTGCGCGGAGGGATGATAGCGTGGTGAACAACTCCGCATTTTTCTGTAGTCTCATAGAGACATAGTCGGTATTTTTAGAACGAGTTACCACTTCCGAAGTGTTTTGAAAAATCTGATTGGTTTTAGCATGCGAGTCGCATGCGCAGAGTATTTTGCTTTGTGTTCCAACCATTGTGTTTAACATCACTGACTATGATTTAGCAGCTCTGTCGTCCAAGACTTCTATTTTGACATACATAGCTGGATGCTTCGCCTCTGTGGCTGTGAAGAGACTCCACTGTAAATACTGCAGATAACTTTTGATTTTGGAGAAGACACTTCCTCACGATGCATTGGTTGATTATCTGACAGACGCTTTAATCAAGTGGCACTGCACTGCACCTTCCAACACAACCGATCGTTCGTGTGGTGATTTAGGCTGAAGTTGTTGTGAACAGCTAATGTTACCCCGCACATCGCTTAGTTCTTGTGGTTGCATGATCACCAAAATTTGTCAGGGTCCTGACACTAACTGAGCTGCCAGGGTTGGAAGTATTGAATACTTTTGCAAGCATCCACACAGCTCAAGCCGTGCTTAATCTCATCCTCACCTTCTCGACTAACATTCTTCTCAATAACCTGCTAAAGGGGAAAAATGATGCTTTAGTGCAAGATGCAAAGACTGCTCCAACCAAAAGGCGACTGTCTGTGTTCGTAAAAAGTTAGCGTTGTTGAAACAAACATGTGAAGGAACCACGACATCTTTGTAGACCGGCACAATAAAACCCGAGACGGAGGCAAAAAGGAAAGTTTTCTCACCAGACAAACTATAGACCCTTTTACTGTTTACAAACACATGCCGTCTGTCGGCTCCCAATGGTCTTCTGGTCGCTTCGTTACGTCACGTTTTCCGAGCCTGTTAATGAAAACATTTCTGGGACGGAGAAATTCTACGGAAATCACAAAGTCAGAAATTTAGCGAGGTTCGTATGCAGATATTAACATGTGAAAGGTCTTACAGAAAAAAAACAGTCTCCAACAAAGATTTTATTACCAGGTCCTTTGGCTAACCACCTGGAGAACTGGTCATACAAAATTAGCAGTACTGTGTAAATCCACAGTAAGAGTCACAGCGATAGCTGCGACACGTCACGGCATTGGTGTGGCGTTCACGTACCTTGCGCTCTTGACGACGAAATCTCTTGGCTTCGTCCTCAAGAGCATGCACATCACTGCACTCACTGCGACGAACGGCGAGACGTGTCAGCGTCTTGCAACAAGTGTGACGCCAGCAGCCGGCGACGCCAAGACGCGCGCGTCTGCCGCTTTGCGCAGTACTCCCGTCAAGCTTCAGCGCGTTTGCCGCTTGGGATCCATTAACGATAACGTAATGCGCAGGACTTGTCTTCTACGGGCTATTGAATGAATTAAAGGGTACGGCTGAACCTTTTTAATTATGCGGAGGCATGCGCCACCTAGTCGAAGCTTTCCGTTGCAACAATTAACCCTGATAAAAATTAAAAATAACAAATAATTATATTTAAAAAAAAAATCTACCGCGACGTCACAGAAACGCTGGCCACATAGCGGGCGTTACACGAGTTGTTTCATCGTTGTTGTTTCATCAAATGCTTATAAAGCGGTTTGTCAAGTCGGTGGCGTAGGTCTGTGGTAACGCGCCAGCTTCACACGCAGCTGACCCAGGATAGACTCCTGAGAACACCATGGAGGCGGGCGATATTTTTACAGCGGAGCTGTTAAGGGCTAGTTTCTCCAGGGTCGTGTCCTTCCTTAAATGACCTGATGACACAGAGCTCTGGACAGCTACCGCCATCTATAAGTGACGCCGGCAACCTTTTGATCCTTTCCACTCTGGCCATGCCGACTTGCGGCCGGCCATTACTTCGTTCCCAGCATAGTACAGCTTCGCTGGTCTTCCTTCTTCACCAGAGTGGAAAGGCTGAAAGCTTTTTTTTTTTTTTTCTTTTTTTCAGGCATTTCAAACATATCGACGATGGCAACCCTACCCCTTCCTACTGCAACAACAACGACAACGGATGTCATTTCCAGTGTTGGGAAGAGCCCACAGCCGCTATCGCCTTAATATTTCATGAACGTGACAAAAAAAAAAGCGGATCCATGGTGGGGATTGTTTGTCCTCTTATTTGACCGGAAGTTTGCGGGGATATAAATTTTCAACAGCACCTCCTTCCGGCGCTTTGAAAAAAGAGTGTAGGTACACTTTGTCTTTTTAAATAATACATGATGGCCTTGTGGAACGTAGTCGATCAGTCACATTTAGTGTCGCCATTTGCTTGTTCCACTCTCTTAAAAGTGCTTCTCTAAAATAAAGCAAGTTATATCCCCAAGTTGTGCACCGTCACTTATTTTTGTACATTTTCTTGAATGCAAGACTACATGTGGTGGGAGGTAGTGAGCGTATTGTTACTTTTATTTTATCTTTCAGAGAGCCATTTTAAAGGCGCTTGGCATAAAGACTGTATCAATTAGTTTCTAGCTCTGCATATGGTAAGCATGGACGCCACAAATCTTTCAAATTAAAATATTCGTGATTGCAAAGGAGGTCTTTGGTTTTATAACAGAAGTCAAGCTAAATAATGCTGAAAAGGGTGCAGTCGCTAGTATTCAACATAAGTGTTTTGAGTCGCCGTAACCATACTAATATGTTTAGCTTGTCTGACTCGCCTACAGAGCTTAGTAGCAGGCTAGGAATCCAATCACTCGAAAAAAGAGCCAAGCTCTCCAAGTACTAAAATTATTATTCGAAATCGCTAATAGTATGACCAAGATAGATAGGTTTAAACACCTTACTGCTAATGATAGAGGAACCACCTATTCAAACTATGGGAAACTGTTTAAATAATTTCCTCCCAAAGATAGTCGCTTTCAATTTTCCTTTTTTCCTCTTGCCATCGAAGAGTGGACTAAGCTGTCAGAACATGCCGTCCAAGCGAGCTCACTATCGCCATTTATGAATTATGTTGAAATGCTCCTGACTTGTATTATTTCTTCTCGGCTTTGCACTCATGTGTAAACTATGACTAAAGGTCTTATACTGTATACGCTATGTTGACATTGTATAACAATTTTGGTGAAGCATCCTGCATTCGTAACCACCCTAGTAAAATCCTCACATGAGGATTAGTGGTATTCATAAACAAAATAGACAAATAATAGTAAAAACTAAAAGTCAGAGTTTGATATGAACTTTCAATTATAAAAACTGTAATTTGATTAATTACGTTCTTTTTACGCGCAGTTAAGTTACCATTCCTACAATATTTCCTATGATGATAGAGGCCTGCGTGTCGGCAAAGCAAAACGCCGGCCTCAGCCGACCGTCGCTTTTTTCCGCTCGCTGGCCTAGCTACAGTGACGTCACGGCGCGGCCACGCAGGCTTTAGTTTCAAGAAGGTGTTGCAGGCGGTGACCCGGTACCGGTGTCCGCTGCAGAGGCTGAAGTGGCTAGCGGGTGGAACATCCACCGCTGTTTTTGCGTCTTGCTTTGCCGGCGGCTCAAATGCCCATTCACCCCCCCCCCCCCCCCACCCTCACCCATGAATGACCGTCTGACCTCTGCCTCTAACTCCCACAATAAAATTTTCTTTTTCGCATGCCTTCTGTTTTTTTTTTCTATTTTTCTCTTTCTGAGCAGAATTTGAATGACTGGATTGTGAGCACTTCTATTATATGACGGGCAGCAAATTTATATTTGGAATTTGCCAGCTGACGTGAATGTCTAAAGCGGTCATGTCTGGATTTAAGGTAATTAATTTGATCACTTGGGAACCGGACCACTCGTCACAATCCCACTCGTCACCGCGAGACTTGTCACAGGTCAACTGGTCACACCGTCTTTCTGGATCTAGGTCATTTCGTCGTAGGAATACTCGGCACAGGAGGCCGTTCGTCGATTGGAACACTGGTCGCAAGGTCGTCTTTATTTCTGTAGAAACAGGGTAAATATTGCTTTACACAAAAGAACCTCAACGACACGAGTTATTGCTACAATATTTTCTACTAACACAATCAACTTAGCCCCGCCATAGAAATGTACTTAGGACGCTCGCATTTGCTAAGACTACGATCAAGAAAGTTTTAAACTACCTAACACTCAGCCTAGAGCTCCGATGTCGCTGCACCAGCAATGTTCGTGCCGTTGTACCTAGAAATTTTGTGCAAAGCAAGTACAAAATACAGTTCTGGCATTTATTGGTTATGTAGGGATAAGAACTAACGCAAGGCAATCAATGACAATTCACGAGTCTGCTAATATTTTGACCGTTAGTGGCACCCATCTCGGGGCGTCTTGGGGTCAAACAGACCACCCTTCAGGGTATAAAAAAAAAGGGTAAGATATTTTTCTAGGCTAGAGAGTGAAAGTGTGCACTTCGTTTACTTATCCACTTATTTCTTCGTCTATTTTGCGCGCTTTGCCTTTTTTCAACGGAAAAGATTAAAACGATATTACGCGTCGCATTTTGCTTTATGCCGGTTGTTTCTTGCTATTCGAAATCGTTTACTCAATCACCACTTCATAATATCACAAGACACGCGCAGTTACTCATCTGAGACATTTATATTGTCTGCATAAGTTCAATCAAGACAGATCTCGTTCCGTGATTTACTAGCTTTTGCAATCTCATCCGTAACATCCTCAGGATTTGGCATCCCAGTTATGAAGACTGCTAAAATTTAATAACTTATTTAAAAAAAAAAAATGAGAGACGTTTACAATTTCTTTGTAACGCCGAATTAGAGCGCAGCTCTTGAGGAGGAGGAGGGGAAGGTATAGGAAGGAGGGTATGCCCCTCCTCCTCGTCCGTACCCTCCCCTCCTCCTCTCCTGCTCGCCTCCCAAATAGGGGAAAATTTCCCACTAAATTTAGCGGGGAAGTTTTTTTCCGCGAAATTTCGCGGGAAAACTTTTCCGTTAAATTTCGCGGGGAATTTTCTTCCGCTAAACTTAGCGGAGACTTTTTTCCGCTAAATTTAGCGGAGAAAAATTCCGCCAAATTTAGCGGAGAAATTTTCCCGCTAAATTTAGCGGGGAAAGTTTGCCGTTAATTTTATCGAGAAAATGTTTTTCGCTAAATTTAGCGGGCAAATTGTTCTGCTAAATTTAGCGGGGAATTTTTTTCGCTAAATTTAGCCGAAAACTTTCCCGCTAAATATAGCGGGGAATTTTTCCCGCTAAATTTAGCCGGAAAATATTTTGCTAAACTTAGAGGAAACAATTTTCCGCTAAATTTAGCGGGAAAAAGTTTTCGGTAAATGTAGCGGGCAAAATTTTTCGCGAATTTAGCGTAAAAATTTAGCCATAATGCAATGCGCGGTGACGTTACGAGTGACGTCACTGTGACGTCACGTGTGACATGATCTATGACGTCACTGGTGACCCTCGTGGCGTCACACGTGACGTCATCGTGGGAAACGTCCCATAATGCACCGCGCGGTTACGCCGACGGCGACCCCACTCAAGCCGGAAACGGGCGCCTAAGAGCTGCGCTCCAAGAAAATAAGCACACGCTGTTCCGCGTCCTATGAAAGTTGGAGGCGCGAGTGAGCAGCTTACACTAGAGTTCCTGTATAGGCTCCATACGGGAGCCAGAGTTGCGCGTTTGATTCCACGTGCCGCGTGCCGCCCTCGCCGCTATTCGCCGAGATCCGGTCATGTGAGGAGCCGTATCAAGTGTCGTGCAACAAAGTAGACGTTGCACGCGCCCCGGCGTACGTTCCCCGGCTTTTGAGCACGCAGCGAGCCTCGAACGCGCGGCGCTGCTATTCGCCGAATTCAGTCACGTGAGGAGCTGAATCCACATGCCATGGATGAACGCGCAACTCTGGCTCCCGTAGGGAGCCTATACAGGGGGGCTATGTTGCGCTTTTTGGACTCCCAGGAGACTAGGGAGAGGGAAGTGACGTCAACAACGCAGCAAATGCAGATTGGATGCTGATTTTGTTTTCTTCTGTCAACATCCAATCTGCGTTTCTCTAGTCGTTGACGTCACTTCCCTCTTCCAAGTCTCCTGGGAGTCCAAAAAGCGCAACATAGCACCCCAGGAACTCTAGCTTACACGACGCTTTTTTGTTATTCGGTTTCCAGCTCGTTGCTCGCTCTCCCGCAGAGGAAACGGGAAGCGCTCTAGTGAAGGTACCCCGGCTCTCTTGTTCAGCGGGCACGGCGGAGCTGATCGCGATCATGGCTAGCGAAATGTTATTTCGGAAGGCAAACAACACTCTTCGCTGTCTCAATGTAGTGCTGCAGTCGTTATGGGATTGTACATTATTAGAGTTTTAGTATAGCGTATCGAAGCAAACGCAAGAGCTGTGCGCTTAGGGTTAGAGTTGCGTGCTCCACGCTGCGCATCGCCGCCATGCGCCAATCCAAGACCGCAATATTGGGCTCCGCGCACGCGCAGTGTGGCACACACAACGCTAACGCATACATAAAGTGCTTGCATTCACTCGTATACGCAATACCCTCGGGCAGTCAAGTTTGGTGTGACACGTTGCGCCATCTAGCTCAAAATAATTGCAACACTGAGAACGCCCTTTCGCCAGCCTGCTTGCTCGTGGGGCTGTTCAACGTATCAATTTGAAGGTGTTGATTCATGCGATTTTTGTCTTTTGTTCTTAACAATGGCATCGGATATCGCAAAAGAGCAAACGCCGAAGCTGTAGGCACTGTTGCATACCAGACTGTCACAACCCTGGAAGCTTAGTAGACGTGAAGCTCCGCCGGTTTCCATCGAAACCGTGGAAAATACAACGCCGTCGGAAATGAATAAATGCCATAAAGCGTGTAAAATAAGCATTCCGTTTACATTGCCTGACTTGAGATGCATTTCTAAATGGGCTATTTGACTCGATATTTGGAATTAATTCGCTCGAAGCCCGGCGTTGTCTTTGGATTCGATGCTCTAGAATCAGATCAATCCTTTCTCACTCTCATTGCTCTCTGCTCCGCTTACACGTCTTGATCGAACGACGTTTTGTGGACGTTTGATCGTAGTTACCGAAAACCGAAGTGAGCGTTTTCTCCGCTTCGCCAATTGCAGAACGAATTGTCGTTTGCGCCTTTAGCATGATCGCGTAGCTGCTCAAGATGGTTGTTCTATTTCGACCCGTGTCTATGCGGTTCTAACTCCTAACTTCATCCCTGCTGCGAGAAAAGTTTACGCAAGAAATAATAAAAAAAATTTACTTGCCCCATGAGAAAAGTCTATCCATGCGGCGTTTATTTCCGTTCTATGTAAAAGGGAACAGCATATTGAATCGATGAGAACGAGCATCAGCTTGCGCCGAGCAACTGTGTACGACACCGTCCAAACTACAGCCAGCTTGCACGAAAAACACATTCCACGTACACCACAATCGTCTTCAACACGGCGTCGAGGGGACTGAAAACAAGTTGATCACCAAAATGAGGTCAGCTCTTCATGCGGGAAGAGTTCCCTTGGAAAAAAAGGGTAGGTAAGGATTAGAGGGAGGGGGGGGGGGGGCGTTTTTGTTTTAGTTCCGCTTATGCAGTGCGCTTTTGTAGGGGAGGGAAGCTCGACGAAGGTCTTCGCTTATGTTATCTTGAAACGCGCGCAAACAACGTAAAAAAATGTCTGTTCATTTGCTTTCACTTATATTTGATCGTAATATTATGACGTTCAATTTTGTTCTGCTAGCTCTCGTTTCGGGTTGTCTCTACCTATCGAAGAAGGCACCTACTAAAACTCCCTAATGCTAGAACGACACGACCACACACAGATGCACATTTATATATTTAACGTTTGATAGATTCTTAAAACAGTCGGTAGTGTAACGTTCGACAGCACAACGCTCGGAGTTGGTAATAACGTAATCTCGCAAGGGTATGCCGGCGGCGCTGCCGACTTTAGCCGTCCCAGTATTGCCTCAGTCTGGCCACGGTGGCGCTGATGACCAACCGACGGTGGCGCTCTCTGAACCCTGCCCAGAGGCCTATACTAAAACTCACTACTGTTTCACCGCTTTCTAACAATAACGAAACGTTCTGCAGTGGGCAGACGTGCAAGCTGGTAGCCATATCTTTGAACTAGAAAGTCCGAGATTGGCAAAACTACGGCGCGTAAAAATAAAGAAACTAAATGTTCTGGGAAGATTAATACTTAAAAGATACATAAACAGAATTCGTCTTTCTTTTTTTTTTTTGTATGGGGCGGGGCGAGGGGGGAGGGGGGGGGGGGGGCATTTGGTTCGGAAGCATTGCGTGCGACTTTGGAAGTTTTGCCGGTTGCCAAAAGTTGCGACTTTGATAGCACCAGCTTTATTTATTTATTTATTTTTTGCTTTACTGATGCTTTACTCACAAGTAATTTAATGCTTTACTCACAAGTAATGTAATTGATTTTAGGCTATTTTTATTTAATAACTTTTTCAATTAAAACGCTCTAATTGGCACCAGCGATGATAAGTTGCACACTTCTGAGGGCCAGCTTGTTCGCGCGTTTAAATTAGGTCCTGAGCAACTAATTATATTAGAGCTTAAAAACCTACAAGGTGAAAATTTATTAATTGTATTACTAATAAAAATTACGCCATGTAGGCCCCCAATAAACGCCACGATCACAGAAAAAGATGCCATTTAACCAAGATAGCCTTTCCAGAATTGCACCATTTTGTTTTCTTTTAGTATATCAAAGACTCTGACATCGTTATCAAGATAGAAATACAGTCAAACACAGGATGCAATATAAAATCCCATGAGTCACGCGTTGCTTAAAAAAACCAGAAACGCTTCTGCTGTCTGACTCAGATTCTCTCTTTGGGTTTTGTAGTGAGAACAACATTTCTAAACTTAAACGTTTTGGGAACATATTCAAAACTCATCACATTCAGCGATATTTTGTAAAATTTGATTGATTTTGTTTTCTTGTGCTGGGAATAATGTTAAAGTAATTAATCATCTAAATGCTCCAAAACCCCAAAAAAGCCCCGCAGTTCATTCTTTCACGTGACAATTATCTGAGCGAGAAACGACAACAAGAACACACAAATGTGAGCGCAGATTTTTTTCAACGAATACATTATCCTATGTTACCTCTAAGGTGTATGAAAGACCCTCTCTTTAAAAGGGACACTGAAGTCCAAAATATTTTGAAGTGTCTGAGGCCAGATTCACGAAGAGCTTCTTAGTTTACGACAACTTAGCTAAGAAGTTCGTAAGTTAAGAACATCGTAAGAAGAGGAGAAATCAGCATTCACGAACGCGTTCTTAAGTGAGAGGAGGAAAGCGACGTTCTCGCACGGAAAAACTAGAACATACCGGTGCTGTTGCTATGGCGACGCGTCTTCGGCAGCACGAACAACCAATCGGAGAGCTCGGCATGGTTCGGAGCCGTTCGGAGCACGTGGATTTTTAATAACAAACACAGGCGGCCTTCCTGCCACCGTTTGTCTGGGGTTCGTGTCCGTGCAGTGATATGTCGAAGCTAACATGATTTAAACGCGCCCGAATGCCGAGGCCGGGATGCGTAACCGCCTCCGTTGACTGCTACGAACTCGATCGCTACGAAGTCAACACAACTGTTATCGTTGGTAAAAGACGTGTCAGTCGTTTGCAAAGCGACGTAGATGGAAATAAATTGCCGCGACGTTTTTCGCGGCCTCGGAGATGCAGGAGCGAGCCGACGTTAAAAAAGATTTACGTTTGAACTACGAGTGTCAGCAAGAGCCACGTAATACCTGTTCACACTCGGCGCGGACGCGCGCGTTTGATCGAAGTGCTGGATTCGCGCTGTTGGACTGCGAATTGATAAGCACTTCGGGACCGATCCTTTACGATTGCAACTCGATGCTGACGTGACACCGTCAGCATCGAGTTGCAATCGATGCTGACGGTGTCACGTCAGCAAAGAAACGTTGGACCAACGTTGGACCGGCATTGCGACCCACGAACTCGTGTCAGAATGAAAATGGAATACTAATAACAAAGTGCACATACCGTGTGGCGAAGGTAATCCATACGGCGTTTATTTGAGCTCTATATCACACAAAACAAAGAGATAGAATCGATGAGAGCCCCTTTTCGACGACAGCGTTCGTCACCGCTGCCTCGGAAAACTAGGAGATGACAAGAGGAAGAGACTGACCTCTTAATCTAAAATTGAGGTCAGCGATACGGGAAGGGTTCACAAGGGTCGCGCGGGCATATTTCATTCCGCACGCCAGCCGATCGTGGGCAGACGGTCTTGGCCAAGCACCGTCAGAGCACCACCGGCACCGCTGAGCCGAGAGTGCCAGCTAGGCCTATCTGCCGAGCTCGCTTGGTCAGCTTTTCCCGGGTGTTTGGGTGTTTGTGGATCCAGCGTTCTTGTTCGTCGTGGTCTGTTTCAAGTAATTTTACTTTTTTTCTTGCTGCTTGAAGTCGGGACGCGTGAGAAGCGCACGTAGAAAAATAAACGTCCGTTGGTCGTCGCGACCGCGACCCTGTCGGCCATGCTGATTTGATCGTAAGAAGTGCGTAAGACAGCTTCGGAGCTGTCGTAGGATTCATTCGTAAACCACGAAAAAGTTACGAACATTGCGTTTCGTGAATTCGGATTTGTTCTCAGGTTTTATCGTAAGTACTTTTTTGTTCGTAAGTTCGCTTCGTGAATCTGGCCTCTGGATCGGACACGTCAGTCACAGAATTGTTTCCACGAAGTACTTCTTTTGCTCAGTAATTACGTTGTGCGAAAATCTCAGTTATACAAGCATGTGAAACTATATAGTTCGTTGCAACTAAAAAAAGTAGGGCGAGGGCAAGACGAGCCGGGAAGGAGGAAGCAGACGGAACGCTGGAGAAGGGGGAAACCTCCTTCTCTCTTTAGCGTTCCGTCTGCTTCCGCCTTCCCGGCCCGTCTTACCCTTGCCCTACCTTCTTGAGTTGCAACGGACTATAGACCTTTTGTGTCTACTCTCGTCCCCAGCCACCTAATAGGCGTATCCGGTATGGGCGACGAAAAAATACTAAAACGTTTCAACCTGTAACTAGTAAAAAATAAGGGGGAGGCAACATGATAATGGGTGACGGTTACGCTTATATCCTAAGTGTCTTCTACTGGCGTGGCGACGGCAAAACAATGTTTTCGCCCATACTGGAAGTGACGACATTCAAGAGGGCGGCGCCCGTGAAGAAAGAGTCTATAACACCTATACCGAGAAATTAAATTAAAAATAGAGGTTAGTTTCGGTTTCGTTACAGAATAAAAATGGGCCCCATGGCGTAAATATTACGATAATCACCCTTTCTGTTTTAAGGATAAAAGAATGACCTGCGCTCATAACACCCTAGCTTCCTCGTATAAGGAAGAATAATATGGGTTACTCAGTGAAGGGGGGGGGGGGGGGGGCTGGCACGCTAGACAGGCTCAGCAACTGGTATACAGGAACGCATTTCCGACCCTCACTAAAACCGCCATTTTAGAAAATCCACTTATACTAGATTGGAGTCGCGAATAGTGCTCATTAGACAAGAATGATTTGCCAAGCTCCACACTTAGCCTAAGGATTCTGCTTCGAAGATATAAATTAATGTGTGGTCACGAGTACATGTATTTATTATCTTCTTTAGATCAACTCGATGTAATATTTCTTGGAATTTATGTCATAATTATCTCGCTTGCAACTTAAATTGTGAATGGTAATTCGATGCTTCAGACCGACTACTCCTGTTGCTAAACCAAAGTTAATTGATTTTATGCGAAAACAAAAATCGCTCGTAACATATAAAAAAAAATAAGTCTTAATACGAGTGCTCTGTGTGACGAGTATTCCGGCATGACGAGAATTCCTCGTACGAGATGCCCTGTGACGAGTTGGCCTACCGGACGAGTTCACTTATTACCAATTGACCTATGACAACCGGGCTTGTTGCCAGATCTCCTAGACCCGTATCACATTATAATCCCTGCGTGACGTCCACCGCGGGGAGTAACGTCATCCAGAAGGAATTAAATACCTATTTTAATTGTAAGCAGTGATAGAGTGCAGGCGAGCTGGTAATTAATCGACATCTTGGAAACCGTGAGATGGGGAACGATAAAAAAACGGACGAACATTAATGTCCCCCAAAAAAGTAAAAAAAAAAAAAAAACTAAGAACACCCGGCATATTTTTGTATACGCTTCGCAGGAATAATACAGGTAAATTAGACAACTTCGTGTCGTCCGCCTCACTAGAGTGAACTAGGTTACCGAAATCAAAGAGAAAGAAGCTTCTTCAGAAGCAAAAGGGCTTAAAATTCACAACAGGCTTCAGGCTATTGAAACCAAACTACAAAGTGTAGATAAAACTCAAAACGGACTTACACAGCTCGACAATGATCTTAATTTTGACGATCGTAAAATGAATATTTTTTCGCAAATTGATGATTTGAAAAATTGTTGCCGACGTAACGATCTTATTGTGAGAGGAATAGAAACAGAGGGACACAAAATGATCAAGTACTCATTAGGAAGGTTAATGATGATGCATTTGGAGCTATTCTAAAGAGAAAAAATAACTCTATTGAGCGAATAAACCGATGAGGAAGAAAGATAATCGGCAGACATGGACCGGTTATAATCAAGGTGGCGTACTTCAGGGACAAAATGAAAACATAAAAACAAAACTGTTTACACAGTTCAGCATCAACGGGGACTTTTCAAAGATAGTTGTTGATATCAGAAAAATCTGTGGAATTCTACTATAGAGGAGAGGAAAAGGGGTGTTGAAGTCAAATGATGAGGTAAAGCTCAGTAACCTTATGTACGCCTGGAATAAACCACGAATGAGATGAACAAATATGTTGGACCATCGGAAACTGGCAATTCACGACTTCTTCATAACAAACCAGTGGGCTTTAAAATTCTAAATATAAATGCCAGAAGCAAGTTTACGAGCAAAGATAATACCGTTTCGTAAAAGTGGCAGTCGTCAGCAACTACACTCTAAGCTCGGTAACCTTTAGTAAATGTGCGTATTTTCAAATACTAGAGTACCTATATATTATAAGGTACAGTATACCCTCAAGCTTTCTAACCATTAGTGTAAGTATACTTGCTGCAGAGCTTGTAGAAGTTACGTGGTATGCTTCTACTCTTTGCCATTAGTTTTAAGCTTGGAACGGTGCGTTCGACAGCCACACACGATTTGTCGTTTAATAAAAAGATAAAGTGTCTGAAACGCCCGAGGCCAGCCTCGGAGAGCGCGTTGCTCAGACGCGCTCTCCGGGTCTAGCGTCCCGCGTCTCAGACACTTTAGTTTTTGTATGAAACAACAATTTTGTGATGCGTCGATCGAACACGACACAAAAAAGTCACGATGTTGAAGAGCACTGCAAAAATAATTACAAGGCAGCGGAATAAAAAATATTATAGTTTATTCATTAAACCAAATATCAGCACAAAACAGGTGACGGCCAAGACGACGGATGTCCTGAATTTAATGAACCGGCTTACAGCGGTTAAAAAGCATTTTATATTATATACCCGTACAATACATGATGACTTGTCATTGAGACTGATATTGCCTATGAAGCACCACATTGCAGATCTTCGGTTTTTCGTTCACAAATATCCAGGGACACGGTACTTGGAGCAAAACGGCTCTTGAGCTAGAATCAATAGCTGAGCATCGAAATGGAGGTGGAAGTTCGTGACGCAATAGTCTGCATAACACATCATAATGTCTTTATCACCGGTACATGACGCATTCCGAGTGCGAGTCTCCCGACCTTCCATCCTGAACAGCAATCGTCTCGGTTATCGGCTATAAAAGTGAGGGCCGGCAAAGAGGACCTCGTCTAGCACTTACTCCAGAAAAATAAACACAAAAAAAAAGTTTTGCGAAGCATGTGGGGAAACCTAATATTGAGTATATGTCCACCATTTATAAAGTAGCAGCCCTATTTATACACACGTTTATAAGTGTAAAACGCTTGCGCTCGTGTCACGATGTAAAATACAAACATTTCTGGTGTGAGATGGGGCGGAGGGGGGTGCTGCATAAATTCCTAAAGCAATATACTTTCTTTGCAAATTTGATTCTTCTTTTATTAATGCGTACCAACTACTGAGCTATACCATTAAACCAAACAATTCCTTAAAAAAAGTTTATTTAAAAAAAAGATCCAGAAAAACGTGTTGTCGAGCACAACCTCTCGCCTGCTCCCGTCGTTATTTTGATCTATGGTTATTAAGAGAGGGACTAAAAACGTACAAATAAGGTATCATAATGTGCCTGGCAAATGAATTAATCCAGCTTATCCAAACACCGATTGTACGCGTCACAATATTTACGAGCACAAATCACACAATGCAGTATAACAATTCCCACACATATCGCGGCTTCGGCATCAACTCACAGCTGTTTTTTTCTGAACAAGGTTCGCCGCATATTGTCAATGAACCCTTCATCTCTTCTGAACTTTTCTTTTAACTTTCGTTTCTCGTATGTTTTTTTTTTTATTCTCAGACACATTTTTTTTAAAGCATTTGTTTCCAAAGAAACAATTTTTTTTTCACTTATCGTTGCGCACTGTGGAATAACAAACTAATATGCTACTGGAAGTATACTGGGGCACGATATATTGTGAATTCGTTGTACTATAAATTCCCGGAAAACACTGGAAATAAAAAGCAACGTATACAGCAGGACAAAAACAACTGTAACTGCCCCATAGCAAAAGAAAAAAAACAAGAAGAGGCTTTGTGAGATTCGAGGTAGCCCCCGCACTTCGATTCTTCAGACGTCCTTATTTGTTAGAGCCGCCGTGGCAAAGCTCAGGAGCGCACAGTATGAAGGAGGACCGCACAAAAGAACGTAGTGACTCATGCGTCGCCACGCCATGACCGCTCGAATATGCCGAAGCCAACGGTCCCAAGGGTTTACCGGTCAAAGCTCCGACTCCGCGAGTCCGCCGAGGAAGTCGAGATCACTTGCGTAGTCACGTGAGCGTACTTCCTAAATTCGTGGAACTACTCTCCTTCCTCTGCGTCTTCTCCCCTTTTTCTTCTGTTTATTTTTTTCTTAGCTAGAAAGAAAATATAAAGATTCGCGTAAAGGTTATTGAGAGATTTGTAGGTTACCGCGCTTTTTATTTGTTACTCTGTAGAGGTTACACGCCGGTTCCCATTGAAGTGACCATTCGACAGGCTTTGTGGCTTTTAATTTGGACCTTGTATAGTCTTGACGAAAGTAATTTAAACAACAAAACGACTGCCGTTGTAACCTTTATTTTGTACTTTACTTCGGTTTAGAAGTTACATTATAGATTACCGAGCTTAAAGTGTATCGACCAAGTTTTCTAATCATCAACATCTTCATCATCAGCAGCAGCATCGTCATCCCCATTTATTGTCCTTGAAGGCCCTTACCGGCATTACACACGGGAGTGGTACATTTTGCATTTATTTATTTTCAGCCGAAAAAAAGTTTGCACGCAATCTTCACGCAGTAGAAAAAGGAATTAGTCGGATAAAGCAGAAAAGAAATTGGTTACAGAGGCAGCAAAGTCAGGTTTATCAGTTATGGTAACAATGTCGTTTGGTAGTTTGTTCCAATCGTTGATTGAGAATGCTAAAGTTGAATTACTGTATGAAGTATTTGACAAAAAAAAAAAATAGGCCGTAACTTACAGGTGTGGTTAAAGCGGGGGAACATCTGCCCCGGGGGTAAAAGCGGCGATTTAAGAAGAGGAATGTTATGGTGAAAGATACGGTGAAGGAGAGAGAGAGAGACGGGACTCTCGGCACCTTAATGAAAGTGTGTGAAGTTTAGCAGTTTCGCGCAATCCAGATATGCTTGGGAATGGTGAGTAACAAAATGTAAAATAAAGCGCAGAGCTCTGTTTTCGAACGGATTCAAGTTTTATAACTAGGTAAAATTGCCAAAGCCGCCATACAGAAGAAGCAAATTTAAGCTTAGACCGAACTACAGTTAAGTACGCTAGTGGTTTTATCTCTCGTGCTGGGGGTTTTAGGTTTCGGCGCTGAAAGCCGAGGAACGGTTTGCGTATGATACTATATTATTGAAGTGAGCTGCCCCATGGATGGTCAGATCTTAAATGAATACCGATATGTTTTATGAACTGCAAACGGTGATAGTTGAGGCGTCAAGGTGGTAAGAGAAGGGTCGAGTAACATCACAACGAGAAAACTAATGGAGTTTGTATTTGTCAAAATTTCGGGTTATCTGCCATTTACTGCACCACTGAATACTTTGTTTAATATTTGTTTGGCCCAGGTATGGTGATCGTCGGGCGAGAGAATACGCCTGCAAACTGCGAAGTCATCTGCAAACAAACGAACTAATGGCGAGATGTTCTCATGAAGGCAATTTATGTAGATTAAAAAAAAGTAAGGGCTCGAGGACACTACCCAGAGGGACAGCTGAGGTTACCGCGCACGAGGGGATTTAGAATTATTAATATTGGTGTACTGAGTACGGCTAGTAAAAAATTCGGCTATCCATATTACTTTAGCGGGCTCGATCTTAAATCTGTTAAGTTTTAATGTAAGACGTTGATGAGGGACCCTATCAAATAATAATAATAATAATAATAATAATAATAATAATAATAATAATAATAATAATAACAATAATAATAATAATAATAATCCTTTTATTCACACAACGCTTTAGGTATGTCAAATGGCGGGTCCTTCTAAGCCGACAATGGCTTGGAGGACTGGACCCAGCAAATTCGCACAGGCGAAAAAACGAACACATAAATAAACAAACGTGTAAACTAGGCATCGGCTAACCAGCCTGCCAAGTCAAATCCAAAAACAAGTATGCATAAGCGAGAACAAAACGAAGAACACACATTCTTTTCTGAATAAAGTGATTCGTGAACGTACCGGCATTGATAGGAACATCTACCTAAAACCCCCTACTTTTACTTCCCAGAGATTAGACCACTCGAAGAAAATACAGGAAATAGCATGCCGCACATCTGTTTTTCGATCGTCATTTTTCCCACGAACAATATATCAGTGGAATAGACTCCCCAAAGCTGTGGTTTCGGCTTGGGATGAAACATTTGATTGTCTTTTAAGTCGTTACTTACACGAGAATGACCCATGACTAATGCATTGTTTTGCATTGTGCTGATGTTAGCAGCTTATACTAAATACGTGTATGTTGTGTTTGTGAGTTCTCATGAAAGCGATGAGTTGCGAGCGCCACAATATATGTTATTTTTACATATTTATAAAAAAAGAAAATAAACGTGAAGGTTGTTCGTTGGTAGGTACGGCCGAAAACTGGCTCACTCTCGTGCTCCCTTCGCGCGCCTCTCTCGCGCATCCCTGCGTCCTTCTCTTCTTCCTTGTGACTGTAGTTCCCACATGTTCAAAAAAAAATATATATATATTTTTTTTGTGTGATTGCGTTTTGTATTATTTGTAGCAGATGTCACCATGTATTAATAATTTTGTATTTCTATTTGTGTATTTGTTGTGTTTACATGTAAGTTACCCCCTACAATAATGCCCCCAGGGCGAAATGTAGGTAAAGAATAAATAAATAGAGAAAAGAAGCAAACACCGCCCGATTCAAGTCAAAACGACAACAGCACAATAATTAGCTTTCACAAGCATAATGACGAAGCAACTTTTTCAACTCTCCTTTGCCAGTAACGCTGAAAATGTCTTCAGGAAGGGTATTAAAAATATCTGAGACGTAAAACAACCGTATTCGCTTTCCATATCTAGTGACACATCTTTGTACTTCGTACCGAGGAGACGTTCTGAGGCGTGATGGTGTATGAAGGGTTTTAAAACTTTCAGCCCAAAAGTGGCGTTGCACAGTAGTTTCAGTATACAAACTGCGTAATCTTGGAATCTGCAATACTCTGAAAAATTCCTCACTGGATGACAAACTCGAGTTGTACGCTGCACTTCGCAAAGTTCCTTTCAAAGTGCTGTCAATTTTAGAGTGCCAAGATATTGTGCAATGGGCATGTAGCGTCACCCCATATCGCAGTACACTGTACGCAAGAGCATGGACAACCGTTTTTCTTACCTTAAATGGAACAAACACTCTCATATTATACAACATACATGCAACTCTCCTTAGCACACAACACACATGAGCCATTTGTTTGTTCCACGACATATCATATTAAAAAAATCAGACCCATATACTGTAAACGACTAAATTTTCGCGAGGACCTAATTCTCGCGAATTTCGTGAATCGCCTACAAACGCGAAAAATACGCCCCGCGAACAATTCGGGCAATATGTTAACACTACGGAAGGTACACTCGATTCGCGGAAATTAAAACCCGCGAATAATTTCAAATTTCCAGCTTTGGCCCGATTCGCGAAAGTTTGCGCCCGCGAAAATTAAACCGTTTACAGTATCTTGTATAGTCGACCCAGGGAACAGGCTTACAACAACAAGGTTTGCAACAAGAACTGTGTAGAAGAAAAGGGGCATTAGAAAATCCAGGTTTCAAGGGATTACGGAAACAGACGAGTTTAGGTTTTAATTGGTTCACTCTAATACGGTTGGCCGCATACTAATCCATAACTTTAAGCACATTTAACTGTAGAGCGTGAACCGCCTTTTCAAAATTGATATGTCGTGAAACAAGCAAGGTGTCGTCGGCATACTAAAAAATATTACATTCAGAAATAACAGAATCTAGGTCATTTACATAAACATTAAAAAGTAATGGGGATAGCACCGACCCCTGAGGGACGCCGGTCTTAAGAAACAGCGTTTACCTATTAGCTCTGCCTATAGAAACCACCTGGGCCCTACCTTCTAACAGATTTGCCAAGAGCGAGTGAAAAGGTCCGCAAAAACTGAACCTCCAAAGCTCCTCTAACAAAATCTTGTGATTTACAGTATCGAAGGCCTTGCTGACGTCTAGAAAAATGGCACAAGAAAACATGTTGCCCTCAAAAGCGGAGTAAATTTTGTCAGCTAAATCCTCTAGAAGCAACTGCGTACCACCCTCAGAAATAAACCCATACTGCCTAGAAGAAAACAGTGACCACTGAACTATGAAACTGGTCATATATAAAAAATTTGTTTCTCAAAAACATGTTTTAGCACGGGAAAAATCAAAATCGGGCGGTAGTTTTCTACCTTTTTTGTATTCTCGCCTTTGAAGATCGGTCGCACTATAGCAGTCTTATGCTCATTAGGGATCACGCCCGATTCAATAAATCCGTTCAACATGAAAAGAAGTATATCTTGCAGATATCTGAAGTTTCTCTGAGGACATCCAAGAGTTATGCCATCCACGCCCGGAGACGTAGTAGGCTTATATGCTATAGAGAAGGGAACGTGAATCGTTCAAGCTCATAGGATAAAAAAAAGCGGAGGTTGCATTCATCTCTATTACTGCTTCCGAAATACCAACTCTTTGCGGAGCACGAGTGAATCTAACAAAGTAGGAATTGAATCTTTCAATAATTTCTGTCAATTTGTTACCAAAATGTTTTTTTACAACCACATCCACAAATGACTTTCACTGATGACCACGAAAAGTATTAACAAGTGACCATGTTTCTGAAGAGCTAAATCGCGCCTTTTCAAACTTCTCCTTGAAGTGCTTTCTTTTCGCCCATCGAAACATAGAATTAGCTCTGTTCTTCGCGATTCTAAATTCAGAACGAAGTTTATTATTCTCTTGTGCTCGCCGACTCCGTGCCCAAGCGAGTTCTTTTGCTGTTATGGCGGTAAGTACCTCCGTGTTCAGCCATGTATGATCTGGTCTTCGTTTTTTTTTATTCTAACTGTTCGTTTACATTTCTCTGTGAAAGAAATAATAAACTGTGTGAACTTCGTGTACAGGTCAGATTGGGATGTAGACTCACGAAACGAGATCCAATTAAATGTCGAAATGAGGCGATCTAGTTTTACATTATCGATAATTTCTATTTGCTTTGTTTCGGCTTCAGAATTGGTTCCCCCAGGGTTTACAAACTGACATCCTACAACATAATGATCGGCCAGCTTCTCCGTGATAACCGATGACATTGTAACGGTATTCTCAGCTCGAACGCAGATATGATCGATGCAGGACATGACTAGTTTACGTGATATTATCTCCTCTCTTGTGGGAGCTTTAATAGTGCTTTCAATACCCTCGTTTGCAAGTATGTTCAAATAATCACACACATCAGATCGATCCTGTTTCGCTACATCGATGTTAATATCGCCAACCAAGCAAAATAAGTCCCTGTTATGCACTTCATTGACTGTTTTTTTTCCATTCTTCTAGAAAACCTCTAACATTTTGTGAAGGAGGCCTATAAGAAGCTAGCATAAAAATCATAAAATTGGAATTCTAAATTTTAAGCGCAATCGTTTCTGCATGGAAAGAAGAGATGCCGAGCTTTGAAACCAGCCATTTGTCCTTAATAAAAACCGCGATCCCCCCACCCCCCGCATTTGAACCACGAAAACCAGAAGGAATTATAACAAGCTAATTTAAACAGATCCTACAAATCCTCAGACACATTAGTCTCGGTAAGCACAAAAATGTCCGTGTTTCCTGTCACGTCCTTAACAACAAGGTTGAAGAGGCTTCAATATCTCCTTATGCTTCTAATGTTCACGCGTAATACCAAGAAAAGGTGGCTCTTTATATCGAGCCTCTGTTTGAAAATCTTGAAATCTCCGCATTCTTGAAAATTTGTCGACATTACTCTAGCTTATTTTCTCAAGGTCGTTGACTGTGTTTATCCTGACTAGCGCTGACCCTTGTTCTTTTTTCGCAAACATTTTCCCTCCCTTTACCCAGACATATTTAAATTGCACTTCTTTGGCTTTTGACCTGGCCATCCAAAATAATTCTCTGTTTGCTCGAGTCAGGTTTTCGTTAAAGTAAACCTTCGGCAGTTTATCCAATTATAAAGTGAGCTCAATCGTACGCGACGGCTCATCCATGCCTCGTACACCTTCACGGACGCAAACCTTATCAAAACTCGGGACGCAGGGCCGGGCTTCGCTGCAAGACACTGGATGGCAAGGACTTCTCCTGCTTGGAGTGGAGGCAAATCTAATTTGTCTCCAAGATCGGCGATGATTTGTTACATCCTTGTCGCATGGCAATCCGTGGATTTCCAGGTTCGTCGACCAAGTCCGCTGCTCCAAGTAGTTCAGGTCTCCCTGTAGCCGCTGGATAGTACGCGATTGTTCGTCCACAACACTGCACACCTCAACCAACCGGACCTGCAGCGCTTCGGTGTTCCTTTCATTTTCGGTTGCCTTAGCAAGCACCGAGTCATACTTCAATAAAAGGTCGTCAATGGATTGTTGAAGTGTCTTGACTTTTTCTTGTAGGCATAGAACTGCCGGTTTCAAAGTTAGCAGCTCATCCACCTTGGCAGGGAGTGTGAGCAGAGTGTCGACGTTCAACCTGAGAGAGACCAATAATTCCAACTTGGTATTGACCGCTCCGAGAAGTTCCTCAGATGCACAAATACCTTGGGGTATCTCAGACACGCTTCCCTGCGTCGAACTGGAGTAGGTAGAACGGCAAGACCGGCAGCGCCACTTCTCTCTCTCTTCACTTGGCCCATCGTGCCGTAGGTTGATTCTTTTATTCCGGCACAAGACCCCAAGTGGTGAAGGCTTTTGCAGGCTCCGCACGTCATCAACTTATCGTCAGAAGGGACAGGTTTCAAGCACACCGAACAGTCACCGAGAGAATTCATAGCGGGTGGAGTAGGCTTACCGGTGGAGCCGACGTCCGATCAAGGTGTAGTGAACGGATTTCGAGCGAGGCTTCTGCTTGTGATGAGGTCGGCGTTTCACTTGAGTCCCAGAATGCTCACTGGATTCATATGTCTCGAGATGTAGTGATTACCTGTTGAAATTCGCAGAGCAGTTACGATAGAACAGCCGTTCTTGGGAACTTGTGCTTTTTTTAAATAATAATAATAATAATAATAATAATAATAATAATATAATAATAATAATAATAATAATATTAATAATGTTATTATTATTGTTATTATTATTCATAATAATATTTAACTTCATAGTTATTATTATGAAGTTAATTTTAACTTCATAATAATAAAATTAACATAATAATAATGATATGTTCATCAATATATACCTTCATAATAATAATAATTTTACTGCAAATGAACAAAGGGAGTGTGAAGTCACACCTGCCTAAGCAACATTGGGCTTGACTGGCAACGTCTTACAATCTGTGAAATCAGCCGTACGCAAAATGCTTTGGAAAAGTCGAAAAAAAAAAATGACGCCAGACTGAATAATTGTAATAAATCCTGCGCGAATGTCATGAATAAATGTCGTTGGTTGGGTTTCACAAGAGTATGCTTTCCGGAATCTATGTGGGTAAATAAAAAGGAGGTTTTTATTTTCTAAAAATGTATTATGCTGGAGTAAAGTACGTGTTCTATGAGCTTAGACGGTAGGCTAGTTGGGGAGATGAGACAATGGTTTGTTATTAGTTGGCGGTCACCAGATTTGAAAACAGTGGTTATGTTGCCAGGTCACCAGTGTTACCAGATTACCAATCACGCGGAATTTCAGAAACACTAAGTGACTGGGAAAATATGTTACAAAGAAAAGCTGCGGATGTGTGTTTTGTGTTTATGGAAATCTTAGAATTGATTTGGTCATCCCCTGAAGTGGAAAACAGCTCCAAGTTTTCGTTTGCTTTCAGGACGCCGGCGGAGTGTGCAAAAACTGGCGTGAGACGAGAATAAGTGCCTGTTTCAATTTGTGTTTTTTACATACTGTGTCCAAACATATATGTTAGGGTATCTTGACTAACATAAAATATTATCAAGACATGAGCGTGGTTTACGCAGAGGTCTTTCCGCAAAAAGACACTTTTGTTGAAATTCCACGCGATCTTTCGCACGCTATAAATTACCTTTCAAGCTGACATAGTATCCCTGGACTTTGCGAAAGCGCTTGATAAGGGTATAACATTTTTAAATTAAAAAAAAACAAAAACTAACGTTAAGTCAACATAAAGTACTGGGTGTATCAAGGAGCGGTCAGGTTCATTAAATCGACCGCAAAAATCCGGTTTCTTAACTTATCGCGTACCCATTTTGTATAGCGTTGGCCACATGTGGTGCATTCTTTCTATGAAATTCGCAAAGAGCGAGCTTACCTGAAGAAAAAGTAAAAAAAGAAAAAAGGCTTAGGTGCTATGGAAAACGCAGCGAAGCCACCGGTTTTCATACCATAAGGCGCCCTATGGTTTGAAGACCGGTGGCTTCGCTGCATTTCCATAGGAACTAAGCCTTTTTCTTTTTTTTTACTTTTTCCTCATTTAAGCTCGCTCTTTGCAAATTTTTTAGAAAAAATGCACCACCTGTGGCCAACGCTGTACAAAATGGGAACGCGATAAGTTAAGAAACCGAATTTTGCGGTCGATTTAAAGAGCCTGACCGCCCCTTGATACACCCAGTACATAAAATCAACGCCATTTTTAGAAATCCAAAAGTAACGATGTGTTTTACAACTTATCTTTCTTCTGGGGAGCAATAGGTAAAGGTATGAGAATATCGAACGCTCTTCACCAGTCAGGTCAGGGGCTTCCCAGGGAAGAGTCTCGGGACCTATTCTATTTTTCATTTTTATGAACAATTTGATCAATGACATCACAATGCCTATAAGCCTCTTTGCAGATGACTGCGTGTTATACAGTAAAATAAACACACCAGAAGCTCAGATAGAACTAAAGAATAACCTACAAAAAAATAAACAACTGCTGTGATAATGGCAGATAGTGTTAAACCTGACAAAAAAAAAATTAAAGACGTTTACAGACCTCTGTAACACGAAACCAGAGCGCAGCTCTTGAGGATGAGGAGGGGAGGGTACAGTAGGGAGGGCAGGCCCTTCCTGCTCCTCCGTATCCTTCCCTCCTCCTTCTCCTTTCGTCATCCCCCTCTTCTCCCCTTCTCCTCTCTTCCTCATCCTCCTCATTTCGTCCTCATCCTCCTTTCCTCCTCATCCTCCTCATCCTCCTCCTCTCGTCCTCCCGCTGAATTTGTTCATGGGTGACGTGACACGAAATCATGTGACGTCACCCATAAGCAAATTCAGTTTTCTCTAGATTTAGCGGGAAAAGTAACGCCACGCTACCTCAACACCGATTCGATTTCCCGCTAAATTTAGCGGCGCGGAAACGCCGACGGCGACGGCGACGCCGCGAAACGCGGAAACGGGCACCTGAGAGCTGCGCTCTAAAATCCACTTTATGTCAATACCTAAAAAAAATGGTTTAAATTATGAATACAGCCTAGATAATCAGATATTTACAAGAGTAAAGGAATCTAAGTATCTAGGTGCGATATTAATCTCCAACCTGCGATGGAACACACACACTCGCACTGTGTACATTAAAGCTAAAAGAGGACTGTGGAGCCTCAGACGAAACCTGACTAGTGCAGCACGTGTAATAAACCGATCCACAAATTCCACGCCATCTAGCGGCGGTACTTGAAAACAACGCGCGGGCGCTGCTGGTAACACGCTGGCAACCGTCGACCGCCATTGATATGGCGACAAATAGAAGCGAGTGCATAGCGATTGTGTTCCTGCAGCTGTCGCCGCCGTTCCAATTCTACTCGTAAGATGCCGTTTAATTGCTGTGTGCCCCTCTGTAAGCAGAGAGGCGTGAGGGATGATCACGGAGACAAGGTGGGATGTTTTGTTTTGCTAATCAGTGTATCGTCTCATCTTATACTTCGTTTCACCTTATGTGCGAGCGTAGGCAAAGCTGGAAGCGCGAGCACGAATGCTCCGTGCGTTCAGGCCTTGCTCGAGCGCGCGAGTTGGGGAGAAACGCAAAAAGCGCTAGTCTCGCGCTTCTAGCTTGGCTTCGCTCGCAGATAAGGTGAAACGAAGTATTCACCGATGTTTGTTTGCAAACAAGCTCACTACCACCCCCTATCGGCGGACCCCTGCGCGCTTCCGGTTTTCCTCTTCTTTTCCATTTGTCTCGCCTCCTTTTGTTATTTGCACTACTTTGTGCAATGCACTAATGTTTCTTACAAACGTACAGGCCGGCTTGCTAGAACCAGCGTCTCAGCTGAGACTGGGTGAAAGAAAGCACTGCCAAAGCCAGCGCACGAGCTGAGCGGGACTCAAGGTGCGTCTCAAGACGCTCGCGTGTCCCCAGCCTTTGCAGTGCTTCTCTGAAGGAAACTCTTCTTATCCGAACGCTGTGCGTTCTGAAGAATAAATAAATACACTACCGGAAGTCTACTGGGGCACCAAATACTGTGCGCCCTCGTGATATCAACTCCCACCAAATGTGGGAATAGCATGGACTAACCGCCAATGCTGTGGCTATACTTCGTTTCACTTTATCGGTGGAGCCGACGTCCGATCAAGGTGTAGTGAACGGATTTCGAGCGAGGCTTCTGCTTGTGATGAGGTCGGCGTTTCACTTGAGTCCCAGAATGCTCACTGGATTCATATGTCTCGAGATGTAGTGATTACCTGTTGAAATTCGCAGAGCAGTTACGATAGAACAGCCGTTCTTGGGAACTTGTGCTTTTTTTAAATAATAATAATAATATAATAATAATAATAATAATATAATAATAATAATAATAATAATAATAATAATATAATAATAATAATAATAATGTTATTGTTATTGTTATTATTATTCATAATAATATTTAACTTCATAGTTATTATTATGAAGTTAATTTTAACTTCATAATAATAAAATTAACATAATAATAATAATGATATGTTCATCAATATATACCTTCAAAATAATAATAATTTTACTGCACATGAACAAAGGGAGTGTGAAGTCACACCTGCCTAAGCAACATTGGACTTGACTGGCAACGTCTTACAATCTGTGAAATCAGCCGTACGCAAAATGCTTTGGAAAAGTCGAAAAAAAAATGACGCCAGACTGAATAATTGTAATAAATCCTGCGCGAATGTCATGAATAAATGTCGTTGGTTGGGCTAGGTTGGCTCGCAAAATTACAGCTTCGTGAAAAAAAAAAAAAAAAAGCCGCGCATGTTCGGGGAACTTTAAACTGCGCTGTTATCATTTTTGTTTTCTAGGTGTCTTTCTTTGCTTTTCCGGGGAACCCTGTTTTGCGGAAAAAATGGTTGATTGCCATTAAACGAGATGAGGGCAAGCACTTCGCCATTTCGGAGTACACAAAGGTGTGTTCAAAACACTTTCAAGAAAAAGACTGTTTGTCAAATATGGTTTGTGGTCATCGCTTCTTGAAACAAGATATTGTACCAAGCGTGTTAAGATTTAACGTTGCAAAAAGACTTCCAATGAAGGCGCCCCTTCAAACGATGCCGCCTACACGCAAGTTTCCTACAGCGGAAAAATATACAACAGGCTACACCGGCGCGAACGGCGTCGCCAGAGACGCTTCAACAAGTGCTACCACCCTTAACGAAAGCGTCGACGTTGACGGAAACCAAACCAGCTATGCTGTCGCAGTTGAGAACAGTGCTGCCGACGAAAAAAAAAAGGGACGCGATCGTCGACACAGTGAACACTGCCGCTGACATTCATGGGACCTACGATTTGACAGCTGACATCGACAACGCCACTGATGCATGAACACGGCACTGAAATCTGCATCACTAACACGGCCGCTTATGCCATACGAGGCTGGTAGCAGCAGCGCTAGCACCACCGACTGCGACGGTCGCCATATCAATGGCCGCTCCCGCTTCAAACCAGCGTTGCCTGTCGTACTTCACAAGACCGCCAAAACTAGCGTCTCACAGTTGCCGGAAGCAATTTCGGGAAGGGTCTATAAAAGCTCTTTTATGCAAGACCTTGATAAAGACCCTTGTGAAGCATGCAGAAGTCGTGTGGGACCCGCATACTCTAACAAATTAGGCTAAAACAAAAAAAAAAAAAAACAATTCAGCGACTAGCCTCCAGATTTATCTTTAAAAAATGATGCAGCGGTTATTCTCCCACAAAACTATGTGAACTCGCAAAGTTTCCAACTTTAAAATATAGATCAAAATATGACCGCATAATATTTTTTCCAGGTTATTTGTAATCACGTAAAAGGAATTTGAAATTCCTCCTAATGAATCATGAAGACATCGCCAATGTATGTATATATTCCAAGTCCATCTGTACAAAATTATGATTTTAAATTCAGCTTCTCTTTTCAAGAGCCATAAACGAATAGAATATACAACCGAATGACACGGTTTCATCAGTGTCACCAAGTCCATTTATTGAAGATATTAAAGAGACTGTTGTATGTGCCATTCATTAAATTCACACCATTAACTGCATTTAATATTAAATTCACTCCCGATCATGTGTTTGTTTCTCGCTAATCTTAAGTCAGATGTATTCAGTGACTAGTTATTGTAAACGTGTTTTTGTTACTTTTCACGAGCAACTTGTTAGTTTGTACCAGCGACCTTTATGTGCTTCATTTTGTATTTTTTTTTCTATCGTGTAATAGCCCTGAAAGGGCTTACAGGATTATTAAATGAATGAAGGAATGAATGAATAAGAGATACTAGTTCTCCCACTGTTCTAGATCCTAAAACGGTGGTTTCTGTCTCCTAGCCAGGACCCACCGTCAGTAATGTTGTTACTGCTAATTTTTGTTTCATTTTGTTACTGGAATTTCGTGCTTACTTGGGGCTGTTGTATATATTTTATTTTTATACAGGCTGATGAAAAGACTGCGGCGAAAATATGTGAGTTATCCGAGGAAGCGAGGATTTTATGAACAGCTTAGCTTCCCCTTATTTTGGGAAAACACTAGCTCCAACAAATGCATCCGAGAAAATGAGTAAGTATATCGTAAAGAGAAAAAGATCGCGGGGAAGCACTTAACGAAAGAAATATATGAAGACAAGGATAACTCGGTCATTCTCATAGCGGCTCTATCCTCGATGACCTCAAGCCCCGTCCCATGTCATTACTTGCCTTTCCCGCCTTCCTTAGGTGCCAACCAACGACTCCGCTCCTCCAGCTTTATTGAGCCCATATGTTCCCGCGGATAAATGCCGACGGTCCCGATGTCCATCTCTAATGTGAAGCTAGTCCCCTGAGAAGTCCCGCAGAAATTGTCGGCTTTGGGGAGGAAAATCCCCGGCCCATCAACAGATCTCGGTCGGATGCATTGCCGTCAGGCTGCTCGGCCCTCCGGCAAGGCATTCTCAGGAAGCCTTCTATAAGACCTCCCCCGTCTTTGCTCATAACTACTCTAGAATAGAAAAAGAAATCCATCGGTATATCTTAAGCTTCGCTGAGAATTACCCGTTCATTGGGATACGTACGCCTAAAATAGGAGAGGTCAAAATAGTGTCGTAGCTCGCCAATTCTGTTCGTGTGGTTCTTCAGATCTGAATATGAGTGGCCGTTTAAACTTGTTCATAGATTTGAAAAGGGGAGGTGTACACGACATGCACGACGGGCTCCTGCGCCTCAGTGGTCTACGAGAGCTACGCGATCGTGAGTCGTCAAGTCAAAGCTGCTTAGCATCTGTCGTGAACAACACTTCTAGAGAAGAGACATGAAGTGCACTTTCAGTAGACACCGCTTTGAGTTCATAATCTATAAAATTCTGCTTAGAGTTTATAACCCTCATATTCAAAACATATAAAACGATTTAGTTTTTTTTCTCCACGCCGTGGTGATTGAAAAACAAATGCGAGAATGAACAAATAGCGTTCACCCCTTCAACAAACAGACAAAGCAAGGGGTCACGATATCTGCAGACGTCAATGTTTATCACAGCCACGCGCTGGACTTGGCAAAGCACAAGCCACGCGCTGAGGTCCACACATCGTTATAGGGACAATGAATATGATTTGTAACTTTTTTGGAAAAGGGTGTTTTCCGACTATATAAGGACATAACAACCTGCTCAATTTCTTATCTAGTTTTATGAGGCTTATTATTTTGTATAAAATAAATCGACGAAACCAAAACTGATGTTCTGCTGTGGTGACATCAAACCTTTCCCGAAAAGGAGGTAACGCCAACTATGAACTGTCCAAAGCGCAGTTTACGAGCATGAAGATCGTCTGGGCACCAGGTCACGCGGGTGTCGAGGGAAACGAGGCGGCAAACGCCGCAGCCCGAGCCTTTCATTCGAACCGGGACTCGTACGCACCTCAACCACACACCCCTGACCCCAATATGAAGTACAACGAATACTTGAAGACAATCAGGGAAGCCAGGATGACTCTTCCAGCGCCACCTAGCTTCGAAGTTCACCAAGGAGGAGGAGCACCTCTATAGAAGACTGCAGACAGGAACCATGAAAACGCCAATGAAGCTCCATCAATGGTACCCCCAACTCCATCCTTCACCAACTTGCTCCTTTTGCGGGTGGAAATGGGGGGACCTGTACCACTTGATGTGGGTGTGCAAGCACATTAAAGGTTTGGATCCGATTCCGAACCCGACGAGGGACAGCTGGAACGCGGCCCTCCGCTGGAGCGATCCGGGAAGCCAACACTGGTTAGTACGGAGAGCGACTGTGGTGCAAGCCGCGATTGGAGCCCCGGACTAGGGGCACCCAGCCAGAAATGATTCCTCGATCAAGATCACCTATTTCTTCCTATTACCCTCTCCCCTTCTTTTCAAAAATAAAAGATGTTTTCAACAACAACAACAACCATGAACTGTCCCTCCCGTTAGAATTTAGTGATTATTTGCACGATTGACTCGGTGAGCTGTAGCGGCGCTTTGTGGTTTGAGATACCCAGGTTACATGGGCACCCCGAACCACAGCTAAGTCAACTGTAACTACTGTTACGAGTTTAAACAGTTACCACACAGACAACTCTAAGGCAACTATTTCAAAAAGAATGAAGAGTGCGCGTGCACAGCTTTGATGGGTGATCATGACGCTCAAATGCACGTTCGCCCATAGCTTTGACTGCATAGCCACAGAGTGTTGTCTGCAAGAATAGTGCGCTAACTGTGGCTAAACGGAACTGCAGTTCCGTGTGCCCATGTATCAAGGGCTTCACTGCGTTGCAACAGCGAGCAACCAGGACATACGTGCTCTTCGTGCCTCGTGTCATGCTACTTCTTAAACAGACTACTTTCAACCATCCCTGCATGCAACAGTGCGCGCGTTGTATTATGGGATCCCTTTGGCCCAGAGCAGAGTCATGGTTTTGATTTTGATTGCCCCGTTGACGAAACAAAGTATTGCGTTTCTGCACTGCATGGAGATAAAGTCAGCGCTCGCTGGTGATGCACCCACTCATCTTCGTGAAAGACCCAGCGGCCGTAAGCACCTGCCTAGGCTCAGAGCAGAGTAGGAGTACAGCCGGCCTAGTCTCTTACTTTCCTGACGGCCCGGCTAGCACTCCAGACTGCAGCCTGACCCTCCCGGCTCATGAATAATTTAAGAAATCCATTGATAAGAAGATGGAACTAGATGACAGGCCCAGTATACTTCTTTCATGTGCCCTCGTAGTCCTGCTTACATGCGCGTAAACTCTGGCATGTCGGGAGCCCCCCAAAACGTGCCCCAGCATGTTATCATTATTTATGGGCAACACCTACAGCATTATACATTTAAGGAATCCCCATACTCTAAGCAAGCGCTGTATTTGGTCG
The DNA here is from genome assembly GCA_013358835.2 of Ixodes persulcatus. Lineage (NCBI taxonomy): Eukaryota > Metazoa > Arthropoda > Arachnida > Ixodida > Ixodidae > Ixodes > Ixodes persulcatus. The sequence continues at coordinate 206,812 of JABSTQ010011392.1, forward strand.
TGATAACATTTCGTGAAGACAGGTTGGAAAAGCAAAACCGAAACCGTGGCCAAGGGGTACTCATGATGCTTTGCAGGGCACTACGCCGTATAGGATCGCTTTACTTTGGCATGAGGTCTATTGGTTTCCACGCTTCACTGGAATCATGAATGACCTGGTGACTCGCGGTCGCTTGTCAACGGAACGCAGTAAAACGCACTCAAACGCAACTGTTTGTATGGGCTTTTATTCGTAGTCGACATCGATCGCCGATCGAATTGCGAGCGGCACTACCGCATAACGAAGAAAAAGTACTGTTGCGTACCGCTGCTCGCAGCAAACTAGGAAGAACACAATGATAGGCTTAGTGCGAACGCCATTTGCTTTACTAACGCATGACATGACAGAACCAAGATCCTGCTTGAGGGGGCTTGGCGTAAAAGCGGCGGATTGCTGGGGCTCTTAACTCAACATTTGACGAAAAAGTCTCCGAGGAATTCGACCACCGTAATCGGGGTCTAATCACGGCTGCCGGATTCCTCAGAGACTTGTTCTCCAGGTGTCGAGAATAGAGACCTAGGGCTCATTCAGTTGCGTTTGCCAATGTCGTCATTCTCGCGCATTCGCGCACAACACTTCAGTACACCACAGGCGTGAAAAGGTCTCGTTGGATGAAAGCCTGGATGGATGTGCAGGAAACACCTCGGCGTGCTAGACGAGGTTTCAGTGAAGCTTTTTGACACGGGACCAGCGAGCTACCGGAGCCTGTAGCGTGTCAGCAGGAAACAGTTCCTACAGCCTTCCTTTACGTGTGGAACCGAGAAGTGCGGGACAAATAAGACAAAACACAATGCGCCATATTTATTTCAATCTTCAGAAGAAAAAAAGAAATGTCGGATGTTTTATGCAAAAGGTTTTTGAAGTCAATAAACTACTTCCAAAACTTTGCGTGTGGAAAGCTGCACCCGTTGCATTTAGGGACCTGGCGGATTACGGAGAGGAGTGGAATGGTTTTGGGTTTGATCTCCCCTTTCCCCGTTGTTGAAAGAAATGATATCGCATTTAAGAATACAAATGATTTAAACTACTTACAATCGAAAACGAAAACGAGCGTAAGCCATTCACATCTACCAATCGTCTGACGAGCCTAAGTTGATGTCACAACCTGCGTCACTTCAACCCTGGCTTGTTTTCGCAGTCTCGGGTGTCGCTGTCGTCGGTCCTGGAATGATTATTATGGCATCTGTTTATTCGTGGCGCGCAAGCGTGACTATGGGCTAAAACGGCGTCAACATTTTTACTTGGAGTCAGTTTTTTACATACAAGTCGAGAAATGGAATCGATTGCAATTACAATTACACTTAATTAAAACGTATTCAATTATATCACCTGATTACTCGAAAGAAAAAGTTAATGGTCATTAATTGAATATGTGGCCGTTACTTTTCCAACTACATCAGATTTCCAAAACTGCAGATTTTTCTGCCGGTTTGAAAACAATCATTTATACAGTTTATTTTTGGATTATGATCAACGTATGGCAAATTAGTCTTCTCCTTTATCCATAACTTTTCGTGATCATCCCCTTGTCTCGGAAGCTCGGTTAGAAAATTCCACGGCAGAAAACTTGTGGACGAAGAGCGACATTAGGAAGAGGAGGGGAATCCCTTTGTAGGAATTTGGGGGTTAAAGCTAAGTCACAATGGTAAAAAAATCGCTGTGTCGGGGGCTCAATCTAGGTCGTAATAGCTAAATGTAGCTTGCAGAAGTTAGCTTCGTCGCTCGATGGAATGTTCCCACTCGCTTGTGCCACGCCCACGTAACTTTGCACAGAAAGACACTCACGACATGAATTCGGAAATTGCCGCATCTTGTGCAATGCCGACCATCTTACATCTGAACGAGATAATAGCTTTTGTCACACCGTAGCTGCGACATTATCTGGATTGGGTTATCTCGGGAGCACCTCCAAGTTTAGAGTCGCTTTAAGCCGGATTTAGAGTTGTTTTTTTTTGGGAAGGGGAAAATAGTTTGAACGGGGAATGTACACGCAAATGCTGCATTAATCATGAACCTTTGTGTTGAAATGTCTTGTCGAGAAGTCAGACTTCACTTTGCCAGCTTAAAACCCATAAAAAACATTATATAAACTGACCAGACAAGGAGCTTATAGCCTTCTTTCGTACAGCTCCGTAACAATCGTTTTATTTTTTGTTGTTCGCAGGATTTAGAAGCCGATAACGTGGACATACCATAGCAGATTTAGTTTCGAACTGCGGTATCCAGGAGGTCATAAGCTCGGAAACCGACGGGGGGGGGGGGGGGAGGCTGGATTAAAAAATAGTCGTGGTTACAAAGTATTTTATTCCTTTAAAGAGTTATCAGATTTCTCTCGTGATTACTACCTAATAGAAGCGATAAAATGATTAAAAATTACTCCAAAAAGTAATCGATCACAGGCAATTTGATTACTTGCAATGGGAACCGTAGAAGTCTGAAATTTAGATGACATCTATTTCAATCGTTGTACTGATCTTCCGAACCGTTTTCATTGTCTCCATTAAGGTTCGGCTATTCCCGTCATCACAGCGATTGTGTTCGAATCACTGCCCGAATGCATATCGAGTCTATCAAGGTGTTGATTGTCACGAGCCCAAATTGAATGCTCACGCAGGGCTCATGTTCACTGTATGAGCCGCATTCAGGTATCGTCACCGCGGGGATCGCAAAGATTGATGACGAAATCCTGGGGATTGCATTGTTGAAAAAGCCAACAATGCGATCCCCGTAACCTCGTGATCAAGTTTCGCGAAGGAGAGACTGAAAGAAGACGTCCAATTTTGTTTTTGAAAATACGCGGAGACAATGAAGCTTCTTGGTCAGTGGCGCTGCGTGCGAGCGTACCAGTGCCAGTAAACTTGCGGAATGTGAGAAACATTCCTGCCCAATACCGTTGCACTGCCCTTTTAACGGTGCGAAACGACTCGAGCCAAACGCTGGTTGTCAGAACGAAGCACATATATATCACGGCCGCCAATGTGTGCTCCCTATAAACAAGTTGTTGTTTTAGGCTTTACTGATTTGCTTTTAAAAAGAGCTGTAAAAGTATACGCTAATGTTGTCGGCTCATGTGATTTATACGCTCAATGGGGACATAATAGGGGCTAATTGTCGCGAGAAGTTAAATAGTTACCTAAAATGTGCAAATATATGTTTTAACTAATGATAATCAACGTACGGTTCTAATTGGGAACTTTCTAAGCGTCATCGAAAGAACCTGTAAATGAATACTTTAGAATTATTTGGGGCGACTGCGACGAGTTCGAGTCCACCACTCGTGCAAGGGGCTGGCGGTATGAAAAAGCGGATGTTAAAATTCGGAAAACAGCATTGGCGCGTATCTGCACCGCCATGGCCTTGCGCTTGTTCCACCAGTGGTAACTTTAGCGGGGTGTCGCATGTTTTCACCGCGTGCAGAATCACTCTCGCAAAAGCCTCGCGTCATTAGCGAGTTTTAGTAGACCGTTTTCATTTTCCCCTCCGCTCTGAGCACGTCAAACTGCGCATGCGCGGCCCGCTATGCAGGGGTGCAGAGCGGAGCTTCCAAGACGAGTTTTAGTAGACCGTTTTTCGCGCACCAAATAACGCAGCTAGACCGTACGGAACAGAGACGTACGCAGCCCCGAAAGCGGATGTTCGTGGTACTAGTTAGTAGAAACGTTTCAATGAAAATACTGAGGTTTATTTATTTTTTTTTATGCAAAGCTGTCCTTTCACTTATAAACGTGCACCTATTGTAATCACCAATTATATTTAGATAAAAACTTATCGCTACCACGCTTGTTTCTTGTCTTGTTTCTCCTCCGCGTCGTCACGAGTATTATACGTACAAAGAACCAAAGAGATGAAGCGGCGAAGTACGTTGCAGAGAAGACTTCTGCTGTCCCAGATGAAGCGTCGTCTTGCCTACCCCAACTGGACTTTTCTATACACAAGAGTCCAGCCATCGGGTGACGCAAAAGGGTTTACAGCTCAAACCTCGCGGAGAAGGCAGAGGTCTTCGTCGACCGTGAACCGCAGTCTGGGGGTTGCCGCATTGGTCCGTCGTTTCGCGGGCGCATCGGACGCAGCCATCTTGTCGGGGAGAGAGGAAGAGCGGAACTGCTTCCTATCCCGCTCTGCGCCGTCGAGATCGTAACGTACTCTCCCTGCGGTAACTACGCTCCAACTCAGAGCGGGCCGCGCATGCGCAGTGGCGACTCCGCTCTCCGCAGAGCAAACCGGGCGCACAAAAACGGTCTACTAAAACTCCCTATTAGCCCCACGTTTCGAAAACCCCGCTTTCCATTACCCCGTCCCGTACTCCCCGCGTGCCGAAATCTCCGTCCTTACTGACCTCGCACCACCCTTTTCGCGTTCCAACCAGCATCGTTCCATGTGCTAAACTAATCTGCTGAGAATCTACAAAGTGTGTTTTAAAAGAAAGGAACAACAAAATAACTTTATTTTGAGCCGCCACAAAACTTATGACGTACAAGTTTCCAATTGCATAAATCTGCATTACCAGCGATGCACTCCGCTGTCATGGAGGTATACTCAAACTCAGAAATATAGATCTTATATACCCAAATAAATACACATCTTTTTTTTAGAACGGCGTAAGAAGAGTGTAACTGGTGTTTGGTGCTGTGATAATTATGGCGCCATGAGGTGCGGGTTAAACGATTTGACAGAATTCGCTTCGTCGGAACAGTGATAATCCGCGCGTGCTTCAGTCGACGAAAGCTTTGGTGCAATGCTTATACCTTTTTTTTTGTTTGCACTTATAACGTCGAATGCCGTAAATGTCTATAGCACACGTCTGTCGGACGGGAAGCTTTATCCAGTTATTCTTTACTTCATTCCGGGGTACGGCGTGATCACGTTACAGAAGCTCGTGAGCACACACATACTGGTCTTGCCCCACGGCCTCAACGTCCCTCACCCGTCTCTTTCCCTAACTTCTTCCCTCCTCAGCCCCTTATATCTCCAGGAGAGCTGGGACGCTCCCCCAAGGAATCTCCAAGCTCCCTGTGACCACTATTTGTCACCCACATTGAAAAAAAAAAAGTAACATAACTCCATCCTCGGGCGCCAAACCCACCGACCCCAAGAAGGACGAGGACAACGCATCCTCATTTTCGGATAAAGATTAAAAAACAAAAGCCGTTTACAGCTCCCTGTAACGCGGGATTAGAGCGCAGCTCTTGAGGAGGAGGATGGAAGGGTACTGAGGGATAGGTGACTCCCTGAGGTCACGTGACCTCAGGGGGGGGGGGGGGGTTACGTGACATCAGGGAGGGGTCACGTGACCTTAGGGGGCAACCGTGCCGTTGCATGCAAGCGCCACGGTCGCGCCGCTTGCATGCAGCGTGCGTTGCATACAACGCATTGCATGCAACCGCGCGTCGGATGCAACGCGCGGTTACGCTGCCGGCGACGCCGACGCCGACGCCGCTCAAGCCGGAAGCGGGCGCCTAACCGCTCATTCACACTGGAAGCGGATCCGCGTTCGCAAAGCGGTGGCGAACGCGGTTGTATAACGATCCAGTGCAATTGCACGCGCACTTGATGTCATCGAGTGCGCGTGACATTGTACTGGATCTTTATACAGCCGCGTTCGCAACCTCTTTGCGATCGCGGATCCGCTTCCAGTGTGAATGAGCGGTAAGAGCTGCGCTCTCAAAAGACTAGAGTAGTGTCATAAAGTGTATTATCTCTTTTACTCGTGTGCACGCTTATTGTATCTTTATTTGAAACCAGAATGCTCCGCCATCACGTTGAGGACCTTGCCTCCTGAAACGGGGGGATTCGCATCGTAGGCTTCTAAAACCGGGGAAAACTGGTGGGCGTTTGCTTCGGGGCTTTTGACACCGGGCGCTTTCGTGCACCACCCACTTTAGCGCATCACTGTGCTTTCCTTGCGCTTTAAAAATTTTGTAAATTTGCTGATCTAGTTGTTTTTGACACACACAACAAGTTTGTAATACAGTGATTTCTCGTTAATATTGACGCCTCCGTTCCCCCAAACATCATCCATAATATGCATATTAACAAGACAAAAAAATGAAAGCCGTTTACAACTCCCTGTAACGCCGGATTAGAGCGCAGCTCTTGAGGAGGAGGATGGAAGGGTACTGAGGGAAAGGTGACTCCCTGAGGTCACGTGACCTCAGGGGGGGGGGGGGGTTACGTGAGGGTAACTCTCATAACCCTTGTGACCCTCGTAAGGGTAGCCATCGTGAGAGTAACCCTCGTGACCATCGTGAGGGTAACCCTTTTGAGTGTAATTAACCCTCGCAATTCTCGTGAGAGTAACGCTAGTGACCCTCGTGAGGGCAACCCTCATGAGGGTACTCCTCGTGAGGGTAACCCTAGTAATCCTCGTGAGCGTATCACTCGTAACCCTCGTGAGAGTAACCCTCGTGACGTCATTATGGGAAACTACCCATAACGCAACGCGCGGTTACGCCGTTGCATGCAATGCGCGTTGCATTGGATGCAATGGCTTGAGCGGCGTCGCCGTCGGCGTAGCCACGCGTTGCATGCAACGCTCGGTTGCTGCAACGCTTACATGCAACGCGTTGCATGCCACACACGTTGCATGCAACGCACGTTGCATGCAAAGCGTATGCAAAACTTGCACACAACGCGTTGCATGCATAGCGCAATAGCGCCGCTTGCATGCAACGCGCGGTTAAACCGACGCCGATGCCGACGCTGACGGCGACGCCGCTCAAGCCGGAAACGGGCGCCTAAGAGCTGCGCTCTAAAACAACTAGGACTAGAATCGTGTCAAAAAGTGTATTATCTCTCTTACTCGTGTGCACATTTACTGTCTCTTAGTTAAAACCAGAATGCTCCGCCGTCACGTTGAGGACCTTGCCTCTTGACACGGGGGGATTCGCATTATAGGCTTCTGAAAGCGGGAAAAATGGTGGGCGTTTGCTGCGGGGCTTTTGACATCGGGCGCTTTCGTGCACCACCCACTTTAGCGCATCACCGCGCTTTCCATGCGCTTTAAAAGTTTTGTAAATATACACACATCAAGTTTGTAATACAGTGATGTCTCGTTAATATTGACAGCTCCGTTCCCCCAAACATCATCCATAATGTGAATTGTCCACATTAACGAGACAAAAAAATGAAAGCCGTTTACAACTCCCTGTAACGCCGGTTTAGAGCGCAGCTCTTGAGGAGGAGGATGGAAGGGTACTGAGGAATGGGTGACTCCCTGAGGTTCTCGTGACCTCAGGGGGGGGGGGGGGGGTACGTGAGGGTCTCTCTCATAACCCTCGTGACCCTCGTGAGGGTAACCCTCGTGACACTCGTGAGAGTAACCCTCGTGACCTTCGTGAGGGTAACCCTTTTGAGGGTAACTAACCCTCGCAACCCTCGTGAGGGTAACGCTCGTGACCTCAGGGAATCACCTATCGCCGTCGGCGACGCCGTTCAAGCTGGAAACGTGCGCCTAAGAGCTGCGCTCTATAATACATGTATGTTCCCAGTTTGGCCCCGAAAATGGTGTTCATATAGCGGGGTATCCATATTAACGTTGTCCATATTAACGAGACATGCTAAATTACCCTGGCCCCAAGGAGCATGCTGCGAGTGTAGTTACACGCGCTTCACACGCTGGCATCAGCAGCACTTATGGTGAGAAAGCAAAAGCCTAAAACAAATGCCATCTTGCGCGCGCGTTTATCAACGCCTTGTTTTACTTCAAATATTTTATAGGGGGAAGGCGAGCGCGTGCGCTTCGTGTACCTACATTTCCAGCATTCTCCTTGATGCTTGGTCAATAGACATGATGATGATGATGATGATGGTTTGCGGCTCTTCCCTTTTGAATCGGGCGGTCCCGTAGAGTTTGGGACCTAGCCAGTGGGGATTCGGTTATCCCCGTTGGTGAACTAGCATCCACCAGTTCTCTAATCTTCGCTTCGTGGCTTCCACCCTCTCACGCCACCCTCCGTTGGTTATAGGTTTAGCGTCGACGTTGTTGTTGCCGTTAGTCCCACCCACAGAGCTGGAAGCAGACCCAAAGCCGAGTGCCTCTGCCAGTGCGACCTCCCGGGTTGCCTGTCCACACTCCGCCGGTTGAACTGGTTGCAGACCGGTGCACGACAGCACAATGTGTTCAATTGTCTCATCCGCCTGACCACACACACGGCATGCTGCAGATTCCACCGTCTGGTCGAAGCGACGGCGATACACCTGCGTTCGCAGCCCTCCTGCGCGTGACTCAAAGAGGAGCCGGCTGCCCAGACTATTGTCGTATAGTCTAGTCTCTGCCGAAATTTCGTGCTTATATCGATGGTACATATATAGCGTCGACTTGGACTTCGCCGTTTCTGCCCACCGAGCTGCCTCCTCCTCTCTCACCCTCTTTCTTATCTCCGTTTCCCACTTCCTGTCTGTTGTAATAGTTACAGGGGTTGAAAAGAAGCCGTATTTCTTCTCTAACTGATACAGCCGCTTCCTCCAACCAGTCTGCACTCCCGTGAGATACGTGTAGACGAACATCTTCTTGGCCCACCGGCCGCGGTCCATTAGACGGAGACGGCTGTCGTAGGTTATCTTACTGGTCGCCTCCCTGGCCTCGAACGACGACCACCCAAGATCTCCCTGGACTGCTTCGGTGGCCACCATTCCGTGACAGCCCAGAGCTTGCCTCCCGACCTCTCGTTGACGACGTTCCATGACTTCCCGCACTGTGCCAGGGACACAAAGAACCGCGTTGGCGAAGGTTAATCCAGGCACCACAACCGCCTTCCAGAGTTCGCGAGTCACCAGAAAACGATTGCAGCTCCAAAGATTACGTTTTCGGAGTACATTCGTACCTCGCACGGCTGCCTGTCGGAGGTGAGCATAATGATCGGACAAGTACTCCGGCTTGTTGGTCAGTACAACTCCCAGGTATTTGTACGACTCCTGTACCTGTGCTTGCTCGCCGTTCAGCACCAGACTGTTTAATTTAGCCTCATCGGACCCGGCTAATTGAAGGACTGCCGACTTTTTGGCGTTGAACCGAAGGCCCAACGTAGCCGCCTCCGTCTCACATATACATATTAGACGCTGCAGGTCCTCCACCGTCTCCGCCGTCAATACAATATCGTCCGCATAGGTGAGGCCCGGCAGCAGCCACTTCACCTCTGCGCCTTCTTCCATGTGTGTCAGTGAAAAGCCCACCTCCGACTGGATCAGGCGTTCCTCCAACCCTGACACATACAGAATATAAAGAAGCGGGGAGAGTGGACATCCCTGTCGGAGACCCCTCGTCACTGTGACTTGTTCTGAGTCGACCCCCTTTAGTTGCGTCATTACTGTATTGCATGAGTATAGGCGCCGTATGACAGCTAGCCACCGATGAGGAAGGTGGAGCTCCTCCAAACGTCGCACGATTTGCGCATGCGGCACACTGTCATATGCTTTTGCCACATCTAGAAAGCAGCACAGCAGTCTTCTCCCCTGTTTTCGGGCAATTTCAATACACTGCGTGAGGGTGAACAGGTTGTCTTCCAACCTTCGACCCCTCCGAAATCCACCCTGAAGCTCGGTGAGCAGTTGGTTCTCTTCTGCCCATGCTGCCATATGTTCCTTGATAATATGGGCGAAGGTCCGGTATACCGTAGAGGTCACGGTCAGGGGCCGATAATCCTTGAGGAACTGTTTGTCACCCCCTCTCTTTGGGATCAGAACCACGCGGCCGACCCTCCAATCTTGGGGCACAGGTTCCTCTCCCCTTAAGATTGCTCCAAAGATATCTGCCAGCTGCTCCACTGCATCTTTTCCCAAGGACTTGAGAACGCTCGCCGGAACCCCGTCTAATCCCTGGGAGGTAGCCCCTTTCAAGCGAGCCAGTGCACGCACAACCATCACTCGGCCGATGTCCCCCTCCTGGTTGGAGTCCGATTGATCCGGGGCAAGTCGGCCTTCTTGTGGTGGGGACACCTCCTCAGGAGCAAATGTCTCCGTCAGGTACTTAGTGAGGTGGGTTCCAAGGTCTTCTGGCGGATTCCCCGTGCTCTCGTCAATTATGGTAACATCTTGTTCCTTTCCCTCCAGCGATCCAAGGTACTTCCAGAACTTTCTCGCTGCGTCCCTTCCGCTAGATTTAATATCTCGGACGGTCTCCAGATCCGCTGTTCTCATCTTCTCTTGGGTTAGTCGTTTAGCATAGCACTTGCAGTCGTGGTATATGGTCCATCTTCTAGCAACCTCACTCCCAGATTCAGTTCGGAGCGATTGTCGATGTTCCCTGTTGGCTTTCTGTCTAGCCAGTATAGCTTCTTTAACCTCTGTGTCCCACCACCTCTTCCTCACTCTCCGTCCACTGGGCTGCCTGGATGCGAAAAGACAATATGCGAAAAGAAGCGCCATCTAGTGTATTCATGATCAATTATCAGATTTTCTCCATATTGGGGGGTTCCCGTACCGACGGTTTCGCCCGAGAAACAATAGTCCCGGCAAAGTGGAAGTCGTAGAAGTAAAATATGATCACCTGCTGCAAGCTCAGTACGAACCCTTCAGAGGACGTCTTCGAGAAATACCGTTCATTGACCTGGATGGCCCAGTTCACTGCTTGAGTGACGAGGCTTGCGACCTCGTTGCTGACAGTTCCTTCTCCAGAATTTTTCGGCCGTCTTTCTTTTCTTCTCTGAATCGAAACAAACCAGCAACCCGTTGAGTGTACAAATAAATTGCCCTAATATCATGAAAACCGAGTTAAATGCGATAAATTCCCCAAGCATCAGGGAGAATGCTGGGAAGCTAGGTACACGCGTCGCACGCGTTCGCCTTCGCTTTTATAAAAGATTCCAAGTAAAAAATTCCATAGCAAATTGCTGGGCTAGTGAAGCGTGTGGTTTCAGTCCGATTCTTCTGGGATTCCCGTTTACGCTCTTGGGCGCTCTTCATCGGTTAGTTTAGCGACTGGCTTAACGCATGGCATATCAGTTTCTGAAATGCAGATCCCAGCACTAACCCGGGTTTTAAACCCGTGGTGCTCTCCAGAACGTGAACCAGCCAACCAGCGTCGAGCTAGGAGGTGTGACGTCATCTGCTGGCTCAGCCAATCAGCAGCGAGTTAATCGGCAACTGCACATTTCGGCTAGAGACAAAGCACGTTTCACGTGAATAGCTAAAATAAGGTGTTGACGAACGCGCGTGCAAGGTGACATTTGTTTTAGGCCTTCGTTTTAGAACCGTAACTGCTGCAGACGGCAGCACGTGCAGTACGTATAATTACGCTGGCAGCATGCTCCTTGGTGCTTAGGTAAAGTTTATCTTTACTAATAGACCTTTTGCCAAATTACCCAAGCACCAAAGAGAATGCCGGGAACGTAGGTGCACGCGCTGCCTGTTTGACGTCCGGAGCTATAACGGTTCTAAAGCACAATTCTAAAACAAATGACTCTTTGCACGCGCGTTCCACATGCAATTTATTTTTGTGATTCACTTCGACTCTTTTGTATAAGGAGTATTCACTGGGCGCCATATTTGTGGGTGTTGTCTAGAGCGCATGCTCAGAACGAGACCCCATTAATAGGCTACTAAGACCGGCCAATTTGACGGTGTGGAATGCACGTTGCAAAAGAACCCTGGAAGCTAGCCATCAGCACGCGCTCAGCAGTCGTGCACACAGCTATGGCCGCCAGTGAATACTTCCTATAGGAGAGGCGAGTGCGTGACGCGTTTACGTACGTTTCCGCAATTTTCTTTCATGCTTGGGTAACTTAGCTAAAGGTCTATCGGGGATCGGAGGCCATGGGGTGAAGTGAGAGACGCCGTTCCACACGGTCGCGAAGAAAATGGGCTCCCATAGAGCGTTTGCAATGGCTTTCACCGGCCGTAGTTCATCTGGTGAAATGTACCAGGATACCTACCACGTGGTTCTGCATATAAGTATTAAAGTTTTGAACTCCGAACGCCTGTGCAAAATAGGCAATTTTCGAAGAGAAATGGAACACGAGGCGTTCTAAACGACCTCATTGGAGCCGGCGCATACCGGGAGAACCATGTCTGGCTCCTCGTTTTTAACTTTCTGACAGCAAAGCGGAAACATCTAGAAACCAAAAAACTTGAATTGAAAAAAAAAAAAAGAAAAAATGCCTGCTTATTGATCCCGCTGAGTGCGAGGTGCGAATACGGTTCCACTGGATACTAGGGACTTTTCGTAGACCGCGTTTCCCCCTCCGCTACGCCCTCCGCAACGAAGAAGTTGCTACTGCGCCTGCGCGGCGATAGCCTTGACTGTAGAGTTCCGGGTGTCGCAGCGGGTTGCGGAGGGCGTTGCGGGACGGCGAAAACGATCTGCGAAAACTCCCTACTGATTCACATCAGCGACGACACAGTACGGAGGGCCCTCGAACTCCACGGGATGGTCAACGAAGTAGCCCAAGACACCTGGGGAGCGGAAGGTTTTCAGAATGCCCAGTCGACGACAAGTCTCTTGAGAATAAACCCGAAGACGTCACCAAGGATAACCTCCCGCACCAGCTGCGCCTGTTCGGCAGCAAGGTTCTCGTTCTTGTCCCCAAAAGAGCGCCGCTCTGCCTCCTATCCAAGAGGACATGTCGTATCCGCAGAGAATGCCACGTCCCTCGCTGTGATATGTGTCGTCGTTGAAGGTTGCATCCGGACGTACGCCACCGTAATATGACGCGCGCCCGAGAAAGAGAGCTCGGTGCTGTCTTTCGCCGCTGCGACCGGGGACTCTATGGCTCCTCGCCTCTATGGGTCCTCGCCGCTGCAAAATCTGTGCGCTGAATACCAGACTCCCCAAGAGATGCTCTGTGCTACCAGATCCTCGCGCTCTAAATCTGCGACCGGGGACTCTATGGCTCCGTCATCCAACTGCCAGGCTTTGTGAGTATAAAGGAGGCTATGCTACTTGTAAGACAAACGCAAACACATCGAGGGGCTTTAGTCACCAAACCACCACCATCACCTAAACGTCTTCAGCTGGTCAAGAACGAGGCACATCACTAGACAAAGACACCGCCGCGTCAAGTGTGAAAGCTAACAAGTCAACTGCTTGTGGCGATACCGGCACATACATCGTTCCCGTCAATGAGCCCCAGCTCCTCGTCGAGAACGAGTGCTGTTCAGACGATACCTCCGATGTCGACTTGGAAATGCACGAGAGCTCTAGAGCCATCCAAGCGGCGACTGAATCACGTCGAGGGGAAAGACCCTGACCTAGTGGGGCTTGACTGGAGCATGCCTTAAGGAAGAAATAATGCAAGCACCAGCTCCGCCGGATAGCCGACCAGAGCAAACCTCGCAATAGGTGGTTACGTTCACATTGAGAAGAGTTGATACATTTGTTCCCTTGAATTCAAATTTTTGCTCGTGCTTGTCGCCACAGTTGTGAATTACGTAAGTTTTGAGTGGAAGTTGTTGTAGATCGCTTTTCAATGCGAACCTGCTCCTTCACCCCAATAATGTTTGCCTCCAAATTTACAACTGCTTCCACTTTTTGCGACGCCAGCCCGTCGCTCGCCCTCTCGCGGAGGAACGAAGAGCCAGAGGAGCGGGGACGGCGTCGGAGACGGTGGCAGGGATCGTCGGCCTTGGTGTTGCTGTTACCTCATGGTTATGGTTGGCGTGTTCATGCATTATGCAGTTTTAACCTAAAAAAAAGCGAGTGCGTTAAAATATGAATTCTTTGCTTCCGCTCGGTGACTTTTCAGAATCAAGATGTTAATTTTCTTAACGCACGTCAACGCCTCTGTCATCTGTGATATGCTCCTGCCCTGAAGACATCGTATTTGTAGCCAAACGAATTCATTTTAGCGTACTGACCAGCGACAACGAGCAGGCGCACGAATATCCTAGATAATCTATCACAGTCTCTTCAGCCATCTTGCAACTCCCACCCCGCCATCTATAGGGCGTTGGAGTTGCGAATAGACCCCTTCGGGAATTACGCACACTCATGTGGCAGCGCCACATGGCACTGCCACGTGGCGTGCGCAGAAGACACCATAACAATTTGAAAGATGTTTTTAACATTTTGAGCGGAACTAAAAAAAAAAATCAATTTATGCACTTTCAAGAATCTTCACGCACGGATCTTGATCGTGTTTATGTTTCTGCTAACTTTGTACATAACATCTACCTAACACCCGAATAGAAGAAATTTCAGAAAATGCTTTTGCTACAACACCGTCAACACCGCTCGTCTCACCGACTTCCTCGTTAGGGAGGGAACCTTGTAGCGACCGGCAACAAGGCGCCGAGGAAAAGGACTAGCTGGCGTGTGAAATGCGGCTCGCGATGCGACTTCCTTGCGACTTTTGATGACCAGGGTGAATGTCTTTTAATTACGTTTGTATGAACCCTTCCAACGGCCGTCCTTTCTGGCACCCCTTCTCGCGGCCTCCCGGGTCTCCGGGCGGGCGGGCCTGTCGGCTAAGAGCCGCGGCCTGAGCGTCGCCCGGAACGGGCCGCGGCCTTCGACTAAGAGCCGCGGCCTGCGCGTCGCCCGGAAGGAGCCGCGGCCTTCGGCTAAGAGTCGCGGCCTGAGCGTCGCCCCGAAAAGTGTGGCACGTGAAGTGGTGCACGTGAACAAGTCGTGGTTGTGCACGTGTTCGACCGAGGTTGAGGCTATAAAAGACGCGCTCCGGTCGGACGAAGAAGGAAGAAGGAGGACTGGCGGCCGGACGGCCCCGCTGACGCCGGCCCTGCCGGCCGCTCCCTGGGGCCCGGCTCCCGACGTCCCGGATCTGATGAGAGACCACGGGGACGACCGAACGACACCTCTCCTGGGCGGACGGATCGCTGGAGCCATGGTGAAGCATAGCCGGCCGCGTGGGCATCGGCGGCGCGGACCACCACCAGCGGCCCCACGGACCAGCCCGGGTGCGACAACCTCGGGGCCAGCGACATCGGGGCAAGCAAACGCCGGCCGCAGCTCGGCCATTGACAGCATCCCCCGCACGGACGTGAGACGCAAATAAACAGTTGCACCGAGAGTTGCGCAGCGTGGTCCATTCGGAGACGGGCGGCCAGGAATGGGAAGGAACTCCACACGTTCAAGCACCGGATAAGGTCCATCGTAGGGGCACCGTAGTGGACGTCTGACGGTGTCGTTTCGCACGAACACGTAACTATCACGTACAGGGTCACCACTTCAAGGGGTTGCGATCCTTCAGTTAATTTATTTTACAATATTTACATAATTAAAAATCTGAGGCATTTGTAACTGCGCCGGTGGGTGCTGGAGTTTGTGGATCCGGCTTCTGGTTCGACGAACTCCAGCACCCGACGGCGCAGTTACAAACGCCTACGATTTTTAATTATGTAAATATTGTAAAATAATTTAGTTGAAGGATCGTAACACCTTCATTTCTTAACTCGTAAAACCTGTGTTTTATAGCGATCACTGTCTTGTAAAGGACACAATCGAAGGAAACAAAACTTATAAGGCCAAGTTTATTTGGAAGATGTGGAGGCTGGACACCAGTTTGCTTAAAGACGCAGCATTTGAAGATACAGTAACAAATATGTAGAAGAAAACGACGATAAGAATAAAACATGACACTGGAGCGGTTCCAGGAACAAATAAAAATGTCAGCAATTAAAAGATCGATAGCGCATAAGTTTTATGTTCGGGCAAACGAACACAAACTGCATCAGGATTTACTTACTCCGTGTGAAGCTGTTGGGGGGGGGGGGGGGGGGCAAAGGACATTGGGAATGTCAAATTGCGTGTCAAAAAATTTCCGGAAGTGCAATATGAAGACGCTGTGCTACGGTCAAAGAGGCAACGACTTTTTTGTGCTAAGCAACCCAGCACGCAAGCCTTGATAAATGAAATAAAGTACGCTTTGTCCAAAGGAATCCTCAAAATAGAGAAAAATGGTACCATAACTAGAAGCAGAGCTAGCATTAAGGGTGCTTTTGTGGGACATTATCCACGGCTTTTGAACAAATTCTAGAACACACGAGATGATGAAATTGATGTACTCTTGTCTTTTATGCCGAGGCTAGATAACAAAACGAAGGAATGGCTGGAGTGACCCATCAACCTGGAGTAAGTCAGAAAGGCGATGGGCTACCTGCTCGGGGGTAAAACACCGGGCCCAGACGGGCTTTGCTCAAATTTTTACAAAAAATTTAAATGAGAACTTTCTCCCATTCTGCTCGCTGTAATAGAACAAAACATATAAATCAAAATCATGACTGCTATCTTTTTCTAGAACCCACACTGTGTTAATTCTGAAATCAAAGGCACCGTCAAGTTGCGCCCTGGAGAGGTTATTCGACTGATAAGTCTATGTGTAAGTTATAATATATTAAAAAAAAGTTTAGACGAAAGGCTGCACCATGCAATTGGCCAATATGTGGTAGACCACCAAGCTTGTAGCATAAAATTTAGGACAATAAAGAAAATAAGAAAAAAAAAAGGTTCACATAGTTAGACATATTTTTGAATGTTGTACAGAGAAATGAGAACAGATTGCCATGCTTCAAATTGACTTTAAAAAATGATTCAAATGCGTGCATAAATGTTTTGGGCCATTTCGCGACATATCAACATTGTTGGTGTTATTTTTGAAGGCGTATTAATGGCATATGGTGGCTGTTCAACACGACTAATTGTAAATCGTAGTGTAACTTGCAGCATCCCTCTACTGTCCTCAGTACGTCAGGGTTGCCGCTCTCGCCTTTATTATTTGCACTTTATTTATACTCGTTTTGCTTCACGAAAAAATGAAGTTTGGTGCCTTGTTAATGCGCCGCGCAAAGGTCTTAGAAGATTTGGTTTTTGGAGGAAAAACGATGCTTTTGGCGTTTGAAACGTGTACGCCTTAATGAGATGACATACGTATCTAATCTAAAATGTACCTACATTTATCATAACTTTCCATATAAAGGAGGAAATTAGTAATATACCGCGACAAGGCGTACGTTTTTTACTGCTGTTTTTGAGGTAAAAACAAGAATAGAGCCTTTCTACATGACTGTTGTTGACAATAGGAACGTTCATGGTTTTACGTTTAACTCCCTCGAAGTCAGGGCATTGGCGTATGCTGAGGATGTAGCAGTTTTCTGCAGAGACAAAAAACACTTTTAGGGGTGTGCGAATACCGGTTTGAATCGAATACCAGTGTTTCATTCATAGCTAGCGTTACCAGTGCAAGGAACAGCCACGACAACCGGTTTTCTTAACAGCGTTAAAGCAAGGGATGAAACCGCGCTAATCGCTTCGAACCGGTATTTTCGCACACCTCAACAAAAAAGTGTAAGCATCGTTATTGTTTCAGTTAAACACTTTTGTGGTATTACTAATGCAGCTGTATATCTAGAAAAAAAAAACGTTTTTGGATTTTGATACGGTAGATGGGCCACAAAGCCATCATAGTTTGAAGGGATCGGCTCGTCACCTACGAGATACTTTGGCGGACCACTGCAGCACACGCGTAATCCAAGTCTTTAGTGGTTCGCAACAACAACTAAATTGAAAACGCGGGTATCACGGTGGCCAAACAGCGTCTCGCCAAATTTAGCTATAGCAGCGGCATGCAACATTTTCCTTGTTGCTAGGCTTATGTATGTGCTTCAAGTGTTACATTGCGTTCAAAGTGTTATAAAGACGGTTCATATGGCATGTGCCCCATTCATCTGGAAATAAAAATGGGAGCGAATGGCAAGAAACAAACTCGTTCGTCGTATTCTTTTAGGGGGGGGGGGGGGGGGTTAGGCCTATCCCCTTTGTTTGTCCGGCAGCTCGTATCGCGAGTCGTCTTTCTACATGATATTTAGCAGCTTTTATGAGCGCAGTGATTCGGACAAAGCTGGTGAGGCACTTGCCTTCCTTTTTGGTCTCGCGTCACGACGAGCAGCCATAAAGAATACTTGGATACCTAAAGGATGTCATTGACGCATACGATTGTTTGGCAGAACGCTATAACAAAGAATATTTATCGAGCGTAACTAGAAAATTTATGTACAGCGCCCCGTAGTATGAAAACCTTCTTCAAGAGCCTTTGTATCGCACCTTGTGCAACCTGGGAACCGGCCAAGATGTTTTTTGTCACGTCAAGAAAATGACGATCCAGCAATATGCCAAGAAAATGACGATCCAGCGATATGCCAAGGGCCTTCTCTTTCAAACTTTATTCCTCAATCTCCCTGTGGAAGCCTGGCTTCACGAGAAAGGTATTCTTGTTCCTTTAACCAATGTTGCTCGATGGAGTTTTTGAAAGGATCTATTAGACCCTTTTCAAAAGTTCGTCAAGCAACACTGGCGGCCGCCATTGCTTGGACACGAAGCGCGTGATTGAATCCGAGTCTTCGCCGAACGCCAAAGCAGCGCTCGTTTTCAATACAAGCTGAGCCGAGTTCACGCCGAAGGCTGGCGCAGCCCTCGTGTCGAATACATGCTCAGAGTATGCGAGCAAGCAATGATGGACAGGCATTGGTGCGGACTTTGGAAAAAGGGTCTACTGCTTGCTGTGTAAAACACCCGAAACTGTTGAACACGTGTTTATTTCTTGTTGGTAGGCTTCGTTGTCTTGGGATATGATGCCGAGAACCTCGAGAAGGGACGTTGAAATTACGGCACATTCAATTCGCCTTCTACGGACATACTGTCCAGAAAATTGTACTGCGAAACCTTAGAGCGTTAATAGGTCTGTACTACATATGGTGTTCGAGTATGGCTGTGAGGCACGCGGCCGGTTGAAGCATACTTTGTTGAATTTGTGACTCGAGTACGTAATACCTAGGCCCAACAGGATATTGTTCTTTAGTTGGTCGGTGAGTGTTAAAGGCTTTTAAAAAGACACCAACATATTAAGTGACATGTGCTAATCAAAAGAGTGTATGCTTAGACTGAACTTGTCTTTGTTGCGTAATGTCGTGACAAAGATTAAAAAAAAAAGGCGTTTGCAACTCTCTCAATTCGAAACTAGAGCGCAGCTCTTGAGGAGGAGGAGGGAGGGTACGGAGGGGAGGGTATACCACTCCATCTCTTCTCCTCCTCCTTCCCTCCTCATCCTTCTTCTACTTTCCTCCCGTCTTCCCTCCTCCTCCTCCTCTTCTTTCCACCTCCTCCTCCCGCTGAATTTGTTTATGGGTGACTTGACACGGTCATGTGACGTCGATTTCCCCGCCAAATTTAGCGGAGAAATCGACGTCACGTGATCTCAACACTAATTCAGTTTCCCCGCTAAATTTAGCGGGGAAAATGACGTCACATGACTTTATGTCACGTCACCCATAAACAAATTTAGTTTATCCGCTAAATTTAGCGGGAAAATTGACATCACGTGACCTCACCACCAATTTAATTTCCCGCTAAATTTAGCAGGGCGGTTACGCCGATGGCTACGCACCGAAACTCGGAAACGGAGATGCGCTCTACTAAAAAAATTGGGGACCATTCCACTTTGTGAAGGTGGATGACCAGCGAAGCCGTTTAGCACACGACACAGACGTGACAGAATTTTTAGCGTATGCTCCATTAAAGTTGTCCAATTTTGCAGCATGGTACCAGCGTGTTCTTGGTGCGTTCACTGTCCCGTTTGTCGCATGCGCCTGGCGTTTTGTGCACGATCTTTAATGGTGGTGTTTCCCGCCCGCCGCCGCCGCTGGCGTTCTCGTTGCCGTTCCCACCGTTGCTCTTCGTAGGCGCGTTGCTCTTCGGGAGTCCGGACTATACGCGGCCTCCCCATCACGACGGCTAAACTACCCAAGCATCAATGAGAATGAAGGCAATGGTGTTCCACGCGCCGCACGTGCCGGCGTCTGCAGCAATAACTGTTCTAAAGCAAAATACTAAAACAAATGGCATCTTGCACGCGCGTTCATCAAAGCTTTATTTTGGTTATTTACTTTGAATCTTTTATACGGGGAAGGAGTGGACATGCGGCGCGTGCCGCGGTGCGAGCGTTGACTTTTTGGTCCCTCACACAAAAAATCCACGGAACCTTACATTTTTAGAAAAAAAGGTCTATATAGTCCTCCTTAAAGGGAGGGAGACTCTTGACACAAATGTTCCTTCAGAAAGGAAGAAACTTTCGTCCCTTCAAGCTGGGGAACTAAGTTTCTCCGTCGTCTGCATCTCACTATGGCGGCCCCGAATCGAGCGAATCGAGCTCAGTAAGGCCTAACAAAATCGCTACGTCTACTGTACGGGACTAGAAGAGCAGCAAATAAAAGCGCAACACGAGCTTTCCGCGAACTGTATTTATTTCCGGAGCCAGCTTCCCCCCGCAGGTAAAGAAACTTGCATTTTCGAAAGCAGTTACTCACTCTTCTCGTCGTCAGCACTGCCATGTTAAATGGAGACAACCAATACCCAGTTACTTCGCGCTCTTCACATCTTAGCTTTGCTATTCCTCGAGCCACAATTCCTTCGTCAACCGCACATCACGGAGGAGTGGTAAACCATTCGCGAAACCAAAAGCCGCTCTCCAAAAAGCAAATTCGAAGCAGCCTAGTTGCACGGTAACCAGAAACTATGGTGAAGCGTGAAAGAAGGTTAAGTTGCTTGCCACCAGATGGCAGGGTAAAGCAAAGTAATTGTAAGTAGCTAGGCCTAAATACCACCAAATTCATGTGCTACAAAAAATATTTTGTATGCGCACGCCACGATTACACTTAGGGCTCCTTTATGAAACACACACGTAGATACATTACGCATACCATACGGCTCTGGCATACCACTAGCATAAGCTGAACATATAAATTGAGCGCATAACATACACGGCACAACAAACATCAATACATCAGCACACTAACCCGATAACTACTTCTGAGTTCTGCGCTTCCGCCTTTTATACTAGTCGTTTTGAAGTTACGGATTTTCTCGGTTACCGCCTAAGCAATAAATAATATTCCCAGCATGTTGATTTTGTTAGTAATGTTAAACCTCTGAGCGTATTTTGAACGCTCAGGGGTTGAATCACTTGGTAAAAAGTAAACGCTCATGCCGTAATTATTTGAAATCCAATAAATCAAGCCGCTCCAATGCGGTTCCAAGCCACGTGTTTGCCTCCCCGCATGGTACGTGGTAGCTAGTATTTTTATTGTAGTATTTGTTTTTTAGTTTGTGCTGTTCGCGTTTGGCTGCAATTGTCGTCTTGAATTAATATCTGTAGAGGGAGTATTCACTCAGGCAGAAGCAAAGCTTCACGGTCATAGAAATCGCTTTTCAATCAAATTTAGTGCAAAGCCGCAAGCTCCGCCGTAGTAAGCTCGAAAACGTCTAGCGCTCATCCCAGCGCGCCACTTGGAGGGCAATTTCTCCAGGAATTGTAGTGTATTTAAACAAAAAAATAAAGCATATCGTTTTTTTTTTTACGATTTTATTTGCCGTTTTTTTAATGCTAAAATTTCAAACTCTAAATATACGTACTTTCCATCACATTTCTATACTGTTCAGTCCTTTCCCCAGAGCACAATCGCTCTCGGAGAGGTGACAACAGGACATTGCAGACGACAGTCGCATTGGCCAGTGTACGATAGGAGCTACGGTTCCGACCAGCGCACCAGCGTTCCAACATGAGTATCCGAACGTAAATCGACTGCGCCTAATCCCTCAAGCGGTCTCAACTCTTAATGTAAAGCAGAATGTCAACCTGCGACACCTGCCCCTGCAATCACGGTTCGGTCATCATCGGCAATAATTAGTCTTCCGTTCACAACGCACAACGCTGACATCCCGATGTAGCTGCTGTGTTGGTGACACGCAGGAATACAAAACCACGTTGATTGTCGGTTGGCACTTGGCATCGGAGAACAGAACCGAACTCAGCACGGAAGGCACCCAGGCACCCGGCAGCAAAACCTGCCTGCCTTGGACGCAGTTTCCGCGGTTTCCAGGACGTCGTCAACATCAAATTGTCGTTCCGCACTAGAGTCACTAAATAAGCTACTCTTTCAGAGTACCGCATTCCTCTTCTTTGGCATTTTGCCGACAATACAGTCGCTCTAGTTAACAATATTCTGGTTCGCTGCGGCATCATTGGATAGCGGCAGTCACGTGAGTTGCCATCATCCTCATCGCGTTTCTTCAACGCCACCTTCATGAATCCAGCTACAGTGTAGTCCAGCGATCCTCTGCCTGCTGCTGTTTGCTGTTTACTGCACGCGCACGCTGAAGTCCGTCGCTCAGCACGCGCGTTTTCCGTGTTACGTCGAGGTACGATCAACGCAACCTTGATTTGCTGCCACAGCTGCGGCTGCGGCAGCATGGTGCAGGCGGCGGCTACAGCTCGGCTTGGCTCAGCTACAGTCACTCCTCCATCTGCGCGAGGACCCAAGATGGCGGCGCCTGACGCGCTGCAGACGCGTAGTTTGGGAGTTTCGGTACTCTGAAAGCGTAGCTTTATTCAGAGCCGTGTATATAGAGAGTTTGGTCAATGGGAGGCGCGGGCAGAGCCAGGGCGTGAGCCAGACTCGGAAAGAGGGCTTGGCATGCTCTCTTGACCAACCAGAAACCGAAATGAATCCCCTAGCGGTGGTAGCGAGAAACAGTTCTGATCAAAGGTTTATGTTCGTATATGGTTGTAATAAGCACGTAACAGTGAAGTGTAGTAACTCTTCGTGGTTGAAAATAGGGTGCACGTGTTGTTTCGATCATGATCATGCAGAAAGATGTAAGAAACAAATGCGCCGCTCAACTCTGTTTTGCTCGGACAGAGTGTGACCGCTCGGACGGCAGATTCCCGGCCCTCGGTGCTTGGCGTAAGGATTATGTCGATCGTTCCGCTAGTCGCACTCTTCCACCATCATTTTGGATGAGCGTGATTGAAACATCACGTGTACCATATTTTCAGCCACCGAGAGTCACTCCGATGCAGTTATCAGGTTTGTTTCTCGCGACCACCGCCAGGGTATTATTTCCGGCTTCTGGTTGGTCACATTCGAATTTCTGAAGACGCCCTGGAACACGCCCAGACCGCTTTCGGCCAATGGCGCCTCCTCATTTGTCTCCTATAGTTTCCAACGAATGGACAAACTCTCTACATGTACGGCTCTGGCTTTATTTAGGGACTCTATTCCGCACTAGGAGGCGGCCATCTTATTCTTAGCCCAGTGTACACCCGTGAGCGATATGAAGGCGAACAGCCCTCTTCTTGTTTTTGACGCCCCTGCATTTTTGGAACAAGCTCTGTTCCAGAAGAGGTCTAGAACACAAAGTTTAGACCTCAAGCCACGTAGCATTTGAGACGTTGAGAGTTAATATAGCTTTAGGAAGCCGTAAAACAGGCAAAAACCAGATAAGCTGTTCACCTTCATATTGCCGGCGGGTGTACATAGCGCTGCTCCAGAACTTTGCTTTGTCTAACGTCTTTGTTTGTTGGTTTGATAAAATTAGTTCTTTGTTTGATAAAATGCAACCGAAATGTTCTGCACGTTTGAACTGGGAGACGGAATTACAGGCGGTCTTCGCTGGCGTTGAAGCTCAAACAACTCAACGACATTTATTAAAAAATGCGCGCGACATGCTCGAAAAACGAAACTGAAAAAAGATAAGGCGGCAGGGCGGAAACTTTTTTCCGTCTGCCTGGGTCTCTAAACGCGTCAAACACAAAGTTCGGGACGAAGTTGACGAAGCGCACCGATTGGCCAATAACGACGATGACTTCGCTTTTTTCGCCGACGTCGAATCGGCGCGCTCCGCGAACTTTCGGCTCTGACTTTGTGTTTGACGAGTTTAGGGCTCCTGGAGAAATGGATGAACGTCTCGTTCCTCTCGTCTTGTGTCCGCTTGAGGGTGCGTCAGGAGAAGGGAGGAACGCGCGCCGTTGCTACCCTTTTCCTTATTTTTTTTTCTTATAGTGTAGCCATAAACAGCTTCGCTGTAAAAACAAGAGATCGATGGCCGAACGTGTTAACTCACCGCAGCTCGGAGCTAGTGGAGCGAAAGCTCGCGCTTCAGAACTTAAGGCTGAACTCCATGGAACGAATTATGTGACGAATAACTGGCGACCGCCGCCCGACGGCAAGCTCGCTTTGCGCGCGACGTAGCAGACACTGTGTTGATTCCATGCGCAGAGCAAAAGCCGCCGGGCGAAATTCGTTGGTTATTCGCAGCATATTTGTCCCTTAGAGTTCAGCCTTTAGGAACCCACCCCTGCCCGTTTCGATTTGAGTGAGCATCTTACCGACGTTCGGTCGCGTATCACTACCGCGTGGTGCACGTTAAAGACTCCACGCTAGCAGTTGAACTGCACATGCTAGATTTGTCATCTTATAGCTAAGACACCAGACGTCTATTAAGGCTGACTAAATTTCGGCGGTCTAAACATACACACAAATACTTTTATTATTTGATATCTAAAATAGTTAATTAAGAGTTTTGTTAATTAACACTCTTATCCTGATAGTTAGCCCCATATATTACGTCCTTCTTGACGCAGAGCTCAACTGCACAAACCGAATTCGTGTAGCTTTCAGGGCTTTTTAGAGCGCAGCTTTTAGGCGCCCGTTTCCGGCTTGAGGGGCGTCGGCGTCGGCGTCGGCGTAACCGGAACGCGTCAGCGTGACGCGTTGGCGTCGCCATCGGCGTAACCGTAAACGTGCATTCACACTGAGAAAAAAGCGCGCGTTGCGGGCGAGGTCGACGCCGGCGTCGTAAAAGACGAAGCCGTCACACAGGACCACCCGACGGTGGCGTCTTCTCGGGGAACCTCGCGTTTGTGGAGAAAACACGGAATGTTTTTATTCGCCTGCTTCGTACGATTGCTGTTGCCTTGCCTTCGGGATATATGTGCTGGGAAACAACCGTCTTCACTGAACATTCAACGACGATGATAAATACGTTTCCACTCCGGTTATAAGCAGCCTTGGCGAAAGGCACTGACTCGAGCGGGCAGCTTCAGAAGCTGCTTTTTTCCCGCGTTTTTGAGCAAACAAAGCACGGTGCTACGCCGGCGCGTCCGCACCTTTAACACTACACTCAGCTTGTGCGATAGTGTTTCCAATGGAGAACTGTTGTATTCCGTAGTGGTGGGTGCACACAAAGACTTCACAACACACTGGGAGTGATCGCTCCCGCACAGTCGGAGGTCGGAACACACCGCGAACTTCGGTGGCAGCTTTCGCGCAAACGATGAAGAGTAGTTTCAAGGCGCCGTACACGCACATAAAACACTGCTCACAGTCAGGTGTTCCAATCGGCTTGCTTCTTTCCACGCTAAAATGCTTCCAGCCACGTTTGGCGAGTGCACTGTGCATGAATCCCTCGACCACCTGCCTTTTCGCCATCATTGTGGGTCAAAAATAAATCAGCGAAAACGTTTCGTAACCGGAAAAGGGCGACACGTCACGTCCGGACACTCCCGGATTGGCTCAAGCGCGCGCGTCGAGGGAAAAATTCGGTCCCGAGGTGTCGTCTCCCTGCGTCGTCCTCCTCGGTGCGCGACTTTTTTCAATACAAAAATAAGCAAAAACTTTACCACACGACGCGCGTTTTTGTGTGAATGCGCCTTTACGCGTCGGCGTAACGCGTCGGCGTAACCGCGCGGTGCATTATGGGAGACGTCCCAGAATGCACCCCGGTGAGCGCGTGTTGCATTATGGGACGTTTTTCATAATGCACCGCGCGGGAGGGAGGAGGCAGGAGGGGGAGGGGGAAGGAGGAAAGGGACAAGGAAGGGGAGGGGGAGGAGGAGGGAGGAGGAAGGAGGAGGAGAAGAGGTGTAGGAGGCGAGAAGCATGGTAGGAGTAGATGAGGAGGGAGGAGGACGGGTACAGATCAGGAAGAGGAGCATACCGTCATTCCGTACCCTTCCCTCCTCCTCCTCAAGAGCTGCGCTCTAATTCGGTATTACAGGGAGTTGTAAACGTCTTTCAGTTCTTTTAAAGCAAATCTGTAAAGCATAAGCAAAAACTCGTATAGATATACAGTGGCTATCGATATGAACTAGATTGCGCAAACGGCAGCCAGGTTAAACAAGCTACGCTGTAGCACGCCTACTGAGCGTGCGTCAGGAGTATCGCGCGCGGCAAGTTGGTAGACACATTTAAACATGCCCACTGTCGTTCTGACCCTCCACTCAATGTGTTCTGGACCGTGTGAATTACACTACCTGGTCGCGTTTGCGCATTCTAGCTGATATTGATAGCCACGGTACATAGCAAGCTAAACGTGACACTGAGCACAACGCAAAACTTAATTATTTTTGGCTTTGTTTTGCTCCACAATGTTCCAAGTTGTAATCATGTCGAACGCAGCACCGACCGACACTCTATACAACCGCGGCTGGGTGCTTTCGTCCGCCATAAAATGTACCTTTTTCGGTTAAGATCAAACGAAATCGCTATGTGAAGAAAGAGAGCAATCTACTTGATGACCCGCTGGTTCTACAATAGCGGGAGGAATATAACAGTGGAAGAAAAAGAAGGGGCGGAGAAGCAAACACGCCACCATTTGTTCGAAGACAAATGGTTTTTTCCTTCGCAATTCTTTATAGTGGAGTGCGGGTGAATTATTAAACTGCTTCGATAAGTACCGTGAGATGAATGATTGAGCTTGAACACCGACTGGAGACAGACCTCATTCTAAGAATGGAAAGAACCCAAGTTTACTTAAGCCCGTGCTTTTAAAAAAAAATATTCACAATCGTCGAAATAGGTTTGACTAGTAATCGATGATGTCGACTAGGGTTTGGAGCTATATGTCACTTAGAAACTGCGTTCTGCCACCGACAGAAAAACAACTCAATACATTAGCTACATTATTCTTCTATAATAAAAGCACATAAGATCATATAATGCTTGCATTCGTTTCTTTTTTCAGTGTTCGACAATGCTGCTCTAATGAGCAGAAGCAAATGTCTTGTGCCAAGTTTTCGGCTCAAAAACAAAGAGTGGGCTTTACAGCAATTCCTTAAACGGTATTGTAACATATAGATAGGTATTCTACAGCACACGTTGTACCGATTTCGATAGCCTTACGCAACTTTACTTCGCCACAGCCTTGGTTGCATCAAGCTACCTTTGCAGCTGCTGAAGAATTTCTGATAACCGACGTCCTGACGGTTTCTGCTGCGTCAAGGAAACTGAACTTGGACGTGTATGTTCCCGCGTTGCCTCTTTGGTGCCGCCTTTTAAGCACTTTGATCGTAGCCGTTGCACCTATCAAAGTGACTCCTCCTTTTATGTTCATACTAGACTCATTTCGAACCGAACTGGCCAATCCTGTAGTACGTGTCTTTGTTGCGGCTACGGTCGAGGAGTCGGAGACCGCACGGGAAGTCGCCTTGGGTCCACTGTCCAAGTCGTCGTAATACAAGGAGTCCGTTTGTGTTAAAGACTTCTGAAGCTGAGCAATAGGATTTTTGGTGGCGATCGTCTTGTCCCGCTTGTCGATGACAGAAATAGTTCTGTGAGTCAGAAGAATTAGAATACCGTCGAGTGTTCCCTGGGGAAGTCCTGCAGCGGGACCCATGGACTCCGTCGTTTCCGTGGTCATGGCCACGTCCCTCAAGTCACGGCCACGGTGCGTCCTGTTAACGATCGCGGACATAAGCCGGTAATATTCTGCTTTGAGGAGGTCATTACGTCGCATGGTGTAAACAAGGACTCCGGCGCAGAAGAGGACGGCCAGCGTGAGCATCCCGATGACCGAGTAGAGGCTCACCCTCGAAAAGAGGATGCTGTCATTGTCTTGTTCGCTCTGGATGGTGCCCTCACGGTCGTCCCGTGGGCTCCTCATCGGGGCCGTGCCCCCATGAGAGGGCGTTGCCGATCTCCGCAAAGTCTTGCAGCCTTGAGCAGGCCTACTAATTGCCGATCTTCACCAGAATTCCCCCATGTTGTGGCTGCGCTGGCGATGCGCCAGGCTGCCAGGCACGCGCAACACGTGGCAGCGCTTTGGCTTTTGAAAAATTGAGTTATGTGTATTCTTATATAGCCTAGAACTTGTTCTGCCTCAACGGGCGATGAGTCTCCCAGCTGTAGATGAGAAATTTAGCCAGTGCAGTACAACAGCTAGAATGGGGTCTTTAACATGCACCACGCACTAGTTATACACGACCGCACGTCGGTACGATGCTCATCCAGGTCGAAACGGGCAGGCGTGGGGACTTAAAGGGACACTGACAGGGCATTTATGCTCGCCGAGATTTTTAGTCGTACATGACATATGAGGGCCCAACTACCCAGAACAAAATTTGCGGCTCGAAATTCGGTTTCTTTCCGCCCGAAAACCGCCGATCAAGAACTAGCCGGTTCGAGTCTCGCTCACTCTCTTTTCCTAAGGTATCGATGCGATTACCAAATTTAATCGAAGTCGTGGGTCATTGAAGGCACACAGTCAATATTAAAAATAGAAATAAATATGAAACCCATTTTTTCTGGCTTCTAAAAAGCTGCAATAACGTTGATTAAAAAAAAAGGTGCACACACAACCGGAAGCCTCTGTGCGTTCACTGCGTAGATAGTTCTCAACATGGCGTCGTCAGCGTCGTATCGCGTATCGTGGGACTGGGACTAGCGTGCTGGACGGCGATGGCAGGGGACGACGGGCGTGGGACCTCTACTTCGTTCGCGGTACCAACCCAGGATCCCTGGGTTGTACAGCACGAGCTTTCGCTCCACGTGCTCCGAGCTGGTGTGCGCTAGCCCACTCGGCCGCCGATCCCCTTTTGGCTCTTGAGACATGGCCGAAACCAGAAATTGTTTTAGAAAATATACTTGCCCCCTACCGTCTGTTTGACGCATTGTGACGTTTCCATGTAAGGCACGTGAAACTTTCCAGAAATAAAAAAAAAAGAAATTGACGTTTGTTTAACATTTTGTGATTTCAGAAGGCAAAAAAAAGTAGAAAAAAACAGACAGTATTTGACAAAAAAGAATATGTGATGACCTCGTTTTGTGTTCACTTTTTCTACTGTGCGTTCTGAGCTCGTAATTATAAGAGGGGATGAATGGTGCCGCTTCCAGGATATACGAAGCGTTCGAGTCCACACGAGCGTACGTCTGAAGCACTCAACCTACTGGAATACTGACCTGCCCACAGAATTCGCAACTTTCAGCGATGGTGGTACCGCGGTGTGAGAATGGCGCTCCCTAGCTCCTGGATGATTGGCCTCATATTAAACGGGCTTGCCTACACCTTCCTGGCGTGAAAAAGTAATGTAAGGCTCTGATACTGCTCGTATATAGCAAAATTAGACTTACTTACGCGTCGCAGACCCAGCCTCGTACCGCTGTTCTACGACGATCATCCAGATGACAGCCATTTTGATAGGCACCGGTGTGCCCTCTATAGGTCGTGAAAGTTGCGAATGGCTTCCTATGGGAGACACTATCACCGATGATCTGCCTCGTTTTGCCATTGGAGGCACTTGGTAAAGGCTTTTCTGCGACCCAAACGCGGTTCACAGCCTGTCTAGCGCAAGGAACGCACGGCGCGCGGCTGGTCATATCTGTTTCTCGGGAACACCTACCGCAGCGTGGCGTCAGCAAGCTGCAGTAGCCGCATATCCGTATTAGCGGCAAGATGTTTCGGTGGCGCCCTCGTTTGGTTGCCTTTCGTCACGTCATTGCCTTGTGAACAACAAGTTCGATGGTGTTTGTAATGAGCATGGTGGAAGCCTGAAATCATAGCGCTCTCAAAGCAACACTACCAACACCGTCAAAATTGAAGTTCTTACATTACTCTTATTTCCGTCGATGAGAAAACCTTTGCTGACGTCATAGTCATCATTCGGCCAATCGTAAAAGGCCGACCACAGCGACGCTTTTGATCGCGCACGTCGCCAATAGAGAAAGAGTCTGGTGAGTGGGAGGAGCGGGCGGAGCCAGGGCGTGCACGAGACGCAGATAGAAGGCTTGACATGCTCTCTTTGGCCCAACGTTACTGGAGCAAGCTCAGTTTCACAGCTCCGCCTGCGACGTGGGCTCAGTGGCGGTCACGAGAACAAGCAGCGCTGCAGTCACGCCTTGCTTCCGGATTGTCTAGCCCGCCAAGTTTGAATAGCAATGCTTGAGCTTGGGCGAGTTGTTGATTGATACTAACACTTCACAGCACAAGAAAACAGACGCACACAAAAATAAATTTCAGACACTCAAAGAAAGAACGCTCACAATGCGCTGACTCTGATCTCCGTGGTGTATTACACTTCATCTTCATCATCTTTTTTTTTTTTTGCTATTATGCACATAGAAGTAAAAAGAAAGGAAGAAAAGAAAAAGAAAAGGAAGCTCTCAACGCGGTGGTAGTAGACAACGCGCGAGACAGGGAAGCAAGATCCGACTGCAGCGCTGCTAGTTCTCGTGACCGCCACCTGGGCCACTCGCCTCTGCAGGCGAGAATAGGGAGCAGCGAAACTGAGCTTGCTCCAGTAACGTTGCTTTGGCCAACCAGATGCCGAAAATAATCCCCTAGCGTTGGTGGCGGGAAACGCTTTTATTGAGAGCGTAGGTTTTAAAAGGAGTAACTCTTCATGGTTGAAAACATAGTCCACGTGATGTTTCGATTATGATCATGCAAAAAGATGTAAAAATCAAATGTGCCA
This sequence comes from Ixodes persulcatus, assembly GCA_013358835.2. Lineage (NCBI taxonomy): Eukaryota > Metazoa > Arthropoda > Arachnida > Ixodida > Ixodidae > Ixodes > Ixodes persulcatus. The sequence continues at coordinate 237,318 of JABSTQ010011392.1, forward strand.
CTTGAACTCCGTTTTGCTCGGTCAGAGTATGACCGCTCGAACGACATTTTGCCTGCCCTCTGCTCTGGAGTACGGATAACGTCCATCGTTCTCCTAGATTTTGAATTTGCATGACCGCGATCGAAAACTCACGTGCATTATATTTTCAGTCACCGAGAGCTACTCTGACGCACTTATTAGTTTTGTTTCTTGCGACCACCTCCATATTATAATTCGCGGCTTCTTGCTGGGCACATTTAAATCTGTGAAGGCGCCCTGGAACACGCCTAGCCCGCTCTCAGGCCAATGGCGCCTCATTGTTTGCCTCATACTTCCTAATGAATGGCCGAACTCTCCTTATATACGGCTCTGAGTAGCAGCAGCACGCAGACTTGTACGTAACGATTTACATGTAACTCATTACTTGTAATCATTTATATTTTGTTGTAACTTTTTAACGCTTCTCTTACTTGTTTTGCGGTAACGTACGCTGTAATTCAATTACTTTTTTTGTAATCAATTACAAGTGATCAATTATATGTTTCCGAAAAAGGTAAAATTAATGAGAGGTTTGTTTACATGAAAAATCGCTCTCTCTGCCCGTGCATCACTCGTCTATGTTGCATCAAAGTTGGACACCTTTTTTGACACCTAAAAATAAAAAAAAAGCTCGGGGTTTTCACATGTCTAGCATGTGGCTGCTTATATGAAGGAAGTGACGAATTCTATAAGCAATAGCTTATTTTGTTCTCTATGCGCCCGCGAAGAAGGTCACGTGCTCTCTCAGGAGTTTTAAAATGAAAACTCTTCACTGGGCTTCGGTAGTTCTTATTAATTTCGGACAAACGAGGCTTCATGCGTGTTCAGCGTCGCGGGAGATATCTTCACCAGGAAACGTGGAAAGACAACTGACGAGAACTTCGAATGACAATTCCGCTCTTGAGGCTTAATAGCAAGGGGTGAATGACAAAAAACAAAAGAAAATGTAACTACTTTAAACACATACACACATTTTTGATTTCGTAATGAAAAGTTTAAAATGTTACATGAAAAGTAATCAGGTACTTTCTGGTAATTTTTCAATTGCTTTTGTAATGCAGTAATGAAATACATAAGAAGTTGCATTTTTCAATAAAGTAATCATAATCGGTTATTTTTGTTTAAGTAGCGCGTACAAGACTGGTTGCACGTAACAGCGCACCGCTCTCATGTTTGCTTCGATCGAAAGAGCTCGTTTCACAGGCACGGAAGATCAAAAACGTTCTTTAGCTCCGACTGCTCTCGTGCCATCATCAAAATAAGGCACGTTCTCGGATCACCGATGAGCAGCCAATGTGCTGCCAGCCGGCACCACAAGTGACGATTAGAATCCGCCACGCTCCCAATGACTGACGAGGCTGACGAGCCTGACGAGATTCCTCGAGGCCCTGCAAGGAGAGCAGGTCAGGACTAGAGCCACTAAATAGGCTGCGCTTAGAGTATCGGTACTCTGTTCCCCGACATTGTCGTGGGCGCCGCCATTTTGGTGCTTGTGTAGAGCAGTCACAACTGCCGATCGTCACGATTCAAAAGTGCGAATTCCTCAGCATTAGATTCGGTGTTAGGAAGCTCATGTAATATTTGTTTCATCTGTCGCGAACTTTTTAAACATTTCTGGAGGACGGAAAAGTGTTTCCTGTGATATCAGATAAAGCTTCAGATATCTGGCAACCATGACTTTAATATGGGCAAGTGTCGTTACTTTGAAGCGTAGCTTATTTAGTGACACTAGTCAGGACCAGATAACGCCGCCGGGCCTTGCGTGTCTTCGATTGATATGCGGATACCATAGGAAACAAAACGACCTTTGTGTAGCACCGCGAAGTCATAGCGTGGCGAAACGCAGTTGCTGCGGGCTGTACTACAAGCTGAGCGCTGCCACACTCTTCTGTGGGCCGGTCAAGTCTGAACAGCGGCACAATATACCTTAATGTTTTACGAAATGCAGTGCCATATGGTGACTCAGAAAACAGTTTACCTTTTACCCAACTAATGGCGGTAATCGACCTGCAGTCTTTAGTATTTTGTCGGGCACCATCACTTTCACTAGTCAACAGCAGTCGAGAGTGTTTTTAACCTTACAATTCTTTCTGGATCTGTCAGTTTCGATGGTGTCGAATATACAACGGGTAAGGACGAGGCACCAACCGACATTAAAGCTTTGGTAAACTTTTATACATTAAGGGGGTCTAAAGCGGATTATATACCGCCGAAAGGTTGACCGTACCCAAGCAAGAATTGAACGCTTACGCAGCTCTTGTATTCAACATCAGGACTAACGCGAGAAGAGGACGAAGTTGTAGTCCTGGCTACTTATCATCAGTTGCGAATAACAAGTTCCATGATGTACTTAAAAGGCACAATAGAAGCTTGGACTCATCACGTATTTAAGCCAACACCCTAAAAGTAGACATAGTTCTTATTTTTATCGATGAAGGAAACATTAAATCAACTAAAGACGTTTGGCTAAGCGTGAATGCCAACCACAGTGACACTTTAGGTCGAGCACGTCACCCATTGCAATATTGCCGCGCGCGCAGCTGGCCATGTAGGCAGCGCGGCCGTGGCCTAACAGTTATTACGCCCTCCTTCCACAGAGAAAGTCAGGGTTTGATTCCTGGTCGCGGGTTCGCATTTTTGTTGACTCTAATGTGATGTTCTGGTAAATTCAAAAATCCTGTTGCTTGTCCGAGGTTCGAATGTTCTCGTTGCCGAACCTTCTAGGCTGATTGTTCCAGAAGTCAACGCGTATACATACGGGGCTGCGCATGGCGATCCTCAGTCAGTTTTCGCCCCAGCGTTCGACTCTGCTGTCACGCCGACTTTGACGCCCACGGCGCTCTGCTTTCTTCTGTTTCCTTTTTATTTTTGGGCACAAGTTCGCCCATTAAACGTTTAGTTTCTTCAGTTATTATTGCCTCATCGCTTGTCATTCGTGACATTTTGGTGGAGGTGCGGGGTATCGCATTCTATACCCGTGGAGCGTACCCCTCCGAAGACATCCCGGCCAAGTGAGGTGCTCAGCCCCGGAAGCCTACCCTTCGCAGAAGACGCCGACGCCCGAGCAAGCCGCCACACCAAAGTCCAACTCCCGGAACCCTGCTGCAGAAGTCGAAGAAGAAGATCCCTAGGATGACCGCCCCGCCCGTCGTCGTCCTGCCCGTCGCTCCGCGGACGCCTTCTCTCTTTATCGGCGAGACCTACGAGGACGTGGAAGACTGGATCAACCAGTACTAAAGCGTCGCTCGCCACAACGGGTGGAGTGACGAACAGCGCCTGCAGAAGCTCTATTTCTCACTTGAAGGAACTGCTAGGCGCTGGTTCGAAAACCACGAAGCTTCCATGACTTCATGAGAGCTTTACGAAAACCAGCTGACGCGTGCGCTCGCCAATCAACACCGAAGAGTGAGGGCCGAAGATCTGCTGCAATCCAGGACCCAGCGCCCCTATGAGGGCGTCACGAGTTTAGTGGAAGACGTCCTGCGCCTGAGCTTCCGCGACGACCCTCAGGCCACCGACGAAAAGAAGCTGCGTATTCTGATGCGTGGCGTGAAGGACTACATCTTCGGGGGCTCGTACGCAACCCACTGACGTCCGTTCAAAGATTCGTCACGGAAGCCACGAATATTGAGCGCGCTCTGCAAGCCCGAGCCAGCCACTACCAGAGACTACCTGGAGTCAGCGCGGTTTCGCAGTCCCCTTGCGACCTTGCCCACGACACCCCGGGCTTTCGTGAACGTATTCGCAACATCATCCGGGAGGAGCTTATGAAGCTTCTGCCGACTGCTGAGAGCCCGGCCTCAATCTCCATTGCCCAGGTTGTTCGGGACGAGGCTCAGCGAGCGTTCCTGCCGGATACAACTGTCACCGTGGCCGCAGCCGATGAGCCGACGGTGACCTACGCCACAGTGGCCCGACGATCGCCGCCAGCTGCTCAACATTACCCGGTGGTGCCACGACGAGACTCGCCAGTGCAGGCGTACCGCCGACGCAACGACGAAGGACTTCAGTACGACCGCCGGGACCAACCGGCGCCAAGGAAAACCGACGTGTGGAGAACAGCGGATCGACGACCCATCGGCTACCACTGTGGTGAAGCCGACCATATTTACCGTCAATGCCCCTACCGACAACTGGGGTTGCGTGGGTTCCATCCGAACTACCCACGCCCCAAGTACGGCGAACGCCCTCGCGACATCGAGGAGTACCTCCGACGCTCGCCGCCCTCAGTACCGTCTCTCCGCCGCGAGGCCCGCTCACCGTCGCCACGACGTTCCGCGTCCCCAGCGCCACGACCCCGCCGAGAGAGCCTGTCTCCCCTGCGTCGCCGGGAAGACTAAGTGCGCAACGCCAGGAGGTGACGTTGCCAAAAACGACCGAAGCAAAGAGCCTCCAAGAACGCCGGAGCGCTCCCACTCCCCCGACGCCCCGCATCACACCGACGCCCCTGCATCGGTCTCCAACAATCTAAACGTTATTATCGACGGCCACGACGCATCGGCACTGGTGGACACCAAAGCAGACTACTCAGTCTTGAGTGGGAGGCTCTCTCGCCGCCTTCGAAAAGTGACGACACCGTGGGAGGGGCCGCAGATACGAACTGCTGGAGGACACCTCATTACGCTTGTCGGAGGGGTGTCGGGTTCGCCAATGACGAACTAAAGTTCCTAGGCCACGTGGTTAGTAACGAAGACGTCCGCCCAGACCCCGAGAGGACTTGCGCCGTCGCGGCATTTTCAGCGCCGACAGACAAGAAGGCCGTGCGAATATTCCTTGGACTTTGTGCCTACTATCGTCGCTTCGTTCGGGATTTCGCTAGGATTTCCGCACCGCTCACAAACCTCACGAAGGACGCCGAGAATTTCGAATGGGCCGAGGAGCAGTAGCAAGCATTCGACGAGCTGAAGCGAAGACTCCAGACTCCTCCTGTTCTTGGACACTTTGATCAGGATGCGGAAACCGAGATTCACACGTATGCTAGTAATGTACTTGGCGCGGTACCAGTTCAAGTGCTAGAAGGCACCGAGCGAGTCATCGCCTACGCAAGTCGGACGCTGTCCCAATCGGAGAGAAATTACTCCACGACTGAAAACGAATGTCTTGCGGTCGTCTGGGCAATCACGAAGTTCCGCCTGTACTTGTACGGGAGCCCGTTCCGCGTAGTCACAGACTATCACTCGCTCTGCTGGCTTGCGAATCTCAAGGACCCTTCAGGACGCCTCGCTCGATGGAGTCTCCGACTACAAGAGTTCCACATAACTCTAGTGTACAAGTCAGGCCGCAAGCACAGCGACACCGACTGCCTGTCCAGGGCCCCTGTTGAGACCTTTTCCATCAGCAGCGCCGACAATGACGACGAGTGCTTCCTAGGAGCAGTGACCACCGACGACCTGCCACGACGTCAACGAGACGATCCTGAGCTCCGCGCATTAATTGAACACCTGGAAGTGCGCGGGAGTACCGTGCCCCGTGTTTTCTCATGAGTCCTGCCGACCTTCGCCATTCGACAAGGTGTCCTCTACAAAGACAACTTCGGGGACAACAACTCGCCGTGGCTGCTGGTAATCCCGACCAACCTTCGAGAGGAGGTCTTTCAAGCCTGCCACGACGACCCGACGTCCGGACACCTTGGTTACAGTGGGACGCTGGGCCGTATTCGCGCAAAGTATTACTGGCCGAAGCTCCCCAAAAACCGTCCACCTCTACACCCGATCCTGTCATGAGTGCCAGCGACGCAAGAAACCGCCGACGAAGCCGGCAGGTCTCCTGCAGCCAATTCTTCCATCAACTGCACCGTTCCAGCAGATCGGAATGGATCTACTTGATCCTTTTCCGCCGTCGACCCCTGGGAAACCGTTGGATAATCGTCGCCACAGATTATCTCACGCGGTACGCAGAAACGAAAGCCCTTTCTTCAGGAACTGCGGATGAAGTCGCCAAGTTTTTCCTCGAGTCCATTGCCCTCCGGCACGGCGCCCCCGAAGTTCTGATTGCGGATCGCTTATCATCGTTCATGGCACAGCTGACCCAAGAAATCCTCCGGCTCAGTCACACCAGCCATCGTCGTACCACTGCGTACCACCCGCAGACCAACGGGCTGACGGAGCGACTCAACAAGACAATCGCCGACATGATCTCTATGTACGTCGACGTAGAGCACAAGACGTGGGGCGAGGTGTTGCCCTACGTAACGTTCGCCTACAATACGGCGGTTCAAGAGACCACTGGATTCACACCTTTCCAGCTGGTACATGGTCGGAAGGTAACCACCATGCTGGACGCCATGCTGCCTCATAAGCCATCTGGCATTGAGAGCGACGACGCCCAGGTGGTTGCTCAACGGGCCGAAGAAGTCCGCCAGCTCGCCCGACTTCTGATTCAAGACCAGAACGCGTCGACGCGGGCCGCTACAACCTTCGTCGCAGGGACGTCCACTTCCAGCCCGGAGGCAGCGTGTGGGTGTGGACGCCCATCCGTCGCCGCCGCCTCAGTGAGAAACTGCTTAAGCGGTACTTTGGACCATACAAGGTACTTCGTCGCCTCGGGGAGCTGAACATACGAAGTGATGCCCGACGGAACAAGAACGTCATCACGCCGCCCACCACGACCTGAAGTCGTCCACGTCGTGCGCCTGAAGCCGTACTACGCTCGATAGGACCATGGACCTTACGTGTTCTAAATGACTCCTCAGTTTGCAGGTTTTTTTTTTGCTTTGTTTTGCTTAGTGGTGCATCGGGGCGATGCATTTTTACAAAGGGGGATTAATGCCGCGCGCGCAGCTGGCCACACTCTAAAACCGGTCCCCCATAAAAAACGCTGTCCCTCTGATTTTAGAGGGGACAACGATGCTTTCTGGGGGACAGTTGTTTTTAAAAGGGAAATGGAAAAATAAAATAGCAACATCTAGAGGGACACCAACATATTAAGAGAGACCAAGGAAACCGTTTCCGTGGTCCCTCTGAGTAGGAAAAACCGACAGAAAAATTCACGCGTGTCCCTTTATATTAAGAGGGGACTGGTCCCTCTTAACTGTACCAATGTAGTTCGGTCAAGAGGAGAGGTGCAGGCGCACTAATCCACGGCAAAGAGTTCAGACGGTGCTAAGGCTTCGCGCCAAATTCTCGGAGAGCTGGAAACGGTCGTGGCCGGAGAGTTGCAAGCGTCATGCTGCTCGTTTGACTTCCTTCGGGTGAGTTATCCTGTTATATTGACGCTTTTGTTTTGGGTACATTGCGGGCGGGAATAACGAGCCATCAATACTTTCACGCTGGCTGTGAAATGCACGAGCTTTGCATGTAGAGTGAGAGTTTTCAAATGACTGCAGTAGTCCGCGGTCGCTTCCTGGATCTGCTCGTTCAGTTAAGACAAAGCGTCGCTTATCGTTTGCCCTGCCGTGTGTCGCAAGGCTGTCTTTCGCACAAAACACTTTTAGTGGGCTAGGGTGTCCCAACGTGTACGTGTCTGTCTTAGGCTGGTGATATCAGACCATTTTCTGTCCGACGCTTTTGTCTACTTTTTAATTTCGAACGCGCGCTCGTTCTCCTCTCAGCTCAAGCTGCTAGCTTTGGCACTCCCACGCCGGCATTTTACTGCCATAAATTTCCTTGTATTTTATTCGTGAGCGTGCACTGTCGGCATCGGGTACTACAAAGGATGGCATCACCCTCCCTAGGGCAAAACGAACATACTGGCACCCTAGCTCGGGCAATCAGTCTTCGTAAGCTTGACTCGCCGATTTCTTTCTCGTCGTGGACTCTAAATGCTTGCGTTTGACCGCCCGAGGGCGTTGATTGACGGAAACTATGTTGGCGATTTCGCGTTTGTTTGACCTTAGAATTCATTACGCCAATTTACACCGCAACGTTATATTTTAGACATCGTTAGCGTTGCAGTGAATATGAACTTTTGCTTCAAGTGGGAGGCGAGTAAAAAGCCATAGTGTGTGTATATGTGTGTGATTGGGGGGGGGGAGGGGGAGCTTCTAATTAAAACAAAAGAAAAAAAGGCTTTCTCCTCCGCGCGTTCGCGTTGCGTCGGCGTCGCACCAGTCGCACCGTCTGCGGAAGGAGGGGAAGGGTTCAGCGGTGGCCTGGGAGGGCATTTGTTTGTTTTTATATTTCTTTGGCGTACTCTTTTGTTTGTTATATTTTGACGGTCGCAAGGCGAAGCAACTGGCCGCTTTTTTTTTCGGCGCCGATCATGCTTTTGTTTTTGGAGATTTTACTTATGTTGTTTATTATCCTGCTTGTTTTCTGTGGCTGGTTGAATTTCTTTTTTCTGTGTCGCACACCTGCGAAAAAACATGAAAAGAAGTTTGCTTTTTTTTTTTTTTTGTATTCCCAGGTGCTTTAGGGCTACTTTGACCGTGGGCGTTAAATGACTGTTAAAAAATCTTGTTTTCAGAGTGAGGCAATGGCTACGAACGTTGACATGAAGGGAATCAGACGGGGGTTCTGCACGGATAGCTCGTGTAGAGAGCTCTACCGGGATCCTCTGCACGGTGGAACCAACCACCCGGAGTGGTGTGCTTACTGTGGCCACCCGCACACCGCCCACAATGAACTCGGTAATTATGAACTTTTTGTATTCTGGAATGTAGGTAGGCTCTATTTACGTTCTGTTGGCATTTGCGTTGCTTCTGAAAGAAAGAATAAAGGAATGGCTTGCGCCGAAATGTCTACAGAAATGTATTTTTTTAGTTGATTATGTTGCTTTTTAAAACATGCATCAGATCTCTTCTGCAGCTTCAAGCCGCAAATGGAATCCATATTTCCAAAGCACATGGGGCTTCTGATGTTGCGATACTACTAAGTGCGTTCTCGTTTTGTCTTGGTAACACAAAAACGATTCTTGTAAATTGCTTAAAACAGCAGTCAATTCTCGTGTCAAATATTAACAGTCACTGAAGTTATGTCATAAGCTAATGCCACTCGCTATTTCATCGTATACAGGTTGGGTTTCGAATTTTTTAACTGTTTGCACTTCATTTGCGCATTTGTTTCCTACCGCCTGCTTGAAAACAGGTGAAAGTGCTTCATTACCTTCATTCTAATTCCCACTCTCTGTATCTAAAGAAAAACAATATGGTCTTTCATTCAGCTAAAGGTGAATGCACTGCTTCGGTTCCAAAACACAATGGAGCACCATGCTGGGAAAACTGGAGGAGGTAAAAGGGGCCTTCTGCGGAGACAACCCAACAACATTCTTGAACATTGAAGACCATCCCCCAGACTCGATTGGCCAGAAGTTCTCTCATCACCTATGGTACGTGAAAAAGCAGCTGCCAAAATAGAAATGTAATGTTGACGCTGACGCAATTTTTGAAAAATTGCTGCTTGCAGGACGACCGTACCCCTCACGAAAGAGTTCCAGGACCCAAGACTTTCTTCGGTTCTGAGAAACTCTCCTACCTGCGGCATATGGACAAACCCTTGGACTCCTAGCTCCAGTGTCTGCTCGTTGAAAATAACGAGTTTCGATTCAGTTCATGTCGGAGAAGCTCAGAAAGTTGCATATGGCCGTTCAAAAACAACAAATTCTGAGCTTCTGCTGATGGCAATTGCCATCAGCAGTAATTACTCGCCGTTGGTTACTGCCATCAGCAGTAACCAACGCCGAGTAATTTGTTGTTAATTCAATGAAGCAGGTAACTACACTCTAAAAAAAACACAGGAATCTACTTTCTCGAACAGCACTTGGATAGCCAATCACCGTAACTCACGGAGTCAGCTCAGCAAATCACGATGCCGAAACATAAGATTAGACCAAAAAACTCAGTCTGAGTTATGACATTAAGCAATGCAAAACGTCACGCTTGTGTTGCTTAGTGTCACAAATCAGACTGCATTTTTTTCGGTATAATCGGTATCGACATTCACTGAGCGGCCTCTGTGAGTTATGGGGATTGGCTTTTCAAGCGTTTTGCGGGGAAGTAGACGCACAAGCGTTTTTTAGAGTGTTTCTTTTTTTTTGTGATATCCGCTGGAAAAAAAAAATAGTTTTCAGCACGGTTGGATTGTTATTTCTAATATTAACCAAAAGGAGTCACTCTGAGGCACGAAAGTTTTTGTGTGATAGTTCCCAAGAAACGGCGATTTCTGGCGTAGTTCTAACGTCGTTTTTTATCTGTATAAGCTACCAGAACATCGTTATAAAATTACTATTTTGATACAGACATTTCAATATCTTTTCTTTTTTCATGGCAAATAAAACACATGTTTATCTTTAAAGATTGTTACTGTTTTATTTGACATGTTGATTCCGTTTATCAAACATAATCTACCGATCAATTTTCAATTCCGTTACGCAGCACAAAATAACTTTGGTTGAACAATATCAGCGAAAGTGCGAGAACTATATCACTGCAGTGCAGCATGTCAGCTGACAGTCAAAACACGAAGGAGCAGAAATTCCACGATACAATAAGAGAGGTAACTTAAATCCGGGTCACACTGCTTATACATCATACAAAATACATTCTGCAGACATGTTGAAAAACGAGTCACCACGACACCCGTGCGTCGTACGCCACGAAGCAACCAATTAAAAAGGTAGCTTTGTCACGTGGCATACAAACCACGGATGTCGCGGTGACTTGTTTTGGAACATGTCTGCAGAATGTATTTTGTATGATGTATAAGCAGTGTGACCCCGAGTTAAGGGGGACTATACCCCTGCATTTTAAGCAGGCCACCGTCCCTCCAAATTTAAGGGGGAAAATATCTCAAAAATGTCCCTCTTACTAAGGGAGACTGACCTCGAATTTAAGGGAGACGCTGTATCGCTTACTTTAAGAGGGGTGGTGTCTCACTTAATTAAGGGGGAGCGCTCCCATGTAATATTAAGAGGTCTATCGCCCCGCTTAAAGTTAAGTGGGAAAAAATCGAAGAAATGTCCCTCTTACTAAGTGGGACCGGGCTTAGAGTGCATGTATGCAGCGCGGCCGTGGCCTAACAATTATCGCGCTCTCCTTTCACGCAGAAAGCCAGGGTTCGATTCCTGGTCGCGGGTACGAATTTTCGTGGACTCTAAAGTGATGTTCTGGAAAATTCGAGAATCCTGTTGCTCGTTCGAGGTGCGAATGTTCTCGTCGCCGAACCTTCTAGGCCGATTGTTAAAGGGGTACGGAAACCAAATTCTAGAGCCCATCTCTTTGCTTGAACATAAAGAGGGTTAAAATAGGACTTCACCAATACCGATATTCCGTAGGATAACGCGAGAAAAAGAATTTTAAACTGAATAAAACGATAACCAAAAACCACCTCGTGGATGTCTGTGAAGCTTCGATGGAATGTCGTGACAACATGCCCGTAAGAGCAGCGCCACAACGGGAGGTACGGTCACTCATAGGCATTACTTAGGCCTGAACGTAGTACCGAGGCGCTTTGGTAGAGTTGGCCACCATTCGTTTTAGTATCGGGTGGTCTTTCCGGAAACGCTTCTTTGGGGTGGTTTATAGATTGTGTACGTGCGATGTAATATTCACGCCACGAAATGTCTGTTTAAACGGGCCTGCATGCCCACCTTTCCTGATCACGAGATAGCCGCCTTCGTCGACCGCAACTGATAACGAACTCGATCGCTAAGAAGTCAACACAACTACCATCGTTGCTAAAAGGAGACGGCCCGTACGGCTCTGCAAAGCGGCGCGCATGTAAACAAATCCCTGCGGCGCTTTTTGGGGATGCCGGAGAGAGCCAACGTCCAGGAAGATACGTTTGAAGTATAAGAGTGTCAGCAAGATCCACGTAAATACCTGTTCGCACTGGGAGCAGAACCGCACTGGCATTGCGTTCTTGGTAACCGCTTCGGGAACGGTCTTTTACAACCGAATTTATGAATCGCTGGGCCTCTAGACAATCGCAACTCGATGCTGACGAGACACTCGGCAGAAAAAAATTGAAACGGCATTTAGTCGCTCCCAAAAACTGCTCTAACTCGACATGTGTCGGGGTATCATGTCGAAATAAAATGGACATCTAAAAAACCGTGTACGTACCCAAGTTGCGAAGGCAATCCATATGGCGTTTATTTGAGCTCTATAACACACACACACACACACAAAAAGGAGATTGAATCGAGGAGAGTGTCCCTTCTGGACGAGATCGTTCGTCACCGCTGCATCTGAAAACAAGCTACGACGAGGGGAAAGACTGGCCTTCTTACTCCAAATTAGAGGTCAGGGTTCAAACTATTCATACGAGGAGGGTCCACAAAGGTCGCGTGGGCGTATTCCATTCATCAAGCCAGCCGATAGTGTGCACATGGTCTTGGCCCGGATCGTCGAAGTGTTTTGCTAAGCCTAGCGTCTTTGGTGGTCGCTTGGTCGGTGGGTCCTTGTCGTTGTAGCTGTTTCAGGTATCCGTGGTTCTAGCGTTTGTCTCCGCCGCGGCGTTCAGTTTCAATTACTTTTTTCTTCTTCTTTTCTCTCGTTGGGACGCGCACAGAGAGCACTTAAAAATGCTCGTTGGTCGTCGCGACGACGTAAGCGAGCGATGTTGCCGGCGATGTAAAATTGATCATAAAAAGTGCGTAAAGCTTTGTAGCTGTCGTAGGCGTAATCGTAGGATCTCATCGTAGCGTGCGAAAAACTTAAAAAAATTCCGCTTCGTGAATACGGAACTTTTCTTAGGTTTTGCTGTAAGATCGTTGTGTGAATAAGCTCTGTTACCTGTTCCGGACGACGAAGACAAGACAGACGGGTCGTACAAATACGACTCTAGGCAGAATCGCTTCTCGACCATCATGACCTGGTGATGTAGCGGCGTGGCGGCATCTTCGTCCTTATTAATGTCATCTACCCACCGCTCTCGTCGCGTTGGTCGGCGACCATTCACTCGAACCCGCTCCGCCGGCTCCGCAATATGCTAAAGCCCTCGGGTACTTCGACTATGCGAGATTGTAACATGCTGACGCCACCAAGTGGCAAGACTCATAACTACGGTACGCTTGGCTCTCCGTGGCATGATGACGTCAAGACCGCGCCGGATCTCCCGAGATGCATCGCGCTCTTCGACAGCTGATTTTGAAGCGCTCGCCGAAATCCAGGCAGTTAGAACGAAAAATACAGCCATCCGCTTGAAATACGACTATGCGATTATCAATTACAGGTTTATCTGATTCCATTTGACTTATCTCTAGGTGTTTCCTGTATATTTTAAGTTTCGATTGGGGCTCCGCATGGTGATCCTCAGTCAGTTTTCGCCCCAGCGTTCGGCTCTGCTGCCACGACGACTTCGACGCCCACGACGCTCTCCTTTCTTCTGTTTTCTTTTTTTCTTTTTGGGCACAAGTTCGCCCCATTAAACGTTTAGTTTCTTCAGTTATTATCGCCTCATCACTTGTCATTCGTGACAGTATACACTTATTAGAATTTGTAACCGATATTATTTTATGACCCCTTTAGGTCAAACGGGTATATTTTAGCTTACTGGAGTGAGAGTGAGAATACGTTTATTTCAGAAAGGGGACACCGGATACCTTGACGAAAGTCATCTTATCCGGTGGGGGATGTAGAGGGTAGGGGTTGGGATGTTGGGAAAAAGGGAAGTGGTTATATATATTGGGCTAGGCCCGCCTTCTTGACGAAGTCAAGAAGGGTGTCGAGGATTAGCTTCCTGTCTGGAGGATCTCTGTTGGGGGTAACCCAGTCTTCGTAGTTTTGTGGTGTAAGTTCGGCGGCAAGTCTTGAGATCGCCTCCAGTCGTTTGCTTGCTGTTGCTTGACAGTCCCAGACAAGGTGTCTGCAGGTAGCCGGTACATGGCATACTGTGCAGTTAGGGTCAGGGCCCGGGTCGTCTTCTGATGTTGGTTTGTAAAAACGCTTTCGTAGAACTGGTGTGATGGCCGTGTTTGTAGCGAGGCGCCGGAGGCACACCCGCTCCCACCGTGAATATTTTGACGGGAGCGGGTGTTCCTCCGTTGGCAGTAGAGCAGTCAGTCTCGCTTTCCGCTCTTGTCTTGCGAGTGTCTTTATTTCATCGGGATCGGGGTCCTCGGTGGGTATTGTGGCGGAGGAGTCCAGGAGGCCTTGTGCGGAGCAGGTTGCTTGTAGCGTGCTCCGCGCGGCCTCATGGGCTTCTTCGTTTCCCGGGATATCTTGGTGTCCCGGGATCCATGAAATTTTGAGAGTGATTCCTTTAGTTCGGAGATAGCGCGCTGCGGCTTTGATTTCATTCACAGTCTTGTTACTGCTGCTGGCTTTCCTGCATTCTCTAACAGCCTCTTGGGAGTCAGTGTAGATGAAGATTTCTGTGGGGTGCTCATCCTCTTGGGCGTTTTCTAGTGTCCAAAAGATTGCTTGGAGTTCAGCGGTTTTGGCACTGGGGGTATAAGGGAGGATTTTAGCGCTTGTTTCGCCGGAGCGGAAGGAGTACCAAGCGATGGCTGTCCTGCCGTCCTCGTTTCGCGACGCGTCTGTGTAAATGACTTTATTGGTCTTACATTGAAGGAGGTGTTCTATCTCTTTTATGTGCCTTTTAGCAACATTTGTTCTTCTATTCCAGTGCTCTTTGCTCTGATTTTGGGGTATAGGCTTGATCTCTGTTATGCATTCGTCTTCCCATGGAGGAGGAGAAGTGGCTATAGCTGGAATTTCAAAGTCCGTTACTCCGAGGTGCTTAAGGATGATTCTTCCCGGTTCGGTTCTTTTGAGGCGGTCTCTCTGACTGTTTTGTGCTTCTTTTGTTAGTTCTTTGATTGTGTTTATTTGAGCCGCTGTGTGTAGGTCGGGAATGCGGGTCATCTTGGGCAAACCCGTGATAACTCTCATAGCTGCCTTGTTAAGGGTTTCAACTTGATCTTGCCGGGTTTTGGTAAGACGAAGGTAGTTATACCCGTAAATGGCTTTGGAGACGAGCAGTGATCGTACCAATAGTTTTAAAGGTTTTTCTTCTGCCCCCCATGCTTTGGATGTTGTTCTTTTGATAAGGTTAAGGCCGCGTTTCCATTGTATCTTAATCTGGTTCAGCCAGCTCCGTGCTCCCCCATCCACGTCGATTGTGAGACCGAGGATCTTTACACTTGGTTGTCTTTGAATTTTGGTGCCATCAACGTACAAATTAATGGTGTCTCCGATGTTTTTCTTTCTAGCCCTCTTTGAGGCGACGACTGTGTAGGTGGTCTTTTCCGCTGAGATTATCATATTTGTTTCCTGCATGAAGTTCATGGTAACATCCAGGGCTTCTTGAAGTCGCCTTTCTTGAATATTGGGTGTGCCTTTGTTGATCCATAAGGTGACGTCGTCAGCGTATATAGTGTAACGTACGTCTCGAATCGCCTCCAGGTGGAATGTCAGCCATGGCCATGTTAAATAGTACTGGGGAGATGACCGCTCCTTGGGGAACTCCTACCGTGTTTATTGTGAGGGGGCTCGTGGTGCCTCCAATGTGAACTTGGAATTGGCGTCGATGAAGGAAGGATTTGATGAAGTTTAGTATTCGTCCACGTAGGCCTCGATTTTTTGCTCCTCGAATGACTGTTTCATGTGGGATGGAGTCGAAAGCTTTTTTGATGTCGATCGCCACTATTGTACGTGGCTGTACTGTAGGTTGAACTTTGGTTATATCATTGTGAATCATGGCTAGACTGTCTTGTGTGAACAGGTGTGGACGGAATCCAGTTTGCATGGGGTGTAGTCTGTTGTGTGACTCTAGGGTCCAGGTTATTCTGGCCAGGACCATGCGTTCCATTACTTTACATAGGTTGGAGGTTAGCGAGATGGGTCTGAGGTTTTGGATGTCATTGTTCGGTTTGCCTGATTTCGGAATGGGAATTACGGTAGATATCTTCCAGTCATCGGGAAGTTGACCGGATTCCCATATCTCATTGTACTTGTCTAGGAGCTCACGCATTTCTTCATCCGGAAGGTTTCGTAGTGCTGTGATGGTAATGTGGTCCGGGCCTGGAGCTGTGTTGCTTTTTGCTTTTGCTAGAGCGTCCAAGAGCTCACCCATGGTGAAAGGGGAGTCTTCTGGCAGCAATGCGTTTATGGGTTCCGGCGCATAGCAAGTATCCGGTGGTTCCTTGGCTGGTTGAGGGAAGAAACTCTCTCCCGCTGCTTTTGCTAGCTCTTCTTCTGTTATGTTTAGCCGTAATGCGAGGTTGGAACCAGTGTTTTTGCTTTTGGTTTTGCAGCTCATTCCTCGATATGTGTTCCAGACCTTCTTTAGTCCAGTCTTTTCACCGAAGGAGCTGCAGTGTGCCCACCATCTGTTTCGTCTAAGTTCGAGAGTATATCTTTTGGCCCTTGCCGTGGCTAAGTTAAGTTTGGTCCGAAGTGCTCGATTTTGTTTATTTTTTCGGTATCTCTGGAGCGCTTGGAGGCGACTAGCCCAGAGATTGAGGAGATGAAGGTCGGGTATAGGAGAATCTTCTTTAATCTGGTATATTGTCTTTGCGACCTTAAGGGCCTGTTGGATACGGGTGGCAAGGTGTCCTTCCTGGCTTGCAGCTATGGCGGTGCGGAAGACATCCCATTTAATGAATTTCGCCGGATGTTTGGCTGAAGTGGTTGTTTTAAGTCTAATTACAATGGGCAGATGGTCGCTGCCCATGGGATCCGGTAACGTATGCCAGGAGGCTTTAAAGTTCTTCGTGGCCCAGGTGAGGTCCGGGGTTGTGTCGTTGTGCCTGGTGCTTGCTGCGATCCTTGTAGGGGTGTCGGGCTCGTTAAGAAGGACCAGCCTCAGTTGCTTGCATTTGCTGGTTATATTCCGTCCTCGTTTGTTAGCTTTTTTGTACCCCCACTGTGGGTGTTGGGCGTTCATATCCCCAGCGATGAGTGTGGGTGTGGTGCCTTGCACTGTGGCATCGAACCAGTCTGCGTCGTCTCCTTCTTTCTGTCCCGGTCTAATGTAGACGTTGTAGATGTCGAATTGTTGATTGCCTATGTGTAACTTAACTCCCACAACCTCTCTGGCTACGTTACATATTTGCGAGGTATCTATTTGTGATTGTGTTGTACTGTTCAAGACGAGGGTGGTTGCTTGGCCATAGGTTGTACCAGTGGATTGTTGGCTTTGGTAGTTGCGGGGTCGTCTGACGATGGTGGGATGAATGTATGTAGTGTACCCTCGAATATTGAGGTTTTCGACGTTTGCTTCCTGTAGGAGGATGACGTGTGGTTTGTTTTCCCTCATACTTTCTAATCTTTCTTTAAGTTCCGCTGCCTTGTTATTAAATCCCCTGCAGTTCCATTGTAGAACCCAAGGAAATATCGCCTTACGTTTTGGTTTGTTTTCTTTGTTGTGTTTGGGTAAGTTAATCATTGAGTCGTTTGAGGATATCTCGTAGGGTTTTCGAGATATTCTCGAGGGATTTTTCGACTCTGTCCATGCGTTGTTCCATTGCCGTTAGACGTTGCTCGCAGCTAGTGTGATTATGTTGTTGTTGCCAGTTTGAGTTTCCGCAATTTGTGGCTGGAGAAATTTGCAGGTTTTGTACGGTTGATGTGGTGACATCTGAAACTTTTCCGAATACCATGGGCGGAACGTATGGATTGACATTGCAAGGTGTTGCCCATGCTCCTTGTGGGTGTGGGTTAGTGCATGATTGTGAAGAGTTTGATGCGGGGGGTGCTAGGTCCAGTTTTGTCATATTAAGAGGGGGTCTTTTTCCCTGGGGTGTCTGAGCCGGGAGTCTTTTTGGAGGAATTTTCCGCTTGGGGCTGTCGTTACTTGTGGCGATGTGGGGACCACCGCAGTTTATGCATTTAGGCTGTAGTTCACATCCGGACTCGCTATCATGAGTGTGTCCGCATCGGTCACAGCTCTTGATGCCTCTAGGGCAGACGTCCGATTTGTGGCCTATTTCATGGCATGAGTAACAGACGAGAGGTCTTGGTCGATAGTCGGTAACTCTGAATATTTCGCAGAGGAAACGAACGTGCTTTGGAATAGATTTTGGAATAGCGTACTGGTGCATCCGGTATTTTTTTGTTTTCTGTGTAAGCGAAATTGGTGACAGCGCGATTGATAGTGCTGGAGTGTGCGAGTGAATGATTATGCGGCGCGTCCCTGAAAATAGATTACGCATTTTTTTTCCTCCCACAAAGAAATTAATTACGCAGTCCCGAACGCTCAGCCTCCACCAAGATGTAAGGCGAGCGGTCCGGACCAGGTGTTAATGTTTCAGTGCGTGCGTCTATCTTAATCGAAAACTATACGCGCTTTTCTGAAATTTTCAGTGTGAAAATAAAGTCCGTTCCCAGCAGCTCAGGCTTTTTATCTTCCGCGTGTTTATGAACGTTGTGAGGTCGTCATTTTTTCAATGAACATTTGTAGCCGACAGTGCACAAACCGTGTTAACATAAAAAAAAAGGTCAGTGCATAGGTGTACTATGCTGCATAACTTTCCGCAGAACTATGCGTGGGTGTCATAAGAAATGAGAGGTTGGGGGGTTAACGCTTCGCCGAGTCGCGCTTGAGGGCCGCCTAAACTGCCCGTGCCGCAGAGGACGCGAGCTCGGCCGCTCTGTCGTTGTCCAAAGCGATGAGGGAAGATTGTGTAATCACTGCTGCCGAAGCGGCGCCTATCGCCGTTTCGATCAGATAGGAGCGCGTCGCGTTGAAGCGAGTAAACGAGCAAGGCAGCAGATAAGAAACTGCAGCAGAAACCACTCTTGTAGGTTGTCTATGAATTGCGATAGCATCGTCTAGAACAACCTCAAGGACGACCTCTAAGACGACATCTAGGGAAACATCAAGGACGACCTCTAGGACGACCTAAAGGACGACGTCTAGGACGACGTTCAGAACTACCTCTAGGATGACCTTTAGGACGAAATCAAGGACAACCTCTAGGACGACCTCAAGGACAACCTCTAGGACAGCCTCAAAGACGACGTCTAGGACGACCACTAGGAGCACCTCAAGCACGACCCCCAGGACGGCGCCAAGAATGACGTCAAGATCATAAGGTTTTTCGAAGAGGATGCGAATGTGGGTGAAATGGTCTGCTGCGCATACCAACAGCGCACAAGGAGGCCAGGAAGTCCAAGAAATCCTGGGGGGGGGGGGGGGGTAGCTAAAGAATGCTATCACATTGAAAGGACGCGTGTGCGCTGTGCGCGGTTCTTGGCAGCAGGCACCGCACGCCGTCAGGAAGCGCTGTGATGCAAATCGGTTGGCGCTCCTGTGTTATATCTGTGTGACGTCACTTCCGTGACCAAGTTTTCGGGGCATCAATCCTTCAAATCTGCACTCCCTTCCAAGCGTGGAGAAATGCGTACGTCAACGTCAAACGAAGGAAAAAATCTAATTATTTTAAATAAAAAATATTTCACTTGCGTGTACAAAATATAAAGCTATTTTATCGAGTGTTCAGAACGAAAAGCGGTCTATACTTCGTCTCATCCTAGCATGGACTAACTGCGAAGGCTGTGCTAGGGCGAGCGGCCAGCCTTGACTGCCTTGACTAGAGCACTTGCTGCACGAGCGCTCGTGCAGCCGCCGCGGCTTCATTCAAAGCGACTAGCTCGCGCTTTTAGCACGCGCGGCTAACAATAGTCCATAATAAGGTGAGACGAAGTATAGAGGACAGCCGGAAAGGGTTGTTTATACCTTTCAAAATATAATAATAATGGTTTAAATGGGCGATGCAACAAGTTTTGTACTTTGCGCAAATACCGCTTAGAACGGATTCCTGACGTTAATGACCTGTGAAACACGCGTTTGTTTTTCACCCCACGCGATAGAAGTCTCAGAAAAAAGTCAAAGAAAAACGACCAGCGTTCACCCCCTCAACTCGCAGCCAGAACAAGCGGCCACGTGATCTGGAGCCGATTATATGCCGCCAATATTGATCATAGCCACACGCTGGGGTTGGCAAAGCACAAGACACGCGCTTAGTTCCAAACATTGTAATGGCTCGGTTATTGTCGTCGTTGCAGCGATTGGACACGGGCCACAAGCCGAATGCTCCTCGAGCTAGTAATTATCACGAGCCCAAATCGATTACCCACGCAATGCTCGGGTCCAATCTATGAGCCGCATTCAAATATCGTCACTGGGGTGTACTGCGACCCCCACGTTACGTCATAAAAATTTGCAAAGGAGAGATTGAATGAAAATTATCGCTTTTGTCCTTGAAATTACAATGCAACAAAGGAGTTTGTTGGCCGGTGGTGTTGCGTGCGAGTACCCTTGAGTCCCACTAGTGCCAGTAAGCTCGTGTAAAGTGAAAAACATTCCAACTGAATATCATTGCACCGCTCCTTTAATTCAACATATAATATACATCTAGATACATAATCGACTGATCGATACGCTGAAAACAAAATTTAAGTTCTTCAATGGTGCATCTAATACGGCGAGCAAGTGTTCCGAAATGCGTCTTTAGCGAATCGGAAGGCAATGAGGGGAAGCAATCAAGAAACAACAAAGATAATTCGTAAGGAGCGCACGATGACGAGGCAGCCCACCGCATGCCGTCATTGGTTGTGGTAGGGGGGAAAACAAAGGCACGTGGACGCGTTCTGGGGGGCAAACAAACGCACGAGGTGCGCAAAGAGCAGATGAAGTGACCCGCCATATTCGAGAGGGCTAAAAGACCGGGGAGGAAATGAACGTCTATCACACAGTGGAAAGTAATGTCACTGATACTCTTTAAAGCTATAGGAGAATTCCACATTAAGGGCATCGGTTCTTGAAGGCTTTCAGATGTGACTATCGTCCTCATTGATAGTGACGGAAATAGGAAGTAACCATATATCTCTATTGTTATGAATTGCATTTAATAGGTTATAGCATAATTTGGTGCTAGTGAGCCATTGTGCTTCGTACAGGAAGAAAACAACAATCTTGTTGCTTGGTCAGTCTCCTCTGGGATTGTGCTAACAAAGAAAGGAATACTATGCGGTTAACTAATTGCTGCTAATCGGTCCAGTCACATATATCTGGTTTCGGCAGGCCAGAACGAACGGAACCACGCTAGCCGAGTATCATAGTATCACACTAGTTTTTGTTACTCCACTACTCAAATTCTTTTTTTTTTTTTTTTTAATTGAGCCCAACACGGCTTCATAAGCTTCTATTGTTGCGAAAACCAACTTCTAATTTCGGGCCACTCGACCAGGCATCAGGACTGACTGCACATTCCTTGATTTCTGAGAAGCTTTCGACGAGGTTACTCATGTATTTTCTCTGCATAAACTTCAGAACTTAAACATAGGCATGTCTATGCACCTGCTTGGATAGAATCGTTACTGACAAACCGTAGTCAATTTGTTCACGTCAACGGAACGAGTTCTTCATCCTACCGTGTTAACTCCAATGTCCCACAAGGTTCCGTACACGGAACACTATTATTTCTTATATGTATTAACAATCTAATTCTGCGTACCTCTTCCTCTAATATCTCGTGTGCTGGTGACTGTGTTATTTATAAAAAAAAGTTGATACAGATTCCGATGTATCTGCCCTTAAAACTGATAATAATAACGTAAATCACTGGTGCACAGAATGGCTTATGGAGCTTAACATTACTAAATGTAGGTCTATGAGACTGTACCGTCAAAATAGCGCTTGTACCCCTACTACATTAACCATTTCGCTCTCCTTTCTGTTTCCTCCTATAAATACCTCGGTGTTCATATAGTCAATGACCTTTCCTGGGATGTTTATGCTATGTATGTCACCAACAGCGCTAATCGCTTACTAAGTTACCTCGAAATAAATTTTTCGCTCACTCCTGTTTTTTTAAAGATGCTTTTGTATCCAACTATAATCCGCAGAAAACTTGAATATGCAGCCTTTATTTGGGACCCTGAAATCACCCTTGCATCTTCTATTGAGTCAATTCAAAATAGTGCTGACCGTTTTATTCCTTCAAACTATCATTGCAAAGTTAATGTCACCTCTATAAAATCATCTCTATGATTGCCTAGTCTCTCTTCTCGCTGAAAAATATATCTCTTATGTTTATTTAACAAGATTTATCCCTATAACCCGGCACTTCGTAGAACATGTTTAGAAATGCTTAAAAATCATCGCGCAAAGGTCACCAACTAAAACTAGGCATCCGCCATTGTAGCACCCCTATTTTCAATTCTCCTTTTCTTTCCCAGACAACCATTGATTGTAAAGGCCTTCCCGCACCAATGGTCTAAATAACTAACGGGGCTAATTTTAAAACTGCAATGAAATCTATTTTTAATATTGCTCCTTAGCGTTGTTCGTACCTTTTTGAATTATTGGTGTATTTACTTTCTTTATTCAGTTTTTTATTGACGTATTTCTGGCATTGTTCACAGATAAGAATGTATTTTTTTTTTGTTTAGCGTTGCATTACTGTAGTTTTAAATAACTGATCTACTCCTCTCTGTAATGCCTCCGAGGCCTGAGAGAAAGTAAAGGAAATGAAATGAAACTCATTTCAAGTGCTCTCAGGTTAAAGCAACAAGAACGGCCAAGATTAGATCTTGATTAAAAACTTCCATCTAAAATTCTTTCGGCTTCTTTAGGGCGCTGTAAATTATTTCCTTTTCGAGAGAAACCATCGCAAGTGTTGAAGCGTATACGCAGGACGGTTTTAATTAGAGAACCGGACGCGGAAACTCAGAACAACGAATTAGGAAACTGCATTTGCGTTTCTAAACTCGTGGTTTTTTGGGGCGACATAATATTCGCTTACATTTTTTCATTTGTGCCGCCCAGTGATGAATCCCGAGACACTAATTGTGAGAAAAATAAATCTTGCCCCTCTTATTTTCCTTATACCTTTTTTTTTTGTGTGTGTGTGTGTGGGGGGGGGGGGGGGGGGGCTGGCTAGAAATGGGTCTAGTACAAATAGACTAGAAGCTAAATCCCTTTAATTGGGGCAGCCCGGGAACGTCCAAAAGTTTTATTTATTCTAGCGGAGAGCTGCCACGTCTATCCTTGGCATTGCTATTATCTTGCCGAGACCGCATTGGTGCTCCCACTGCAACCGTTTTTCAACCAGCGCCATTTTATTTTACGGGTCCGCGTATTAAGATATGGTTTAATCTCTCTTTTACGATATTCTTGGTGGCGCAAGGGAGGGCATAATGGGACTGCGTTGAGAATCCCGGAACCCATGGAGTATTCATGCTCTAGATACAATTCTATTTGTGCTGTCCCAAGAGAAAAGCTCGTTGACCTCAAGTTTCTGCGTCCTTCTTGAATGCATGAAGGCAAAAAAAAAAACGCGTTCATTGATAATTTTTTTTTTTTTTTTTACAACGAAGCTGTCTATGGCTAGGTTCTGGTGGATCGTCTCTGGCGACAGACCGAGCGTAGACCAGCGATTTTCACACGCAACGATGTATGCCCCACTTTATACTCCGCTCCCCCGCCACCGCCTCTTTCCCGAGTTGTGTACACTCCTCGCCACGCGCGGCGTCTCTCTCCACCCTGACATTGTGCAATGCCGCGCTCTCTTCGGCGGCCACCTGTGCGGCGCACTAGAGCCTGCTCCGTGATTGGTGTAGCCGGGAAGTCCAGCGAAGCTGGCGCTCTACCAGAGCGCCAGCTTCGCTGGACTTCCCTCTTCATGGGGTGGAAGGGCTCTCGATTTTTTGTTTGTTTTACCTTTTGCGTAGAAGATATCAAATATTAAATCGCGCTTACAATTGATGACTGCGGCGAAGACCCTTTTGCACTTTCCAGATAACTCGAGGAATCAGCGTTTGAGATTGGCTGCCATTCGGTGCATGCCAGCACCCTTTACCGCACCCTATTACTCTTGTTTTTTTCTCGCACACACTTGGGTATAAATATAACTTCAGACTCACGCGGTTCCGCCTCACTTATGAAGGCGTCAAGCAGTTCCGTTGCATGCCTAAGCCCATCTCGCTACCTTTTTTTTCAGACTTGGCGTGTCTGTTAAGTTTTTACAACGTCGCGTATCGTGTGTATTGAAGCACTCCAAGGTTACTTTTTCACAAATTTTCATACTTAAGATTATGCTAGAAAGTTCTAAATATAAGGGGGGAGGGGGTGTTACGAGCACCGACAGCTCCTTCGAGACGCCTTGTGCCCACGTGCAACGTGCAAAACAAGAATGGCCTCAAGATCCGTGTTTGCTGCAGCCGGTTATATACAGTCAGTTCACATCCTTCATTTATGAGCTGCGGAAGGTGTGGCGTTTGACAGTGCACAAGGGTATACCCTATTGAAAATCGCTCTGATGGGACTTCAGGATGTTTTTAAAGGATGTGAAGGGGACTTCAGGAATTTCTGAGATGTTTGAAGGGGGCACCGATATTTCTTGGTGGGTTCGCTGGCCCCGTCAGAGGCTCTCCTGAAATGTCTGAAGTGCCCTTTACAATGCCTTGAAATGTCTGAAAGCTTGTCGAGAACTTTTCTAATGGGGTCGGGAAAACCTTCAGGCTTCTTGAGATGTCTGTGGGCAATGGCTTAGGTAGAGAAAACACATTTCGCAGAATTAGAACATAGCTGCTTACTGTACGCGACGGGAAGAAAAAAAAAGTATTTGGAGAATGCCGATCGTATGTGTGTACGGTCATATTTTTATTACTGCTCTTCGGTCGCCAAGGAGGCCACTGAAGGCGACCGCCCCATGTGGAGAATTGACGAGCCGCGGGCCGAGTGGTGTTGGCCGAGCGGCGTTTTGAGGCGAACGCAATCCTGTCCGCTCGAGGCAAAATCTCTGCAACCATGAACAAAAAAAAAAAAAAAAAAACAAGCCGAGAACAGTGCGCTTTCCAGGAACAGGGACGCACGCGGGAGCGACTCGTTCGGGGAACCGGTTCTTCCACGGGGGACGGTCCCCAAAAAGCTACCCACATTGCGCCTTTCTCCGCCCGGCGACGGGGAGAGGGTGCAGGGCTGCCAGGCCAGCGGTCGGCGGGAGAGAGTGGTGTGTGCAAGCGGGGGAGACCAGCCGCCAGTATAGCCATTTTCTATCTGCTCGTGGGCGGTTCCGGTTAGCCCACGAGCCACCGCGGTGTCTGGAGCGGACCAATTTCCTCCAGGAAGGTGAGCATGGCTTTAAGGGCTCGCCCCTTTGTCTGTTTTGATCGGTGAAGTTTCTTCCTTGGTTACGCAGGTGAACCCCAGTTCGGCGTTGGCCGCCTTCAGCACCGCTCGAGCGCTACCGTGTTCATCGCATTCAAGGAGATGGTGGCCGGTGTCGGCTTACTCGCTGCAAAGCCTGGTAGTCGGGGTCAGCGTCCCACCGCATGTTGTGCCTGCGCACCGGGATTATCGCACTGTGGGTCCTGAGACGGTGGATGACGGCTGTTGTCCGGACTTGTTCCTTGCGCCTCTTCGTCCGTCCGACTTCAGAAGCATCCAGCGAGCGGAAAATACGCCGAAGACGCCGGCGCGACGTCATCGTGGACGAAACCGTGACTGTGCTCAGGATTTCTCAACGGCGGCGGGTGCTGCTTGCGAGTTCGTGGTTTTCGCTAAACGTGCTTACTGAGACTGTGTATGTGTCCGTGAGGTGCACCTGCTCGGTTTTATTAGCTGAACTACCGTACATCAGGAATATACCCAGCGGCATTGTGAGTACTTTGAAAGATATTTTTCTTCGTGATAAAGAAGTCAGTTGTCCCTATCTGATGTGATCTCTTTCGTCTACAGCTCTTTGCGCCGGGTTTCAACAAACGTTGGTTTTTATCGTGTTTTTGAGTTATAATATGCCTGTAAAACTAACTGTCTGCAATACATTTTCGATAATGTTTTGATCTGCATTTTTGTCTATGGTTCACAGTCATTTGGGCGTCTAAAGGGTTGATGGGCTAAAGGGTCTGACGGGTTGAAGGGCTTGGGGCTGAAGGGTTTTCCTATGGGGTATGCCTGAAGGGTTTTTTCTGTAGGGTATTTCTGAAGGGTTTTAAAGGCCTGTGACGTCCCATAATCCTTCAAGGCTGACGGGTCCTTTAGAAATATTTTCAATATGGTATTTTACTGCTGCTCGTTCTGCATCGTATACACTACATGAGCACTCGTCAGCCACTCAATGACCTACATTTAGAGTTTTGGCACTCCGTTCCCCGATCTTCTAGTGGGCGCCGCCATCTTGGTTCTTCGTGCAGGGCAGACGCGACTTTCGATCGTCACAATTCAAAAATGCGACTTCCTTGGCTTTAGAGACGGTGTTCGGAAGCTCATGTGATATCGTTTTGCTATCACAAAGTGTTTTTAACATTTGTGGAGCACTGACACGTGTTTCCTGCGATTTCAGATAAAAATGAGTGGATGAGTTTGACGAGGGTGTTGGATTAATACTCAATACGAAGAGAGCAAAACGAAAACAAGGGACAGAGACAGACATGTACGAGCTTCAGATATTTTAACCACCGTGACGGCTGAATTGTAGTTAGTCTGAAGCATAGCTTATTTAGGGGCTCTCCGTCACATCATCTCCGTCTGCTTATCAGAAAGTCGGACAATTGAAAACATATGCAGTTTCTTTCTTCACACGGCTCAGCTACAAATATTGATTATGATGCTGCGTGTATGTTCAACGTTAGTCAGCCTCGATAAGCGTCTGGTGTCTCAGCACCTGGGGTCCTTAACGTGCATCGCGCATGGATGTCCTAATTTTTTACAGAGTTATTTTCATCGCAAAAATAAACTTTTGCATCAGAGAACGCTCATTATCCACCCAGGTGTAGCCCTAGCGGACCGAACCAATTGCAAATGTTCCAGAACTAATCACTATATGAATCAATATTTATAGGCGATTTTCTGAAAATTTCAATGGGAAAATAGAGCCCGTCTTCGTCCGTTTTCTGTAACTGGCGCCATTCAGCTCCATGCATTATAAGATGGTCCGTCGGCCGCCATTTTACCATCCAAAATTTCAGAAAATCCTTTATAACCTTTGATTAAGATACTGCTTAGTTCTGAAACTTTGGGATCTGGTTCGGATCGTTAGGGATACATTTGGGTGGAGAATGAGCGTTCTGTAATGCGTAGCATATTTTTGGTGTGACAAATACACCGTAAATATATATTAAGGCGCACCCTACAGTGTTACAGAACCGTACACCTGTAAGATGCTTATTCAGATCAAAACAGCCAAAGCTACGGTGTGCCAGGACTAACCAAGGGCCGGTTACAGACCACGTGATACATTCATCTGCCGTACGCATCAGCGCGCGTGTCTCTAGGCGCCAATACGTAATCCGTGCAATATACCTCCTAGTTTCAAACTTAACCCGGTGACAGGGCAAAGGGGCGGTGCAACTATTCTTTTTTGTATTTTTCGTTAATATAACTTGGAATGAATCCCTGACGATTATAACCATAGCCTTCTCTACACTCACAAAGCCTGGCAGCTCGATGACGGATCCATAG
Organism: Ixodes persulcatus; assembly: GCA_013358835.2. Classification (NCBI taxonomy): domain Eukaryota; kingdom Metazoa; phylum Arthropoda; class Arachnida; order Ixodida; family Ixodidae; genus Ixodes; species Ixodes persulcatus. Next base: position 264,623 of record JABSTQ010011392.1, read on the forward strand.
AGTGCCCGGTCGCCGATTTGGAGCGCGAGGATCTGGTAGCACAGGGCATTTCTTGGAGAGTCTGGTGTTCAGCGCACAGCATTTGCAGTGGCGAGGACCCGAAACATGGTTTTCAAACTCGACGAGAAAAGAAGTGGTAGCCCGAGGAACGCTAGAAGCACGAGCGGAAATTCTATCGCTCGGGACAAGCGGCGTGTCGCCGCAGCGGGGCGCCCGTTACATGACTCTTGTCAGCTGCTCTACCTTTTCATTTTAGACGGCCTCGTCTCGCGGGGATCCGCCAGGCTTTGTCACTATAGGAGAGGCTACGCTATAACCTATGTAACACGCGCTAGTTTTTCTGCTTGTTCAATGGTAGTCGCAAAAATAAAGAGAAAAGAGCAGCGTTCCCTCCCTCAAATCACAGCCAGAACAAGCGGGCACGTGATCTGGAGCCGATTATATGCCGCCAATGATTATCATAGCCAGGCGTTGGGATTGGCGAAGCACTGGACACGAGATGGGTTCCAGACATTGTTAGGGTTCGGCTATTGTCGTTACTGCAGCAATTGGACACGAGCCACTACCCGAGTGCTCGTCGATCAATTGATCATCGCGAGCCCAAATCGAGTGCTCACGCAATGCTCGGGTGCAATATGTGAGCCGCATTCAAAAATCGTCACTGGGGCACTATGCCAGCACTGCGACCTCCAAACTATTTCAGTGTAGCGTTCCCGCTGCAGCACGCTCAACTCCCCCTCAACTCAAGTTTTGAAAAAAAGGAAATTAAAAAAAAAAAACGCTACATATTTTTTTTTAATTAAACAGCAACAAAGAGGTTTCTTGGTCAACGGCGTTGCAGGCGAGTATACATGGGTTCCACAAGTGCCTCTAAGCTCGTGTAAAGTGAAAAACAGTCAAAGTGCATAGTGATTTACCGCTTCTTTAAGGACCCAGTAGATGCTTTTTGCAGTTGATAACATTTCGTCGAACGCACAGCCAAAGCCCGACGGGAAGCAACGAGCGCATGTTGGAGAGGGAACTCCTATTGAACTCCAAGCTACTCACTAACTATAGTTCCATACTTAACCTCTCGGCCTGTAGCTTCGACTGTCGTTCATTGTAAGGTAAAAAGTCAAATTTGGGGGTTTTACCTTCCAAACCAACGGCGGGCATCTGGCAAGCCCCAGCGGAGGACTGAGGATTAATTTGGACCACCTGGGGATCTTTTGACGTGCAACCGAAAGCTCGGTTACACGGCGCCTCCTCCGCAATAAGCCTCCGTCAGATTGCGAGCACCTCGGCCGGGATTCAAACCCGCCACATGGGGATCCGTAGGCCAGCGCTCTGGCCTCGGAGCCACCGAGGTGGCTTATTGTAAGGTAATTCAGTGCATAAAAAGTTCACGTCCTAGCAAGCAGTTGTTCATCGCTTTGAAAAATGAGCCAAACACTGACACTGGAAAGGTTACATCTGCCAAAATCTTTTTATTATTGACCCTGCAAAAGGGCTAGAACGTTTATAGGCACATTCACACGGTACTGGAGTTTCAATGTCCTTGGTTACGTAGTGGGGGCTTCTGTTGAGGCACGACTGCGATTTACAATGACAAGCAGTCGGTGCAACACTTGGTTGTCATGGTAATCTGCAGCCATATATCGGTGTAAGTTTACACAACCTCAACAGTAGTTAAATTATAGTACAGCTTTTAACTGAATGTGCCCTCATGCTCAGCAGTGAACGCCGACAGCCTAGCACTGCAATACATCGAGAGTGCTCAGCAACTGACGAGGCCGGAAAAAAATACTGCAGCTGAAGAACGATATGTGCTCTTGGACGGCGATCGATAAATAAACGACGATGTTTCTAACCCATCACAAAAGCTTTTTTTTAAAGGAGAGGGGAGAGGAGGAAGAGGAACTGAAACGATTCTTAGCGTCGTGATTTTTTTTTTCAACTAAAGCTTAGGATCTGGAATGAATATTTATTGACGAGGTATACATTCGTTAGTTGAAGCTATCTCCGTATTAAAACCTCTAGCTGCTCTTACGGTTGTCATTCAAAACAATGTCGTGTTGTTATTTTTAGTGTCACCCACAAAGCACAACAGTAGCTTAGATTTCAGTTTCTGAATAACGTGGTCTCACTTACAAAAGCTGTGCCCTGGCGTTAAGAAGCACTTATTTTCGAATTCAACAAGCTTAATTTCCTTAAATCAGCTCCTTACCTTTCGTAAGTGGGCGAGCTTGCGAATCATGAATCGACTTACCTTATATTGGCTCTTTTAATGTAAGGTTTCTTTATTCAGTCCCTTACAAATAGAAGGAGGCGACGTAGCTACTTCGATGCTTCCTTTCCTTTCCGCTTTCAAGATGGCGACGTTTTGGGTTATTGACGAGTTTTCCCACGTCGTTGAGTATTGCAAGTGTGCAGGGATAGAGGCAGTAGAGTAAACGGAGCGCGCGTTTGATGGCTGTCACCACCAGCGGCGGAATAAGCGGCCGCGTTGCTTGCGTCGAGCCTTCAACGCGTCCGCTAAGGGTATGATTGGGCAGTGCATTTAGGTTCCGTGTTAAGTTGAGTTCTGGGGCCCCATTGCGTGAGGCAGTGAGATCTGAATCCGTGCTGGACGCTATTCCGCATCAGCGAATTCCAAGAATCGTCTGACCTGAAGCAAAATCGCAAAAGAGTCTGATCGTGCAGTTAGACTATGCACACCGAATCGACGGTAAGTTGAGGAATGCCAAAATTTAACCTGGACGCTGTTTGTCAAATTTACCGAACGTCCCTGCTCATTTAAGGCGTGTCTTTTTGAGAAACCAAGGAAACAAAATTAGCCTTTCCATTTTGGTGAAGAAGGAAGACCAGCGAAGCTGTACTATGGTGGGAATGAAGTAATGGCCGGCCGCAAGTCGGCAAGCCAGAGTGGAAAGGCTGGAAAGGTTGCGCCCTCTATGAGCGTCGGCAGCAAGCGGGCAACCGGCAAACACAACACTCTGGACAGCTACCGCCATCTATGAGTGAGGGCGGCAACCAGAGTTTTGTGTCGACATTTCTTTGCGGGAGACACGATCCTGGGGAAACTAGCCCTTAACAGCTCCTCTGTAAAAAGAATGAATCTGTCACTCTAGCAAGGAAAGTACCATTCTGTACTGCAGACAAACCTAATGTAAACTGTAGATGAGCGGCCTCAAGCGTCACCGTGTTGAGGAAGATAACTCGACGTAACTAGGATTGGACGCTTTCCGACGCTGAAGGAGTGTATTTTACTTCGTGTTTTCCAACCCTTCTCACAAAACAGGTGAAGTGAATGTGTAAAAGGCAGAATTTTTCACTGAATGCAAACGTCTTCTATTCTAAAGATTCTCCTGCTGACTATGCTGGTGGCCAACGTGGCAGGGCCAAGCAAACAAGATGCAGAAAACGTTTAGCAGCAGGGCGCGGCAGCTCTCAACGAGATCTCCTGATGAACATAACCTCACAATACGCTTACAAGGTAAACAACAATGAAAGTCTCGCTCTGGTTTCAGCATCAACTACGAAGGAAGGACAACAAGGAAGGGAACGCTTTACATTGCCTGCATACATCTAAGAAAGCCCTAATCATGGTCACTGCCGCCCCAAACGACGTAAAAAATGCGTTTTAAAGCTTGAACAAGTACCAAAGCATTTGTTTTATTTTATCTCTCCTGTGATATTTTTACTGGTTGGACATTTTATCTGATTGTGGATCTCTTAACTCGTTTAACCTCTAAATTGGACCTCTCGTCTGCAATTGATCTCATGGCTCATGTTGGACAAGTGAAGAGGTATAACGAGTCAGGAGATCCAATATTGCCTCTCAACTCATTTTCGCTTTCATAGCGCATCAAATGTTGGCGTCACAAATATATTCCAGGACTCGTGATCACAGAGTGAAATGTTACGATATTGTAGTACCAAAAGCTAGATCGAGGACTGGAAACATCGTCTTCCAGCAAACGTTTTTTTTTTTTTTTTTTTTAATCTAAATCAAAGACAACCAATTATCTCGAGCGGATATTAATCTCTGACCAGCCCCGTCCCCCCTCCCCCTTCCTCCCCCTTATCTAATAGTGAACTTGCCTCAGGTAAATCAAATACACCGAGGAGTTTTAACTTGCCATAGGTCTCTTCAAGAGTTAATCTTTGGAGTCGTTGTATCTCTTGACTTGTTGAAACTCTCGACTTGTTGCACCTCTTGATTTATATTGAACGTGTTAACGCGTTCGATCTTTTGACTTGTTAAATCTCGTGACCCGATACGATACACTGGAAACCGATGACACCTTCGATTTTTACTTGGTTTCGCTATGGGTGTGAGCAGAAGGGAAGTTACAGAGGCGAGCGCAACGCATTGAGCGGGCCTTCTATGCACGCGCGCTCGTGAAGGGAATGCGCCATTCAAAACAAAATGATTGTGCGTGTAGCATCGGCTTTGCTCAAACGTACGGTAAAACAAAGCAGCTGTTGGTGTCACGTTTACAACTGGTTGTATTTTGAAGTCACCGGTAGCACCGACGAAAAAAAAAAAATAAACGTGCGAGCAAATTGCGTGTTGTTGCCAGACCAGGACGCGATGCACGTAATGCACAGTCAAACCACGCGCGTTCTTGATGCGCTTGAACTCAGCATTCTTAATTTTAGATTTCTGGTTACCTAAAGCAATTTAGATGTTAAACTAATTGCTAAAATACTTCTGTTGAGTATTTGCTGAGCAGTGCTAAGACCAAACTGCACAATAATCTCTACCCCAGACACTTTCACCCTTTCCTTACGCAACGAAGGAGCCCTCCGCCTGCTCATTACCTAAGGAAAGAGAAACGCCGAAAGGAAAGGTTCGTCCTTCAATTCGGAGTTTTCTCAGAAATCATCTGGCTTGGTCACTATAGCTAGGGTTCCGTGTTCTGGTAAATCCGAAAAACTCTAAGAAACACCCACCGGCAATATTTGTGCAATTCGAATTTATTCGATAAACTCAAAATTTAAATGTACCAATGCAAGAAACAAAAACACAAAAAGACGCGGTGTTTTCCAATTATCATTAGACAGCGCACAGGGACAATGGTCTTACGAAAATGTCACCCCAGTTTTCTTTCAAATCTCGGACCACTGACAAGAGGAATCTGACCGCTTTTCTCGTCAAGGCTCATGAAGAGAGCAGGTGTCTCGGGTAACGACAAAAAAACACTGTTCCGGTTTCCAGTTGTGGCCATAGTACTTCTTAGAGGAAAGAGGGGTGTGTTTTGTAGCAGTTTAAGCTGTGAATTATAGATATTTCATAGAAGGGGAAAGAGGGAGCGGGCAGTTGAGACCTCTATATTACACCCTCTAATACTCCACCCAGCGCAGCGGTGGGGTAGGTTGATGGATAGGATGGGATGAATACGAGCTTCCTGTCGATTACCTCCAGGAGTTCAATGATTTTAAGTTTTTGACTGTTATCGAAGAAACACTTGTTTGCAACTTTGGTTCATGGATAAATTTGTATTGCCAATGGCAATGGCTGTAATGCCAAATTGATTAGAAGAAATGTTAATTTATAGAAGCTTGTTCTTTTGAACCTATCACACGTTTACACCCAGATATTCGTTTTTATAAAAAAAAAAAACTCCGAAATAAGTTTTGAATTTTAGAGAATCGGGAATAAAGAATATTCCGAGAAACTCCAAAGTTTCGGCAGAAAATGAACTCCGAAAAACTCCTTCCGAACTCGGCGGAAAATAAACTCCGAAAGCACGGAATCCTTTTTATAGCACACCATGTAAAATAATTCACCAATTCCTCTTTTTGTCGTCCCATTTATGGCCGAAATTCAAGATTAAAGTTCAGTAAGGTAGCTTACTCAAAGTTCCTGAAATGTCGCCAGAAACAAATGAATAACACAGCGTGTTTCTTCGTTCATAACAGGTCAATCTGGGACGTTACAATCACCCGAAAATACACTTAATTTTGCATACACGCAACACTCAGTAAGTCTTAAATTTTAAGGGTGAGCCCAATGCGATCCATAACACCAAATAGTTTTTTTTTTCGAATACACTTTCATTGCCCATCTTCTGGGGGTCCAGCTTTGGGTGTATCTTTCTAATTTCGGCCTTTTACAATACTCAGCACCAAACTCCGTTTGAATGGCAAGATTGGTTAATACACATATGTGACCGAGGGACACTATCGAGCCTTTCTAGAAAACTGAGAGCGGCTTTTACTTAGTTAAGGACTTGGTGCGTGACTCGCACGGAGAAGAAAAAGATAAGGGAGGCTTTGGGGAGTCCCATGGGTCCGGAGGGAATCTGACTTCCGGCAGTCGATATGGGCTTCGAGGTCTCTCGGGCATTTAGGCTGTCGTCCGCTGACCGAAGCGAGCATTGCGGGTGGAGCAGTCGGGCACGTGCAGCGAGCCGGACAGCGATGGCTCCAAAGCTGCACAAAAGAGCAAAGTCCGGATGCTGAGCTTCCTTCTCTGGGAAGCCCTTTCCCGATCGAGCAGAAGATACCAGTTTGGAGGTCTCCCGGCGCAGTGCCAATGTCAGCTTTTATTACTGGCTGACCAAAAGCGGGCGGAAATATTTTTCCTCTGTGCTAGTTCTGGTGCTTTTTGTCGTCTCGACGAACCGGGCAGCAAGCGTCAAGAAGAATTATTCGAGAATAAGAACGGAACGTCTGCAGGGAGGGTCTCGTTTCTTTTCTGTGGTCTTCTAGATTTTCTGTTCTTACGATCTGCAGCTTAATGCGGATTGTTGCGGTGCATAGCAATCTCCATTCTACATAATTTGCTGGTGGTCCGAATGGGTGGGGTTACTGAATAGAAGACGCAAAGAGGATGACATTAAGGCGAATGTCGTCGAAGAACACAAAAGAAGAACCCACATCGATGTGCGACAATAGGGAACGGAAAGAGACAAAAATATCCATGCGTTTGTTTATGTTTATATTGTTCCGTGATCTTCGATTCTCTGTTTCTTTTTATTACTATATGAACAATCATAGCAATCCATATTGCGAATCTGCGATGTTTATCCCAAGACCAGAGACAGTTTCCTTTTCTTGGAGATGCCGCTATGTAGAAGGTTCACTAGCTGTCCTGTTCTACCACTTAACACATCGACACGCCTAGAAAGAGTTTTGTCAAAATATTATTAATTTAAATACTTCTCCAATGAACAATTTTTAAATAACAATATTCAAACCATTTGATTTGCTTTTTTTTCCTTGCACTGCGTTGCGAGTCCTATTTAGCCCCCGCAACTCAGTTCAAACTTTTCTGTGGTTCGTGGAGGAAATTATTTTTGGGCTTTTCTTTTTCGTATAACTGGATGACATTCTGGTCTTCAGCTCTACGCTCCAAAAGCTTTCCAGACACATTCGACAGTTTTCCCCACAACTGACGGCTTAGAATCGTATTACGAGTGTGTCGAAGCGTAAATTCTGGGTCAAAGCAGCTCGATTTTTTTCAGATATCAAGTAGATACTCGAGGATTTTAAATGATACCCGACAGTGTGACCAATCGCAAGATGATGACTGCGCCACCATCTTGCAATCGTTCTACGAGATGTACGGCAAGGGCTGAGGGACTTACCGTACACCCCGAGCACCACTTGAAGGGTGTCATCCGGGAGGTGGAAGTCGGAAAACTGACACATATAATACGCGGGTCCACCTATTCCAGCGGGACCGCGAAGTTGTTTAGCAGCAGGCTGCACCGCGCTACGAGCTTATCAGCTGCCTCATTAGAACTTGCGGCGGCCAGAAAGTTGCGGCCCCCTTGGTGCTGGAGATGATACAGACCTTTTTCGCCGACGATGGCGTATGCGATGATGATCTGGCCGAGCAGCTACATCGGATGGGGCCGAGAACGTGAAGGATTGGGTCTTCGACGAAGTCGGCGACATCTTGACGGACGGCGGTGTGGGGGCCCGGTGGCTAGCGCGACCGTTGAAGACGCGGGTCACAGAGGGGTTGGGGGGGGGGGGGGGGGCGCTTGCCAGGCAGACGGGAGCTGCTAAGGAAGCGAAGGCAACGACTGAGTGGACTGTAAAAACTGCGAATTCTGCTCCGTCGGAGTTTTGATCCCAACCACAACGCGCGCTCCATACTCGCAGTTTTGCCTCATGTTTCAGTGAACTTTCCTCGTCAATGTCATTTTTTGGGATCAGTAAACGCACTCCCTATTTCCATCCCTATTTCCCCATATTTCCATCCCTAACTCCTATTTCCATCCATATTTTATAATCATCCATTGATGAACATTCAGCCTCATTTAGAAACAAAAAAAAGGTGAAAGCCGTTTACAACTCCCTGTAACGCCGAATTAGAGCGCAGCTCTTAGGGAGGAGGAGGGAAGGGTACTGGGGGGGTTGGTCATGTGACCTCGGGAGGGAGGGGGGGGGTCACGTGACAATGCCGATGACGTCATTAGTGATGATGACGATGCGGATGCCGATGACGTCATCGGTGACGTCACTGATGACGTCATCAGTGATGATGACGATGACGATGCGGATGACGATGACGTCATCAGTGACGTCACTGATGACGTCATCAGTGATGATGACGATGCCGGTGCCGATGACGTCACCAGTGACGTCACCCGTTTCCGCTCAAGCCGGGCCCGTTTCCGCTCAAGCCGGAAACGGGCCCCTAAGCGCTGCGCTCTAAAACCCGCGCCGCGGTCCGCGCCTTCTTCAAGGTCATCTCAGATATTTATAGTTTGCACGATTATCACTGGGGGGATATGCGGCGCTGGCGGCGGCGTCGCTTTCGATTTCCACCCCGGCTCCCCCAAGCCACCCCAGCTCCTCCCATTGACCAAACGCTCTGTAAATGGCTCTTGCTGGGGCTTCTGACGTTGGAACTGCGTCCCGTTGCTTCTACAGTCTATTCCATGCCAAGTACATTCGTCAGTTCAGCTCTGACAAAGTGAATACGCACGTTTTTTCTTCACCACTACGGGGTCTTTGCTCCCTCAACCCCTCTCCCCCCTCAACGTTGTGCTAACGTTCGGCGGTCCGGTCTTGTACCGGAAGCGTTTATTGTCCGGTAGCCAGACGGACAGAGCTCCCGTGCTCGTCGGTGCAGCCGATTACAAGCCCAAGACGAGCGCTTACGTCCCCCTGACGGGGCAGAATTCAGCCCGTGCGTATCGTGTCGCATATCGCTACAGCGCGTCATCAGAAAAGCAACATAACTCTGGCCTGTTCCCCATTCTGCGTCGGTAAATCAAGACGTTCACTCCACTTGTTAGTCACCGAGAACAAGTTTTATCCATCGATTGTCTCATGCCCGTCCACTTGCATTCATTCTCAGTACCGCCACTCCCACCTGCATTTTGTTAAACCCAGCCAAGGAGAGCACCCTGATCCAATTTCTCTGACAGGACTGCGAGACCCGTCTGCCCTCTCTCCGCAACAGTTCCATCAGTGGGAAATACAAAACAAAATAAACACTCCGTAATTGCGTTTGCTCGCTAGGAATGCAACATTGTAGCGAACCACCGGCACACGGGAGAAAAAGAAGGAAAATTAAGTGCTTAAGGCAGAGCTCGAGGACCATTCCATCGGGGCTGGTTGATTCAACCACTCGGAATTAACTTGTATTAGGTGCTTGTGGGATCGTAACACTACAGGCGCAAGGTATTGCTATGACTTCGACCATAAAGCATCGAATTAACAGTGTGTGAGGAGATGCGAACGAGCCAGAATCTTTCGTCGCGCACGGCACTTTTCGCATCATAAAACAACTGCTGGGAAGCCTCCGTCCAAAAGAAAATAGCTTCTTGATCATTGCCCAGTGCACTTCGGAACATCAGGCATTAGGCGTGCGGCGTTGCTTTCGTGATATTCATTTATATAAAGAAAGTAACTAACAGTGCTCGCCTCAGACAAACATGAATTAATGAATTAGAAGAATGAACCTTATTTTGCTTTACGAGGGTGATTAAATATTTATCCGCACCGACGTTTCAATATGCAACTCCGAAGAAATATTTTGGAAACCCAAGTCCATTGTGAATTATTGCATAGGCAGAGTCCTAGATAATTTGAAAATGATTTGCCACATCTTCCATTGTCATTCATCTCTCCGTCAGAGTCAGTTCACGTGCACGCTCACAGTTGTCGTTAGTCGTGGACGCGGACGGACATCCCGCTCCTTTCTGGCTGATACTTGTGCGTCCTTCCCTGAACTCCAGTATCCAATCGAACACATTTGTTCGTGACAAAATACATTCTCCATACTCTGCACAAAGTACCGGCGCCAGACACACGCTCAGATTACCGATAACGAACCACTACACAGTATGCTCTTTATTCGCACAAATTATAAGTGGGGCAGCCATTGTCTCTCGCACCGCGGTCAGAACTGAACTGACGTAACACGTTCAAGCCTGCACAGCGGTGACTGGAAAGGCAGAGACCTCGTACGGAAATTGCTGATAAGACAGTGCGGCCAATTGCTTGAAGCACCGTCGAATGTCTTGAGTTGAGTTTCTATGCTGTGTATAATGTTATGTTTCATTTTATCGAGTACAGATTTATCTATAAAAGAGCCGTGAAAACTACACAAATGCGGTCTGTGAAAGTGAGTTATATGTCCAGGTGGTCATTATGTTCGAGAGAGAGTGCAACTAAGGAATGAAAAAATAAAGAAAATTCCCTACTTACTTTTTTCATTGTATATTTTAGGGCACACGTTTATATTGGAGAAATGGAGGCAATCAATGTTGAAGGCCAGCCCAGTTTTTTTACAAATCCTGGATCGAGCAGGCAGTTGGAGTTATTCATTGTCAAAAATTTGTTCTGTAAACCTCTTGATACCGAAACCAAACTTTCGGGGCCCGCTAGAAGAACAACCCTCGTTTGATGCCGACGGATTGGAAAGCTGTGCCACAAAATGTCTGATTAAAAAAAGTAATTAGTGTATTTTCATTAACTAGTCATCTTTCAGTTACATTATCTCGTGAATATAATGTCGTCTTGACCGTATAACTAACTTGCACAAAACGTATTTGTGTAGATTTCATGGCTATTTTCTAATTTAGTATGAATTTAATATAATATGTAATATTATCTAATAAACTACATGGGACAAAAAGCCAAGTCAAGTCGTCAATTAACATTTTCTTCCTCGCTCCGCCACCTATGTAGCAGAATAAAGAATTAGTTTTTTTTTTTCTTGATTTTAAAATGTTGGGAGTGGTGACTCCATTTTTCCGTGAAAATTGATTGGCTTATGTGATCTTTACAAATTCATTATGCTCATTTACCAAAGAAATAAAATTTCGATTGCATTATTATGTATTGCATTATACCATTAAATACGATAGGAAATATTTGCTTACGTGATCGGCGTGGTACTGGTCTTACCAGGTGACGAAAAAGGTCACATACACGTGACTCTTGTTCGCGCTGCATTTTATAAAAGGAAGCTCTAAACTCGCACCTAAAAAGTATAGCTCACGATCATATACATCACCTCCATCCTGCTTCAAATCTTGGAGCCGTGTGATCATCACGGGGAGGCTGGAAACCATGAATGACACTGTCCCGCCCTCGGGATGTGATTGTGCATGTACCGTGCCAAGACGCTCGACGGCTTCGAAGTATAGATGCGTCTCAACTCCTCCCGCCTCGTCGTTCGGCGGAACGCTCTAAAACTGATAACGCAGTTCCATGCATCCCTGCTCGCACGCCAGACGTCGACAGCCGCGGCAATGACGACCAACAAATGATGGACAAACACGCAACAAATCGAGAGGCGCTCGCTTCAACGATCGAAAAAACACCTCGAGGCTAAGTTCTCGTCTCGAGCGAAATGACAAACGAAAGCCCATTACAAAACAAAAATGAAAACTAATAATAAAAATGGCGAGACATTTTTTGGAAGAGAGGAAGAAACAACATAAACGTAGACGGAAACACGCCTCGACGGATTTGACGAGCACAAAAAGAAAAAAAAAAAAAAGCGCCCGAGGCAGCAACCCGCTTTCGCATTCCTTACTTCCCTATTACTCTCTTTCTGTCCTTCTGCCTCCCCCTGTTCATTTTCCCGCGAAGCGCGTGGCAGAGTTGGAACCGCTGGTTGGATTGGCGGAGCTCGCGAGCGAGCGCCCGCCGTCGTATTTCACTGCCAGTCTGGATGGAGATATTCGGCGGAGACAGCTGTTGTGAAGCGTGAAAAATCTCATTTTCCGTTCTCGCACCGCCGTCGGCGAAGAAACGACCGACCTAAATTTTTTGAAGCCCGGAGGGAGAGTAGGCGCGCCAGTTAAAGCGCCCGCAGGCGGCACGGTGTGAAGACTCCGCGTTCGACCTTTAGCGGACAGCGCAGTGGGAGCAACAGTGCTCGCCGGACCAAACAACCGCTTCCCTCGCATCACCTGGCCCTGCTCTCTGCGCGTGGCCGTGGGCGGAGCGTGTTCGCTAACGATAAATGGACGTGTGATTGGTGCAGCGAGGAAGTAGCTTTCAGTGTATTGTCAGCTTAGGGCTGAGCGGGGGCGTAAAAGCGAGGCGACCCTTTTGAGGGCCTTTTTCCTCTTTGGCGAGAGAGAGTTCTCCAGGTTGGAGGGGGAGTCCTCTTAGGCTCTCAATAGTGACAGGTGCAAGTGGCTAGACCTGCCGCGGGCTGCTCGTCAGTGTCATCGCGCAAACAGTTCCGCAGGGCGCAAATGAGAGAGGCTCATTTCGGAGGTGTCAGGCGCCGCGGGCGCTTGACACTCATCATTTGGTAAAAGGTGGCGAATCGTTTCTGTTTTTTTTAGGGGGTTGATTTCAATGTTTTTTTATTAGTTTTTGGCATTGTTATGTTTCGTAAAGATGCCGTGTGTGTTTAGTGTGTTCAAAATAGTTTCGTACCCGTATAGGCGATTTCACTGTCCTACAAAATCGACGCGTCTACTGATTTGGACCTCAAAGCGTTTTCCTCTTAACGACGACTCACACAGGGCGTATTCTCGGCGAATTTACGCGCATTTCAGCGGGCGTAATCATGGCATTTGGTGGGCACTTTTTTTCACCGAAGGGAAGAGGCGAAGGTCGCCAAACCACATACGGCGCTTTTCGTCGACGTTTCCTCCCCGTTTGATGCAGCGTGGGCCGACTCGCGTTTTTCATGAAACGATGCAATATGCAAATCGGCTTATCCCCTTCTGAAAGGGGACAAAAATAACTGAAAGTTAATCAGCAACGAAAGCTTAATTTGCTAGTGCTTGTCTCAAAAATGTACCTTGCAGCGCCAAGTTGCTCACAAGTCCCTACACGAGGACACCCACGATCTCTGCTCAAAACCCTTCATTTTAAACCTTTTTATATCGCCATCCACATAGATGGTCTTTTCTTTTCTCTCAGTCGTTTAGCGCGCGTTCGAAAGAGATATATCCATTTTGTACAGTTCGCCGATAAACCGGCGAAAGCGTCAAGCGAGTACCCATTTCGGCGGCTGAGTCAAGTCAGTTAGCCGGCCGCAAAGGTAGGCAAACCAGTCCTCGAGCAACTTCCGGCTGTCAACTCAGCAGTTGATTGGTCGGTACCGCGCCGTAGGCTTCCGGATACGCCACGCCGAAATTCGCCGGAGCGCCGAGATCTGTCTCGGTCGGATCGACGAATACGGGCGTATTTACGCCGACCTTCAGTTGTAAAAGAAGCGATCGTCCTCGTGGCTGCGGCGGCGTTGCGATCGCGCCGGAGCCGGGTGGTGTGGGCAAAAGGGCGCACGTTTTGCATGGGCGTCATAGCATTTCAGCATGCAGGAACGTTGTGGAGCCGTTAATTGCACCGAAAGGTACAGCACACGTAGCGGGGTGAGTTTCCACAAGTTCCCGACAGACTCTGAAAGGTACAGAAGGTGGATAATATCCATGGATCGAAAATTATGGTCGCCTCGCGCGGACGACCGTTCGTGCGGCAATCACGTTCTTGAAGGCAAGTGTGGCTTCCATTTCAATCTCCGTCCTGAGGCTTGCTTATGTGCAGGAGAACCGTCGTCTGATCGAGACCATCGGGATTTTGTTCCCACGGTGTTCAAGCACAAAGGACAGGCCAAGCCGGTGGCTCGCTACGCCCGCGCTATCAGGCGGAAGAAGATCGGCGACAGAACGTCAGTGTTGTAGGCATTACCGAAAAAAAGTAACGAGATACGTTAATCGTTACTTGCAAAGAAAAGGAACGCGTTACCGACCTACGTTACCTCTAAATAAGAGGAATGCGTTACCGTTACCGACGAGAAGTAACGCACGTTACTTTTGCGTTACTTTTTTAATTATGATTTAACTCGTTTTACTGTTTTGACGGTACAGTATGCATAAAATCATATTTCAAGAAACAGTATGTCCTTGCAGAAACTGAACATAATTGCTTTATCTGTTTTTACGGTTTCACCTAAGTACTCACGAGAAAAAATGCTAAGAAAAACGCAGAAAACTCAAAAATTCACGTTGTTTGACACCTAAAAACACAGAAAAAATTGAAGTGTAATTCCTTTAAGACTTGGGAAGAAGCAACGAGTAACGTAACTACGTTACCCGTTACTGTTTTGAAAAAGTCATGGGTACGTTACTACGTTACTGAAAAAAGTAACGCGTTTCCGCCAAAACTGCAGAACGGGCAAAGCGTGACCAGTTGTAATGCCTTGTGGTTATGAGGGAAGGAAAAATATCATACCTTGACTCAAAAACTCTGTGCGTATTTAATCAATTAACAAACACACTTCAGCAGACCCAAAGTCTGCGGATCATGCCGGCAGTGCGGAAACCGGCTCGAAGTAATCGTAGACCTCGAGAAACTTGTACGCCTGCGCACTGTCTGCCGTCAACTGACGTGGCGAAAACACTAAATAAACGACGCCGTGAGCCGTCGACTTCCGTGGCAGCAACTTCGCGTCGGAACTGCACCAGGGCCTCTAAACTGCTCAAACAGAAAATTCGGGCCGAAGTTGACGGAGCGAACCAATTGGACTATCACAAAGAGGACTTCGCGATTTTGTTGCCGACGTTTAATCGGCGCGCTCCTCGAACTTTTGGCTCCAACTTTGTGTTTGACGAGTTTAGGCGTAGTCTTGTTTACGGCGTATGGATCGTAGAAGGCAACACCGTCCATGCACAGTTTGTCTCGATACCGCCGCCGTTCAGGCTAGGGTAGCGAGCTCAAATATTCGGGTATAACGTACGACATACGTTGGCAGAAAATACGACTGCACAAATAAAGCTAGAAGCGTCTCTAAAACGTCAACAACAAGCGCACGCCGTTCAACGCAATGGCGAAAACATGGAGAGCCTGTCCGCTTTTGCCCACATAACTGCCGCGCATGCGCGGCCTTCCGGCCGTGTTGGTAAACAGAGCCGCGCCGCATGTCGGTCTATACGTCGAGATTACATCCGCCGAAACGCCCTTAAATACGTCAAAAATACGTCCTATGTGGTTCGGCCTTTAGTTGTTTTCGGTCTAGGTGTTTCACCATAATCATTCGCCTCACTAAATTCTGGAAAACAACTTTACGTTGAAACAAATAAAAAAAAAAAGACTGCGAAGGCGTAAGGAACTTTTTTGTTTTCTTATGTTGCAAATTGCGAAATTCCCGGTGGTTTGGCAGCCATTTGAAATCATTTTATGTACGCTTATTTTAGCCAGTCCTTCCGAGAAAACAACCAATGTATCGTTTTTTTTTTTTAATATGTTGATAATATTGTGGCCTGCAGGGCCGAGAAAGCAATGCTCGGTCACAGACTTCTAGAAGACTCGCGTTTATTCTGGTTCCGGTTGTAACTTTCGTCCTGTTTTTTATTCTTGACAGTGCCAGTTCATCCTCGCCCCGAGAGCGCGACGCTCGAACCTTCTTTGCCGAACTTTCGAGATAGCGACGCAGTGTAGATAAGCAGCTGCCTGCGACCTTGTCGAGTCAGTCTCGGTCTCGCTCTCTGTTCCGCCGCCGAATCGCCGTCCGCTTTTCTGCTAACTCGACGCTCGTTCTTCATTTTGTTTGGCACAAGTTCGCCCATTAAACCTTTTATTTTCAGTTCACCGTTCATCCTCTCGTCGCCTTCATTCGTGACATTTCTGGTGGAGGGGCGGGGTATAAGACATCCCATGAAACGTACGCCTCCGAGGCCTCGCAGCGCAAGCCCAGTCCCCGGCTCAAGAAGAGCGTCCGTGGAATCGATCGAGACCCGAAGAAGACGCCGTGTTCAAGATTTGCCGCCGGAAGTCAATCCACTGCCGAGGACGACCCACCAGTTGACGAAGCCGAAAATGAGCAGCCAATCGTCGCAGACCCCTGCCGCCGCCCCCGTCGTCTACCAGCCCGTCGCTCCTCGATCGCCCACGCCCTTCCATGGCGAACTCTATGAAGACGTCGAGGACTGGATTCTACACTACGAGCGCGTGGCCCGCCACAACAGATGGAACGATAAGCAACGCCTCCAGAACCTCTACTTCTCACTGGTTCGAGAACCACGACATCCTCAAGGAAAACGAGACAGTTCTGCTATTTGAGGGCTGCCAGTAGGTTGTATATGACACATTGGAAAGTTGCCGGCGCTGTGCACAGTTCGAACGGCATCACCTTGAAATCGTACAGTCTGTCGGGCGTAACGAAGGCAGTTTTTTTCTCGCTCCCGTTCGTCGACTTCGATCTGCCAGTAGCCACTCTTAAAGTCCATCGACGAAGAGTATCGGGAGTGGCGCAGCCGGTCTAGCGTGTCGTCGATGCGGGGAGCGGATACACGTCTTTCTTCGTGATCACGTTGAGCCGCCTGTAGTCGATGCAGAATCGAAGCGTTCCGTCCTTCGTCTTCACCAGTACGACTTGAGAGGCCCACGGGCTGCTCGAAGGCTAAATGATATCGTCGTTGAGCATCTCTTGCACTTGTTCATGAATGGCCTCTCTTTCCTTTGGGGAGACCCGGTACGGCGGGCGATGCACAGGGAGCGCATCCTCGTTGGTCAAGACGCGAAGTTTCGCAACTGTTGTCTGGCGTACTTTCGACGTCGTCGCAGAGCAGTCGCTGAGTTCGGCAAAGAAGATTCGAGCGTCGCGCGCTCGGGGCAAGGATGAACTGGCTCTTTCGAGAACAAGGAAGCAGGACGAAAGTTACAACCGGAACCAGAATAAACGCGAATCTTCTAGAAGTCTGTGACCGAGCGTTGCTTTCTCGGCCCTGCGGGCGGCAACATACTGTGAAAAAAAAAAAAAAGAATATACAGGATAGAGACTGCTAGATTGCCCTCGCAGGCGAGAAAACAAAAATATGTCGTCCCGAAATTACTCCAAATCCTCGCCCTGTTTTCTTTTAGTCTAACAATTTGTTTTCTGTAGATAAAAGAAAGCTGCCATCCACTTGTGTTTTAGAGCGCAGCTCTTAGGCACCCGTTTCCGGCTTGAGCGGCGTCGGCGTCGCCGTCGCCGTCGGCGTAACCGCGCGGTGCATGTTGGGACATGCACCGCGCGAGCCCCCCCCCCCCCCCCCCCTCCCCGAGGTCACGCGACCACTTGACCCCCCCCCCCCCCCGAGGTCACGTGACCCCCCCCCCCCCGGAAGAGATTGAAGGATGAGGGGAGGAGGAGAAGGAGGAGGATGAGGAGGGGTATACCCTCCCCTGAGTACCCTCCCCTCCTCCTCCTCCTCAAGAGCTGCGCTCCAATTCGGCGTTACAGGGAGTTGTAAACAGCTTTCATTTTCTTTTTTTTTTACTGATCATTTTTCTATTATTTTTACATAACTTTTTTTCGTACCAACCGTGAAGGCTTGTTGCAGTTTTTGGCTGAATGAAGGACACTTTCCGACATCTAGTCAAATAATACCGCGCGTGTAAATTGCGCTTTCTTGAAAAAAACAAATAAGCTCGCTGCGCGTGCAGAAGATGTTTTAGCAGATATCTATTTGACTGTTCGATATATTTGCTATGTGGAAACTCCATCTGTCATATCCGGAGCCGATGCTTTTGTGAATGCTCTTACTTACACAGCGATAGCTGTTAGGGCTCTTCCTACCACTGGAAATGACGTCCGTTGTAGTGGTAGTTGTTGATGCTGTACAGTCGGCGTGATAGGGCGTACGGCGTCCATTGCGATATTGTCAACTGACTGAAAAAATATTGCTTGCCGCTTTCTAGAATGGAACTTAGGGTCCGTTGTGTTTGAAGCGGGCGCGTTACGGGAAAACTACGCCATAGGTTTTTCTTTTTTTAATATTTATGATGAAGTTAAGTTACAGCATTGGCAATCCGCTTTATTACACGCTTTTTTTTAACAAACGTGTGTATGAGGTTTGAGTAGTGACCGCTAAATGGGCACAGTTTCTCTGGCGTCGGCATAGGAAATTCTTCGTCATTCTTAATTAATTCGAAATTTAATCGGAGTTAATCGTTGAAATCAAAAGGCTTCGGTTAGGTGGCGCGAGCCGCCGCCCGATTAAAAGGGTACAACGGTATCCATCCATTCAATACCACCAATAGAAAAAGGGCCTGCGCATTACGTCATCGTTGGTTGATCCCTGAGCGGCCCCAAGCGGCGAATGCGCTGAAACTCGAAGGGAGCACAGCGCAAAGCGGCAGGACGCGGGTGTCTTGGCGACGGCGCTTGCCAGCGTCGCGCCTTCTTGTGAGACGCTGAAAGATGCGCTGCCGTCTTGCGCCGTTCGTCGCGGAGGGAACTGTGAGGTGCATGCTCGTGAGAACGAAGCAAATGCGGAGCGCAAGTTCGCTGCTTCTTGCACAGGGGGTTGAGATGATGTCAGATCGCCAAACTCATATTGGCTGATAAAAAAAAAAAAAAAAAAAAAATTGGATAGACCTTGAGGCATCTAACATTGAGGTCTACCCACTATCATAGTGCCTGCGGCGCGTCTTCGTCTGCTGTGTTTAGTGTCCTATCCCGCCCATACATCAAAAGTGGTCCCGAAGTGGCAACAAATGGCGTCACAGAAGCCGGAGTGCCATGCTGTTGCATGTCGCGATCCTGGCGGTTGGTCGTAAAAATGCTGGCGAAGAGCACGACCGAACGCTAGTGTCGCTGTCGTCACGGCGTCCCAACTTCTGGCTGCCCGAGCTTCCGTGGACTGCCAAACTGTAGAGCGACATTCATCAAAATAGGCGTCTACCATACACACCGCAGCTGTTGGAGCGCCGCCAGGATCGCGACCGGCGACAGCATGACACTGCTATGACATCATCGGGCGGACACCGAGGGACCACTTCTTTGTACGCGGTAAACACACCAGTCGGAGAAGCGTTCCAGGTACCATACCACTATCCTTCCAATCAAGGCCATTTAGATCTAGGCGTCGTTTTGACGTCACCGCAATCCCTGCGCAAAAAGCAGACGACTTGCTCTCCGCATTGAGCCAACGACTTCGCCCTGACGTGTCGAAGCTATAGCTGTGCCTCTCCCGTAGATAGACGCATGAGTGTTTTTTTTTTTCTTCTTTTCTATAAGTGTAGAGTGGGCGCTGCTATTAGGAGCTGGCTCAAAGCAACACCCCGCACCCGGTTTTGGCACATTCAGCCGTAAGGAACCCTAGCCACTCCTTACCACTGGAGGATAGTACTAAAGCCACGGTGACAATGCTAATAAAGAGTACAAAAGACGGTCTGCAGAAACTGTCAGAGGGCATCAGACAGTTTCTGAAGACTGTACGACCAATCTGACAGTCACACACACACACAAAAAAAAAACAGGCCTCAAAAATGTTTCGTTGTTTTTGTTTTTGTACGACGGTTGTCAAACAAAAACTGTGTTCAGACATGTTTCGAAGGATAACAAAGGAAACGTGCTTCGGACATCCGTAAGGCGTGTCCGCGGATAACGCTGTCATCATGTCTGCAAAAAACACAATGTTTCTCGTTTAATGTACGAGCAGCGTGTGTGCCGATTAACGAGTCGCGCACCAGTGTTTACGTCCTGATATCGTCTTGTAAACCGAGGATGGGCTCAGTGCTGAAGTTGCCCAGCAGCGATAAATCGTGCGCAACGTTTATTCTTATTCTTTTGATTCAGCTTGTTTTTCCTTCGTTCGTTAATCGCTCGCCCGAACGGCACCTATAATGTCGATCACCATTTACCTTCCCGTTGAAGAATTTTTTTTTTTTTTAGTTCTTCGTAGTCTACATAGTGCTGCCGCTATGTGAAGTGCAGAGCGGAAACCCACCCGCATTGAATGAGGAAAAGGTTCAAACATGGTGTTTCCCCTCACTTATACCTTAGGAAACGCAGGGGGTGGAAGCTTATTATGTTCAGACTTTTTGTTTCGTGATTCGTTTTTTCCGAGATCTTATCGGCGAATGCCAAGATCTTGTTGGCTCTAGAGCGATAGTGATATGCTTCGGAATAATAAAGGCCTGCGATTTTTAAGCTGTCTGCGACTATAGGAGTTTTACAGAAGTGCGAACAACTCTCAATGTAGTGTTATCCGATCATATAAAAATGCAAAAAAAAAGTCATGTAAACTTTTTTTGGGGGGTTGTAGGAATTTATGAAGACGCGTTTATGAATAATTTAATCTTAGTCTCAAATGAAGAGCGGGTCAGATTCAAAAAGCGTACTAGTTTAGATAAGCACACCACTGGGAGCGAGATTCAATTAAGTGATTTCTTCGTTCCTAGTGGCGCGTTCACTGACTGCTGCATTTAGCACCACCGTAAAAATTAAAGGTGAATACTCTGTTTTTCAATTTATATTTTACGGGCCATGAACGATTTGCTTTTGATTTCAAAGCAGGTGAGGCGAGGCATTCCCTATACACTTACGGTATCAGCGTGCGTCATATTGAAACACTTTTACGGGTCGCCGCGTCAGAACATTCCGAGTCAGAACATCCAACGCGTCAAAACATCCATCGTGTCAAAACATCCATTCGTGAATGTTTTGTCTCGATGGATGTTCTGACTCGATGGATGTTTTGACTCGGATGGATGTTCTGACTCGATGGATGTTTTGACTCGATGGATGTTTGACTCCATGGATGTTTAGACTCGGATGGATGTTCTGACTCGATGGATGTGTTGGCCCCATCGATGTTTAGACTCGGATGGATGTTCTGACTCGATGGATGTTTTGACTTAATGGATGTCTTGACTCGTATTGCTGTCATGGATATTTTGACGAGTTAAATGTTCTATCGTTTTTTGCCTGAAAGGAGAGAGCTGTTGTGTAAACGACTTTTAACGATATGTTAAGCAAGGACCGTTTGCATACACTCCTAGATAAAATTTAATCATTTATGAAGGACAAAATTGAGTTCGTTATTTGAAAGAAGTGGATAGGATATGTTCTTATTTCTTTACTATCATTCGAGCTGTGAACTGCCTTTACGATTTTATTATCTCATTGAGACCTTGTCAGTTATTTAGGCTATTCAGTAAACGTGCGTTTTTATAGGTATTCCGTGATTCCGATTTCTTCAGTTTTCCTGTACCATTGTTAGTTATTTTTTTGTTTATTTTCTGTTTTGTAAGATCATTGCTGTTGTTTTCCTTGATCCCTGCTCGAACCACTCATGGTCTGTAGTTTTTATTAATAAATAAACAAACAAAATATTAAAGTTAATATCGTCAAGAGCATGTAAACGGAGAGAAATATTTTTCTTTCGTTTTATCACTGAATTATTGGGAGTACGCTCGTCAGTGTCCCTGTGGCTTCCTTGAAGCTTTACGGAGTGTAAAATAAAACAGTGCTTTGGTGGTCCACTCCGGATTAAAATCAGGTAGGACACGACGGCGCAGTGGCAATGGCTCTCGAAAGCGGCGAGCGGTAATGTCACGTGATCACGCGACGTTGTTTAAGACTGGAATTTACTTGCATTGCCGGTAATACGCTGCTTTGCCTTCTCGGATGGCCTTTTATTTGCTCTCGTTTGATCCGCGCAGCTCGGGAGCATACTACTCCGCGATTTGTGGCAGCTACGTGACCCGCAGACAACGGCCAAGGCTGTTTGAATCCATATAAAAATGCTAGGTATTTAGATCACCTTTGGAAGAAACCAGTGTGACAGCCATTTTTTATTTTAGCTTGGTGTATGTCATCCGTTCCTAAGAGATCCGGAAAGAAAAAAAAAAAACTATTTTTTTCAGGCACTGTGGGGTAAAACATTTTCAGCAATTCATTCAAAAGCAACGTGATAAAAATCATCTAAATGAAAATAACGATATTATTATTGACACGAAAAGTTAGAGCACTCTCAATCTTGTGATCGCGGAACATTTTAAAAGACAGAATGGCTCTGTTCTAAAAGTATTTTGCTTCGCCGCATGAATTCAAAAAAGAACAGTTTTATTTTTTTTATTTTTTTTTTTACATTGGGGTGGGAGCAGCAGAGCGCGCGATGGGCTGGCTTCGAGTCTGCGCGATTGTTTTGAGGGATCAAAAAACTGTGGTCGGTGAATTATGCAACGTAAGCCCTTCAGAGAAATTAATTTCACCTCGATTACTTCCAATTTTGTGTTAAGCCTCTGAATTGTTCAAGACACTCTTGTCCCAGACGTTCGTTGTGATCAATAATGTTATTCCAAGAGAATCGTAGCTTTATTTCGTGGTTTTTTTAATGTTAATGTCACACTCGGTCAAAGCACTCTACACGGATTTGCTCAATATAGTGTAAATAGTAGTTTTTTTTTTTAATTACGGAAGCACTATTGGAACGTATTTTACAGTTTTTTTTTTTTCGTGTATTATAACTTTTTATGTATTTGTGCTCTGTCGTAGTGTCTGTACACTCATTTTTGTCCCGATTACTACTATCAGACGCAACGTAGTGCATATCGTTCGCATAAAGTCAATTGGTTGAATAAGACACCGAGACATCGGGATTCATTCAAACAGTTTTATTCAAGGAAACTAGCCCGTGCGTGCTGTTCAGTTCATTCTACGGAAGAACTCCGTGTATTGTAATTCTGTCTAGATAGTTAAGGACATCCTGAAATGTCGTGACTGCAGATGACAAATAGCCAAATATACTCAGTGACAAAAATAAAACACGAACACAAGGGACCCTACATCCAGGACATTGACCAAGGTGGTTGATCAAGTCTACCCCCGAAACTGGCATTTCGCGAAATTCGCAGTCTCGAGCGAACAAAAGTTCATATAGTATATATTTTTTTCAATTCATATAATAATGGTTTGAATCAGATGGATGTTTTGTCTTTGATGGATGTTCTGACTCGATGGATGTTTTGACTCAGATGGATATTCGACTCTGATGGATGTTCTGACTCGATGGATATTTTGACTCAATGAATGTTTAGACACGGATGGATATTCTGACTCGATGGATGTTTTGACTCGATGGATGTTTCGACTCGGATGGATGTCTTGACTCGTTGGATGTTCTGACTCTGGTGTCACGTGACCTCTTGGATGTTTTGACTCGATGGATGTTCTGACCCAATGGATGTTCTGGCCACAAGCGCCCTAAACTTTCCGCCTTTTACCGCAGCATTGTAACGACCAAATCGTGGCCCCAACAGTTTTTTACAAAGTTTTTTTTTTTTGCTTTTAGAGATTTAGTGTAAGTTAACTTAGCCTAGAGTACTCCTTGACAATTCAGAAATCCGATATTTTTCTCGAGGATTATATTGGTTCCCAAACCAGCGATGCAAAGAAAAAGTGACAATAAGTTTATCTTACTGAGCAGCACGTCGACAGCATTAGTAGCGATTTCATCGACGTCTACCAGGGGACGAGTTACACCGCTGGAAAATGTGCATCGTCTTAGGCCCAAAGCCTGCTCTAGTATCAATATATCTTCCAGTTGTACCGCCTTTATTAATTAAGAAATCCGAATATATCTGGCTATATAACTTCAATTCCTACCCATTTTTAATTGATTAGAATATCCAGATTCCAAAACTGACCCACCTACAAATCTCGTAACTCTAGGGATACTTTGCCGAGGTAGGCGCCAGTGAAACTCTCGCCAAATGTTTCGAGATTTCATCGCAAAGTTAAAGATGGACCGCTTTCAATGTGGTTATTAATGTACAAATCTCAATTATACACGTACTTTCGGTGAGCTCAATTTTAAAAAATATATATCTTCACCAGTTTATAGAATAATCTGTGCATGAAGTAAGTATTTATTCTCTACACTCTCAAGAAAAAAGGGTGTAAAAGGGTGTATCGTTACACCCTTTGTCCCATATAATACACCCGTAAACTTTATTTCGACGTACAGAGCCCTATAGTCGAACAGACGGTCCCAAATTTTACGAGGGGCTTGATAACGGTGCGACATATCTTTTTAAATAGCTAAAGTACGTATCAATGTCCACATATAGACACCGAGGTTTTACAGTAGGGCCAAGAAAACCCCGATTATTTTTTTTTTGTAGTCAGTAAAACGTACATTAGCTATTTTAATAAGTTGTAGCACACGGCTATCAAGCCCCTCGTAAACTTTCGGGCCGTCTGTTCGACTGTAGGGCGCTGTACGTCGAATTGAAATTTCGGGGTGTATTATATGGGACAAAGGGTGTAGCGATACACCCTTTTACACCCTTTTGTCTTGAGAGTGTATCTCGAATGAAAAGGGAACGGATAGAGGGACATATGAGGGTTTAAGCCAGCTCAAAGCACTGGATCTGGCTTAGACCCTTATAGCGACAGCTGCATTCTCCCAGACACCTACGGTCAACACTAACCTGAATGTGAGAGCTACTGGGCACAGAGCTCTCGGCTCAACGAATTAATTAACTTCGTCCAATCTATATCTCAGGTCCTTGGCTGCCGCGTCAAACAAGGATTAATCTGGACCTCTGGAGTTGAAGTATCCCTTGAGACCTGGTTATACCAATTTAATTTCTTCAGCTATTTACTGAATCCCCACCGTTTACCAGGCCTAGGTGTGTGATGGAGACCTCTGTGTGGACTAATCTCCATATTTAGCTATTATGCCCCGAAACGTATTGTCCACAACTAGCCCTCAACGGATGAATCCATATATATACAACCATGCTTCACCTGTCACATAAGAGTCTAAGAACAGATATTTCTTAGACTTTAATAAGGTCAAATGATCCGACTGACTGAACCACTCACTAGACGAGCTTTGAATCTTAGGTTATTACGTTTTTTACTGGAGGAGTGTTTTCCCCTCTAATACAAATAATAAGCGTCATGTCTTTCAGTTTTTGTAGCATTTCGCCCGCACATACACGAGAAAAGTTTAACATGTTTGAATCTATTCAACAGCAAAATGAATACAGCTCACACATAGATAAAGATGGTCCTAGTGGTCGACAGTATTCAGTCTATGACGTATAATTTGTGTGTGCCGTTTAGGATAAAATGTCGTACGCACCGGTGCTTGTACAGATACCGTTTTATTGGAAACCGATATTGTAAACAAAGAGGGTGGCAGTTATACGTATATATATATATATACCCCTTTCACTGTGTGTTTATTAGACTTGGTGCACGTTTTAAAGTGGAGCGTAACCACCACGATCAGTCTGCTGCTGTCTTTTACTAACGACCAACTTTCTATTCTAGATCATGGATCCCAGGTTGAGTGCGTTTTTCTTGATTTTAGCAAAGCATTTCACAAAGTTTCCCACAAGCTTCTAATCCTCGAACTTAACATTGACCCCACCGTTTGATAGTAGATTAGGGACTTTCTAACTAATCGATCTCAATTTGTCTTCACTAATCAAGCTCATTCTCACATCAGTTCCGTTACCTCAGGCGTCCCACAAGGGTCCGTCTTAGGTTCTCTATTATTTCTAATCTACATAAACGACTTACCTCAGGATCTGTCGTCCTTTGTAAGTCTGTCTGCGGACGACTGTGTCATCTATTGCGAAATCACAAATAACTTTGATGCTCAACTTCTTCAGACTGACTTAGACACTGTTTTGGACAGGCGCAACATGTGGTATATGTCTCTTAACATTAAGATGTTTCAATTGCTGTATTGACGGCAGTTTGACGATTTCAGATAAGATCGAACAAAATTTGGCTGGTCGACATTTTTTATTTTATATTTTTATATGTCACTGCCTAGTCTGTAGTATGAAGGAATTCGTAATTACTTTCGTGCAGGAACACACCAAAACACTTTCCTTCTGGGAGACATAAAAAGGGTTGATCATGAAGAGGTAGACACCAGACTTTACTCGCACCACTGGACTGGTCATGCTTGGTAGTAACCTATATAACGCAGTTCATTGGGCTAGGACTTTGCTTTTCTTTGGAAATTTAGGGACCATTAAAAAGCCCGCGCAAACCAAGATAAAGCCAAACTGTTTTTTTCTCGACAATTTGGGTATTGTACGTGGTATTAATTTTTCAAACAAGTGCCGAAGTGAGGCTTCACTGGTCGTAGTTTGGCTGTCACCTGACTTTTTTTGGCCTAGAACATCAAACAAGTGCCAGAATTATACTCGCTTCTGGTTGGGTGGTTTTCATGTGGCGACGTTGTGCCTAAATTGCAAAACAAGGGCCAGGTTTAGGCTTCACTGCTGGTTTTTAGGTTCATATGTGGCATCTTTAGCTTAACGGGAAGCTGAAATACTTCTTTAAACAAATAAAATAGAGGTTGATTCTAGCGAAGTTTTACCCCGCGAATCTGAATATCATGTTTGTCTTCCCCAAGATGCAACCAAACGCGAGAAAACACAAGAAACCTCCAAAAATTAGTGCTGTCATAAAAGGATCTTTTGGCCGCCAAGTGCGTGTCGCTCGAGGGCCGCGCGTCAAATTATAAGCTTGACAGGTATATTCCTCCGCACTGACACCGATCGTGACGTTTTTTTTTTTTTTTTGCTTTTTTTAATTAGAAAGAGCGCGCATACATAGCTTTGATAGACGCTGAAGACGCGCGAGAGCGGAGATTCCGAAAATTCTTTTTGTGACGTCACGCTCTGGGAAGGAGAGCCTTGAGCGGTACTTTTGAAAATGATTTTCTGCAGCCTTCAGGCATTAAATGAAAAATAATTTCGATATTCGATGTCCTGGAGGTGAAGTAAAGACAATTTAAGTGGGTTTCCTCATATACAAAACCGCTCCAACTTCCCATTAAGTGTGGCACCTCGGCAATCATGTGGCGAACCACAGCAAAGCCAAATAAACGTAAAAAAAAATGTACTTTGGCACCAACTAACGCCTTGGAGCGAAACCAGATTAGACCAAAGTAAGGCCCCTAGAATTGCCAAGTTTGTGCCAAGTTAAGGTTCGGTCACACAGTTGCAGTCGACTGCGTTGAGCTGCGTTGCGTCGTGCAGCACAGCGCCTCCCCATGTGGCTCGTCGTAAGGGTCGCCATATCAACAGCTCAACGCAAGCAGTCTTAACGCAGTCAGACGGAGTCAAGCGCAACTCTGTGAAGAAGCTTATAGGAGAAGGCCTGTGTTTAGAAACACTAAAAGGCCTTGTGTATATATGTATTGAGTCAAGAAAACGTCCAGCATTGTTTTTATTCTGCCTAGATTCTTTCTGTCGTTACACTGAACCCAAAACCTTTCAGCAAAGAAAACATAAACATGGTCCGACGATAGTAGCAACAAATCCGTCCACGTGACAGCTTTGGACTGGCCACTCTGTCAATACCCGGGAGCGTCTGTCGGGTATTCAAAGCTCCCTAGGGATGTGAACGAGGACACTTCGACCACTCTTGCGTCCGCATAGCCTTAAGAATAACATTGACGCTCTCCCGGGTGCATTAGTGGCACGAAAACTGTCGACATCTTCGATAGTAGGGCGAGACAGGATGTGGTGTCGATGAGGCTATCCATATAACGTTTAGTAGAGCAAGAAACTTCACGAGCAGAAAATCGTCATGACGACCATTTTGTTGCAAAACGCAACTACGTCGACGAGATTTTGAGATTTTACGCTTGTCAGCGCTCTCAGCCACAACCAGTAAACCATACTGCACTATGTCGGCGCATATGCTGCATTTACTGCTTAAATGCCTTTCTTATTGCCCATCTATTTATGACTAGATTTCATATGTCCTTTTCGTCGTAAACAGGGCGGAGAAAAAAGAAAGTATGTACGTACTGCAGAAAGAGGATGCGCTTTAGCTAGTCAAACTAATATATTACTTCCTATAACATTTCGGCATAAAAAATAAGTTTTCACAAAGTATGGAAAGTTGTATATGTTTTTTATTCCGGGCTCTTGATTTCATTAGATAAATCGCTGAGAATCCGCCAGAATGGGCGCTTTTATTATGCCGGTACTTCGAAAATTTGTAGACTTTAAAACATTTCAAATGGTTCACCCAACTTTGAGTTTTGCGTAGTTTTTTTGTTTTGTTTGTTCTTTTTTTCAAAAAGATTTGAGCGAATTCGCATGAAAGGCTATCTGACTAAGTTGGCGCCTTACAAAAAATAAGCTTGATATTTTAAAGTTGCTAAAAAAATTGCTATAACACAGATGTTTGTGCAGTTAGGAAATCCATGCTCCGGCAACGCGCACATGACAAAGTTGGCGTCTCACAGGGATCAGGTAACGCGGCTTTGTTATTTTAAATATTATTGTATAATGTTTATGAATACCGCCCAAGATTGGCTGATATTCCAGATTCCAGATATCAGATGACTGCGTTGATCTTAAACAAATAGGAAATTCTATATAGTACAAAGTGCTGAAGTCGTTATTAGAAAACTATTTCTAGGCTATGCAATGACTAGCCAAAGTAACTGGAATCATCAAAAATGACTGTATGTTAATTACTTAAGAATACATATTTTTGAGAGGGAGGGGGCTGGATTGTGCCCTGGTGAGAGTATGTTCGTGTAGGTGTCTGGAGGTAATAACATTCGACATAAAGGAGAACGCATATGTTAGGCGGTTTCAAAGCGATTAGTTGAGTGAGTAGAGGCATGGCTCTTGTGGGTCATGCTATAATTATACAACAACATCGGTTCGACCAGTGTTAGAAAATGGAAGAATTCCTAGGGATCCACACACATCGTACGTTGCGTTTCAAAAACTGAAGAATTCAAACTATCAGGGCTTTTGGGTATAATACACATTCTTCGTAAGCGTTCGCAACCGAACTATGCACTGAGGAAGACCCGGAAAGCTTAGAACAAAGAAATATAAATTGGCTGAACGTTTATACTATCGTTAATGACGAACTTTTTATATAAAAAATGGGTTTGCTGATAATGCAATAAATGCAAAGGTACAAGTGAGCTGGACAAAAATGACGACAATATTCCCTAGAGAAAGGGAACATTCGGGACAAAGGACAAACAAATAATTTCCGAACACAACTAAGTGACTGGTGACCGACCGAAAAAATCTGCCTGGTCCTGGTATCAAAACAGAGACCTCTCCATTTCCAATGGGACGCTCATCCAACTGAGCTAACCAGGAATTAGACGTCAAAATAGCAAACGGGTTTTACTAGTTGCCGCCAGTCTAACACCAGCAAGCGTGAACGGCCTGCGTTTTAAGGTTGTGATGATAATGCAATTAAATGCAAAGGTGCAAGCGAGCTGGACAAGAATGACGATAATCCTTGGAGAAGGGGAACAAGGGGACAAAAGGACAAACACATATTTCCAAACACAGCTAGGTGACTGGAGCGCGACCGAAAACATCCGGGTATCAAACCAAGGACCTCTCCATTTCTGTGGAGAGGCCCCTGCTTTGATACCAGGTCCAGGACGATGTTTTCGGCCGCAAAACGCCGGGTATCAAACCAGGGACCTCCCCATTTCCATGGAGAGGCCCCTATTTCGATGCCACTACCAGGTGGATTGTTTCGGTCGCGCACCACAGTCACTTAGCTGTGTTTGCAGATTTGTGGTTGTCCTTTGTCCCCCTTGTTCCCATTCTCCAGGGATTATTATCGTCAGGCTTGTCTGCCCTAGTTCTTAGATACTTGATGAGCGTCATTTAAAACCACTAAATCAGTAATTTCCAGAAAGACATTAAGCGCGTGAGAAGCGCAGTAGTGTGCTAAAGGTACCACTCGTGCAGCAGGTACAAGCCTGGGGCTATAATAATAGACGGAAAAATTGCGCGGCCGCCTTACTGCACCGGTAGCTCTGTACCTGCTGCACCAGTGATAACTTTAGCGCACTACTGTGCTTCTCATGCGCTCAACGTTTTTCTGAGAATTACTGATTTAGTGGTTTTAAAAGACACTCAGCGAGTTTCTAATTAAACATCTATATTTCCGCTAATTAAAAAGATAGTTAATGAACTTTACTTAATTACTGACCAGACTGTGACGGTTGTTCGGCCCTCGAATTTCCGCTGAGCTCAAGAAACATTATGGAAAGACGGCATCCACGTAGCAGTAAAGAGGCCCCTTTTTAAAAGTATGTTTGATAAATAGAATAACACCCTGTATAGGGAATCCTATATTAGGGTAGTCTGCCCTCGATTAAAGAGAAAGCTTTTTAAAATGTTCTCAAATTATATAATTATTGAACCGATGCTTACAAGTTCTCCTTCCTTCAAACAATGATTGTTTAAAATCGCCTTTCACACGATATTACGAAGGGTACTGCTTTTCTAGACTCTTTCTCCTAGTTAACAGCTTGGTTTATATTGCTTTGGATATCCCACATCTGTTACAATGTCCTCAAAGACCAACGCCGCGCGAAGTAGACGGAGACCTCCGGCCGCTAATATGCATCCGCCTCGGTTGAACCGCACTCTCAACTCATGAAAACAAGAAAATGGTTGCTTATCGCGCTCATCATCGCAACGCGCTTTTTAACTGTAAGGATTCTTTTTCGGAAAATTCCAAGAAACCCCAAAAATTAACCCCCCGATACGATTTTATCAAAATGGAAGGGGGGGGGGGGGAATACCTAAACGCAGTTTGGATATGTTGTGCTACTCCAGAACAAGCCTTCTGAACACTCCACGAAGCTGCTTCTTCCTTCGAAAGCACGCCCCTTACCTCGTTTTCTTCACTTATCGGTACCGTGACGTTTTACAAGCATTCAAGTCCCACGCATGTTCCCCGGAAGAAGAAGAATTACATGCCCGTGTCCTATTTTCTTCCCCATAAGCTCCGATAACCGCCAATGTTTCGTCCGACCAAAACAATTGACACCCAAACACACCAAATCTGAGAAAAAATAAAGTCCGAAAGATTACCCTGAATTTGCAGGAAAATAAACCCCGCAAGCACAAATCCCGAATGATAAGCTACTACGGTGGAAAAGCGCCGAAAAATACACGGACAGACAGAAAGACAACAAGACAGGGCGCACTCTCAACTAAAGTTTATTTGAAAGGTACACACATATATACCCGACTGGCATCCTAATCGACACTCATCTTTGCCCAGCCTCCGTTTCAAAAGCTCATATTCATCCGTTGTAAAGACTAAGGAAGCTTCGGGGCTATTATTACGGAAAGAGGAACGTGGCAATCAAAAATGGGTAATTTCTAGTGCAAACATTTGTCAGCTCTGGAGGTGAATGATCCGTTTAGTGCTCAACACTTGGAAGAGGTGATTGAATTTTAGAGAGAAGGGGGTCACGGAATGCGCAGCGCCTTTTCTGTAGACGTTGAGAATTTATTCTACTCCAACCCTCATGAACCGCTTTTCCTAGCAGAAAAGGGGTAAAAGATCTGAATGAAATTGTTGATTTCAAAAACTCATGCGGTACGACTGTCACTTCCTTAAATTGCTAGGTTCTTTTTTTTTATTTCAGTGCGACCTTTGTGTTCTTCGAGGCGGAGCATATATTTACATAGAGGGGTATTTGCTTCGGTTCTAGTGTTGCACCGGTCTTGTTTAATATTTTCCTCAGCAAGTGCGGGAAGAATATTTGGGAGAGGTTGTTGAGGAGTGAAGGTAGTTTTAAAATTTTCAGGTACGTAGATGATTTTCTCATCTTCGGGCGCTCTATTGATCACTCTACTAGCGATGTCATGGGAGTGCTGGATGTGTTTCACTCTTGTTCTTTGGAGGGAATCCTTCAGTTTTTTTACCTTAGGTTAAGCATTCTACAGGGACACACCTGCTGGATGTACGCACTCAAATCTAGGAAAGGCATTCTTCCTTATGACTCCTGCCATTCAAAGCTGATCAAAAGGTGAATTGCTAGATCTTGTCTAGAGGCCTCTCTCAGGAAATCTTGCCAACATAGTGCGCAAGAGAGCTTTGAAAAACAAGTTGGCCGCCCGCAGGGGGCCGAGTTTCCAGTGAGTTCATTGGCAGAAGTGGCGGGTAGTTTAATTAAGAAGTTTAAAGTGGCGCTGAAGCCACGCCGCGAAAACAGGAATCTAAGAACGGTAGTTATTCCTTACATGCATTCCGTCGCGCAGAATCTGAACAAAGTGGCACAGCGGTACAATGTTCCGATAGTGTTTTCTGCACCTAAAAAGTTGGGGCCGTTTTGCAGCAAAATCAACAACCCACGCCCGATCGCAGATCCGTGTTATATCAAGCGCAGAAATTAGTACGTGGAATGTACGACTGGCGAAGGTTATGAAATGCCGCTGATGTGTGGGTCGAGTTATGTGGGGCAATCTGGTGGATGCGTGAATGACCGCGCGCGAGAGCACGCTGCGCCAACAAGGACGACACCTTCCGGTAATCTGGCGGTTCACGGCAGCAGGTGCCCTTGCGCGCCGTCATGCAACAACACTAAGATCCTAGCCAAATATAAAAGCAAAGTGTCGTGGAAAATATGCGAGGCTTTCGAGATTAAAAGTAGGGGGATTGATTGCATTAGCGAAGCTTCCTTAGCCCTTTCCACGGATGAATATGAGTTTTTGAAACGGGGGCTGGGCAAAGATGAGTGATGATAAGGATGCCTGTCGGATATATATGCGTGTACTTTTGAAATAAACTTTAGTTGAGAGTGCGCCCAGTCTTGTTGTCCTTCTGTCTGTCCGTGTATTTTTCGGCGCTTTTCTACCGCAGATATGTGCCAACTGGCCCATATAAGTAGCCTGTTATAAGCCACTACATGGCGACAAATTCGAAGCGTTAGCAGCGTGCCAGACACTAACCACTCCGTCATCAACCAGGACACTGTCGCCTAACCGGAGTGAACTCTTCTTTCAACTGGAAGAATAAACCTGTGGCTGACCGTTCTGAATAGAAGTTATGTGGTGTAATCACGATTCTTTACAGGCTTAAAGAACACATTCAAAGGAAAAATCTTTTTTTTTTAAACAGGCTAGATGGATAAAGAATATTATAAAACGAATTTACAACGAAGAAAAAAAAATTAGAACTATATTTACGGCGCAAAACGAATTTGTAGTTGGCGCCCGCGGGAGCCGCCGCTGGTCACGTGGTACGCCCGCGCGCCGCCGCGCTGCGTCGCCGCCGCCGCAAAGTCACGCCGCCGCCGCGCGCTGAGCTTTGGGCGACGCCGCTTCAGCGCGTTTCTCCACGCCGCCGTCGCCGCCGCCGCACAAGTTCGTCTGCTTCGGGGCGCCGCCGCCGTCATCTGACCGGCGCACAGGTCTATCACTACTGCTTGCGCTTTTTTAGGAGTTTCCTTTGGGCTCTAAAAGTTACTTATTTATCTTAATCTTAGTTTTTTGTTATACGTCAAACCAAGATGAATAAGTAACTTTTAGAGGCCATAGGAAGCTTCCGAACAAGGAGGATAGAAGGGTAGGAGAGGGCATGACGTCAGCCGCGTAGACTCCACAAGCCATGCTCCCTTGACGCCTCGTCTCTTTCTCATTTTCCTCCTTACCCTCCTCACTTATCAGGCCAACGTGACCACATCACGTGACCGTAGCTAGCCTTCGTCTAGCATTCGACGTGATAAAACCTACCGGACGGAGCGCGCGCAAGCCTGCAAGGAATCCTTCTGCAATCAACCATCCATCTCACACGTGACTTGTCACGCGCACCAACTGCCAGAGAGATCTACGGTCACGTTGGCCACAACATCGTTTAAACTTTTTATGACTAGGCTTCACCAATATTGCAACGTGCCCCCCCCCCCCCCCCCAGACCGACACGCGTAAATGACGTCACGGAGCTGCGGCGGCGCTGCGATCGCGCCGGAGCCGGGTGGTGTGGGCAAAAGTGCGCACGTTTCGCATGTTCGTCATAGCATTTCAGCATGCCGCGAAGCTGTGTGGCCGTGGATAATATCCGTAGATCGAAAATATGGTCGCCTCGCGCGAACGACCGTTTGTGCGGCAAGCACTTTCTTGAAGGCAAGTGCGGCTTCCATTTCAATCTCCTTCCCGAGGCTTGCGTATGTGCAGGGAAACCGTCGTCTGATCGAGACCATCGGGATTTTGTTCCCACGGTGTTCGAGCACAAAGCACCGGCCAAGCGCTCGTCGGAGGCTCGCTACGCCGTGCTACACAGCAGAAGGGGATCGGCGACAGAACGGCAGTGTTGTAGGCGTTACCGAAAAAAGTAACGAAATACGTTACTCGTTACTTGCGAATAAAATGTGCGCGTTACTGAGCTACGTTACCTCCAAATAAAAGGAACGCGTTACCGCTACCCATAAAAAGTAACGCACGTTACTTCTGCGTTACTTTTTTAATTATGATTTAACACGTTTTACGGTTTTTACGATAGATGTATCCATAAGCTCATATATCAAGAAACATTATATTCATGCAGAAACTGAACATAATTACTTTATCTCTTTTTACTGTTTCACTTAAATACTCACGAGAAAAAACGCAAAGAAAAACATGGCTTGACGCCTAAAAACACGGAAAAAAATGAACTGTAATTTCTTTATGACTTGGGAAGTAGTAACGTAAGTACGTTACCCGTTACTGTGTCCAAATTGTAACGAGTAGGTTAATACGTTACTGAAAAAAGTAACGCGTTCCTGGTAATGCCGTTACTTGTAACGTGTTACCGCCAAGACTGCAGAACGGACAAAGCGTTACTGCTTGTCATTCCTTGGGGTCATGAGGGTAGGAAAAATATCACACCTTGACTTCAAGACGCTGTGTGTATTTATTTAATTAATAAATTCACTTACGCAGAACCACAGTCTGCCGATCCCGCCGGCAGTGCGGAAACCGACTCGAATTAATCGTAGGTCTCGAGACTCTTGTACGCCTGTGGCGTGTCGGCCGTGAACTAGTTTGGCAAAAAAACTAAATAAACGACGACGTGAGCGTCGACTTTGGTGGCAGCAACTTCACGCCGGAAGTCCAGCAGGCCTTGTTTACGGCGTACGGATCCGCGTAGGCAACGCCATCCCCGCACAGTTTGCCTCAATACCGCAGCCGTTCAGGCTCGGGTAGTGAGCTCAAATAGTCGGGCATAGCATACGACATACGTTGTCAAAAAATACGACCCACAAATAAAGCTAGAAGCGTCCCTACAACGTCAAGAACGAGCGCACGCTACACAACGCAATGGTGAAAACACAGAGAGCCAGGGCGCTTTTGCCCACATAGCTACCGCGCATGCGCGGCCTTCCGGCCGTGTTGGTAAACAGAGCCGCTCCGAGTGACGGTCTATAACCTCCTTGCTTCCAAAAGAGCGCAAGCACCACGTGATAAATACGGGCCAGTCACGTGATAAATAAGGGCCACCTTTCCGCGGCGCCCGCGGGCGCCAACTACAAATTCGTATAGCGCCGTAAATAGAGCTCTAAAATTTATTTTCTTCGTTGTAAAATCGTTTTATGACATCCTTTTTCCATCTCAGCTGTTTAAAAAAAAATGTTTTTTCCTTTGCATGTGTCCTTTAAGAATGATAAAACTACGTATTACATTAGTACTCAAGAAGGCAATTCTTAGCGTTTTTAAAAAGGTCTACGACCACTATGATTGCTCGTTTTTTATGGTTTTTATAGTTCGTGTTACAAATGTGCTAAGGAAAGTTTAGAAAATTAGTGAAAATTCAGTTAATATTGTATAAACAGCGGGTATTCAGGCTGCCTTCAAGAAAAGCTGAAACGTTTTTTTTTAATGAGTTACTGCAATTTCTGCGCGTAGGTTTCCTGGAGAATAAAAATATCTGTATCATTTGTGTTCAAAACGACACTAAATACAAAAAAAAGAAAACGTGCAGCCGCTTGCCTCCACTGAACGTCAATGGTTGGTCGAGTCGTGGCGTCATAAAATGACCAAGTGAGATTCTAATTGCATATTTCGCACAAAGATCAACAGGCAATCCTTACCTAGTTTCGTGTCCGTTTAGCGTAAACTCCTCAGATTACCTGAGGTTTCCTGCCCCTTCTGTAGAAAGATGCTCAGAACTGCTGGACTAGCAACCATTTACTGTAGTTTGACCTCTTTTTCTTTCGCACCCATTATTTCCGAGATATGAAACTAATGGGCGGGGAATAAGACCTTCAGTAAATGGTTGCTAGTCTAGCAATATGTTTGTCCTTGTTTCTTTCTCTCTCTCTCTTTCTCTCTCTCTCTCCGTGTATCTTCCTACGTTTAGCTGG
This sequence comes from Ixodes persulcatus, assembly GCA_013358835.2. NCBI lineage: Eukaryota > Metazoa > Arthropoda > Arachnida > Ixodida > Ixodidae > Ixodes > Ixodes persulcatus. The sequence continues at coordinate 300,934 of JABSTQ010011392.1, forward strand.
GACCCTCGCCCTACCTAGAGAAGGTAGGGCGAGGGTAAGACGTGCCGGGGAGGAGGAAGCAGACGGAACGCTGGAGAAGAGAGTGGGAAACCTCCCTCTTTAGAGTTCCGTCTGCTTCCTCCTCCCCGGCCTTCCTTTCCCTTGCCCTAACTTCTTGAGTTGCAACGGACTATAGCTCAGTATAGACGATGCACGACGCTAGCTCTGCTAGCTCTCGGCTAGTTCTGCTTGCTCTCGGCTAGCTCTGCTACTAGCCGAGGAGCAAGCAACCTTTCATGACTTCATGTTTTTACTTCTCCTTTTACTACCTTCTCCCGCTACCGCGGAGGGGAGTGGTTTCAATGCAACTTTAAAGGCATCTTTTTAGGCTAATACGGGCATCAAATAGCCTATTTTTTGTAATATTCGTGATGCTTGAAGTGAAATTTAACAAAAAAAAAATAACATCAAGCTTGTTTTTTTTTTTTTAATTCAAAATTGCTCTAGCCTTTCCTTACATGCGGCTTAAAGGCAACTAAAAGCTGAGTAACAGTGCGCTTACTCCTGATGGAGGCTTAATCAAATTACGGGCACCTAAGCTGATTGCCTCGGCGCTTAAGAGGCATTTTTGAAGCTAAAAAAAACGTAGAGCCGGTCTCAGAAGTACTTGATTTACGTTGTAGTGAAATGTTTTAGCTATCTAGCCATGATTCATCTCCTAAACTGCAACATTCTTTATAATATTTTTTACATAAAAAACGGGAACCAATTTCGAGCACGTTTGGGGTGCATTTATGAGCGATGGTTGGTTGATAGAGAACATGTACAGGCGTCTCTTATTGGTGTGGCAATTTTCATATTTTATTAAAGTCACTCAGAGTGAAGTTGCACCCATATATACCGTCGCCTTAGCTGTCAAATAAGTTTTCCGCCAGGGCAAGATAGGACTCGAAAATTTACTCACGTTACCATGTTGAAAAGAACTTCTTGTCGAAGGAAACCGGAAAACAAGCCAACAGCTCCCAGGCAAATGATTCGAGCCCCAACCTGAAAACGTCGAGAATACAACGAAACATTTCAGCGTAGGGTATGGAGTCATACATTATAAAACTCACAAATTCGTAGAAAGAGTTTCTTGCCTTCCTCGTGTAAATAATGCAAGAAAACGTTTCTGTTATGAAACACCGAATGACTGAAAAGTTACTTCGGGCATATGGCAGAATTTTTGTCATATTTACCACAATATTCGACTGTTACGCACACTTATAAAATAAATAAAATTGCGCCTTAATTTGCTTTAATGATTAGCTTTCTTCAAACGTGACGTCAGAGCTATGTAAGGCGTTGATCATTCCTGTAAAGGGGTATCGGAAGCAGCCCTAACAGTATAGAAATGGTTGTTTCTAGCCTTCTACGTGCTCCTTATTTGTTTTATAGGTGCATGTTTGTACGCTTTCGTACGAGCTTGAGACACGCTGTATGTACCATAGCAAGCATCGTATAATCGAGTGAACATGCACATATTTGACTATGGCATCAGAGGAGCGGTATTTTCCTACTTTCTCATTAAGATTCACATCCTAGCACGAGAATTGGGAGTATAGGAATAGGTGACCTTTAAGAGGATCCAGTCTGCTATAAAAGCGCACATACAAAGTCACTATTGATTTCTTCGAACATTCCTGGCCAGTTTTGTTTGTCAGATTTGGCTCGCGCTTAACTCGGCCAAAGTCAGCAGGCCTGAGTACTTTTTGTTGCAGAAGGGGGTGTAAGTGTAGTCTTTTATTAAGACAATGTAGGATAAATAAAATGGTTGGGACTTTCTATATCTGGTTGCGTGGCGGGCTTTAAAGGATGGAGTCCATTCAGAAAAATCCGACGAAATCTGACGAATTTTGCTTGGCGGTGTTCACTGTGGCATGGCAGAGTGGCTTTGGATGCCCCGTGCAAAGCAGACGTGCCACCGTCCAAAGCTTGTTTTTGATGGCACATTGTTTGTTGGGCTTTAGTTAATAAAAATGATCAGTTCTAGATGGCAAGACGCCCTAGTAAATCCACGGCAATAGAAATGCATAGGCACTGTTCCCTTTGTGGCGTGGGGGAGGAGAGCTAATTTTGGTTGTTCACCACCTCCACAAAATTTTACCAAAGAAAACAGTTAATTGGGTGGAGATTCCGAACGCTCCTATTACTGCTCTTTTTTAGGCGCGTTGTGTATTATAATTTGACAGAAAACGTCAAATATTTGTGTGCAGGACGGTAATAGTACCAATCATTGCTTACAAACGTCGTCCGACGGCGTCCCCTTAGTGTCTGCACCAAGGCGCGGAAAGAAAGGCGTGTCACAATCTATGATTATACTTTTAATATGGAAATCGGCCACTCATAAGTATATTTTCACTTCTTTTTAGGATATTAGAGCCCGTAGATTGAGTAATCGCCATCGATCGACGATCTTGGAATCCACTTGAGGGACGCTTTAAAAGCTTTGCAGAACCGTCTCAAATACGAATATAACCCTATCTAACTCTCCCCATTTTTGTGTCAGTCTACATACGGAAACTCTAGGTGAACAAAGAATTATTTTGCTTAAACTAGTTCCTGTCCATGGCTATGTCTTACTTGCGAATTCTAATGTATACGTGAGTTAATTTTCCAAAGAAAGCTTGAACCGTTTTTGACAAATTAACTGTAGAACCTGTTGGTAAACTTGACTTGGCGCAGAACGAATAAACAAACTCGGGACAAGGGACGAAAAACATATCAGATAAGTTCATCGTCTCTTGTCCCGAGTTTGTTCTATTACTTCTGTGCCAAGTCGTATATGACACGTTACAGTGAGACCTTTAAGGGTTTCTACCCCTTTATGCAAAAAAAAAAGTTTTAGAACAAAAAGAGTGCGTGCATATGGGTTTCTGTTTTCTCGAATAAACAGTGTTAAAATAAAACTCTGCCAGCAGTTAGCGTTCGTCAAGATCCTGGAGATAATGGCACGCCATAAACATTAAGGTAAGATGTTGTTACTCTATCGACGCTACGTATTGTTTTATAGGTGGCGGATGAGCGAAATGCTGACTGGAGAAGTAGGTAAAAGAATATATCTTTGAGCGAAGCGTGCGGACAGGTGAGTTACATGCTCTGCCGTTATTAATATCAGACGACCGTAAAATGCGTTTGTGTGGTACTTCAACTACGATATGAAATGATTTATTCTTTTTCAAAGAAGTTGGAAAAAATATGTCTAAAATCAGGCGACTTCTTTGTATTGTGTTTTACTTATGCTTCGTCATCGCCTTGCGAGCACACGTGGTTTCCTAGGTCGAATTCTTACAACCCGCACAGCACCTTACTCTGTGAAAGTAACTGATGTTGTGGCGTGTCTTAAGCAAGGGTAATTCATACATATACAAAGCCCAAAAACCTAGGTTTCTTTCAACTATGCGAAAATCGACCGCTTAAAGAAAACTTAGGGCGCATCACACCAAGCATTTTGTTAAGTAGTTTCTTCCAATTTTCATTCCTGTTTTGTGTTTTCTTTCATTTCATTTAATTTTATTCAACTCAAAGACATCCTTGCGGATGCATTGCATGAGCGGGAATATGTGCAAGAAAAATGCAAAAGCGCAACACAGACGCAGATAGAAAACATAAGTCAGGCCGACTAATTTTAACACGGTAAGCACGTTGTTGGGCGCACTGAAGCACGATAAAGCTTCCACATTCTGCTGCAGTCTAAAAAAAGTATCCGCATTTACTCTTAAATAGCAGCTCATCTAGTTCAGTCTTCAAGGGAGCCTTGGAGAACTTTCCAGTCGGATGTTGAAAGTTCAACAGCTCGCCATCGCCCATATTTGGTAATATGTCTATTTTTTTTGTCTTAATAAAGAAGGCGACGTCTTTGTTTTCTTTCTGTAATACTTCATAAATACTGCAAGAACACTTTGTTAAAAAGGTACATTTTCTGTTAACTGTGCATAGTGATACTATTTGTATAACGGTGCGCCAGTGAGACGTTTTATCGACGAGCCCTGTCAACTTCGTTTCTTCGTCACCAAATGTAAATTTGCGCTATGATATAAGTGACTGAATCTATTACAACGCATTTCGTGCTTGATAGTTTTTTTGGTAATACCATGTCACAAAGAAAACAAACTATTTGAACTATTTATTTGCGACCACATAGAGCAATGAAAGAAACATGGGAATCGACATGGGAGCTGCTTTGGAGGAGAGAATAAAAATGTAGATCAGCTATCAAGGTACGTGAGAGTTTTATCTCTCTTTCAGACAAACTCGCCATTGTAATGTTGGAACGTGTGCACTAAAAATATATTTACGTCCATCATGCTTTTATCATGCCATACGATCGTTTCCATGCATGAGAATCAATAGCATACGTGACTGTTGAGAAGCGTATAAACATCACACCTAAAATAGCAGATCTAATTTTTGATACCGCAATCTGCGTAAGATATGAGCTTCGTACTCTAAAAAGCGAGCGCAAAGGTTATCTGTGAATCGTGTTCAATTATTCTAACTGAATTTCTTCCTGAACGCGAACATTCGATCGAGATCAGCCTGAAGTATGAAGTCTGAAGTATGAAGAATCAGGTATAATGTATGAAGTATGGCGTTTTTCCTGTACTGTAACACTGCACTGTTAGCACGTATCGTGTATTTAGTGAATATTTGGGTGAAAAACACGCTATTTACACAAATTACCACACATTTACACGTTGAGTAATGGATAATTCGTTCAAAAGTCATGCCAGGTTGTAAAAAACGTGTTTTGGTTCGGTCATACACTCATAGCCATGCAGCTGACCTCGAAAACACGCATCACCCCCGGTGACGACCGCAGCATTGCCGGCTATCGAAGCATCGGAATGCTTGGGGACACACCTAGAAAGGTCTGTGGAGACAAATGCCGCGGAAAGAAACATGTCTCGGAGACAGATAGGCACCAAAAGCACTTACGGCATGTCGCGGGACGGGGCGAACCCCGCGCTTACGACGCTTACCGTGCTCGCTGCCATTTTTTCTGGTCGATGGCATTGCGGCTTCCCTCCTGTTGCCCATGTTTGTATTTTTTTAGGGGTCTTGATAACAGTTTTGTACACACCACAAATAAAGTTATGGGTCAAATTACTCGTTCTAAACAGTTAAAATGGATATAAAAAGCGTGCCCTCGATCTGAACACGCGACATTGCAGTTGGTTTCGTTTTGGCTTCAACCCTTCAACTGCAAGCGAAGGTGCCGCCGCTTCCCATGCACCCTCCTCAGCATTTACGGCACTCCGTAGTGGCCGCCATATTAAAACTTTATACGAGTGTTGCTGCATCTGTAGGTCATCTTTAAATAAGAGCTGACAGAGTAAAGTCTGGCCACTGCGCAACGCCGATGTACGCTGGAAGCTAGAGCCGGCTTGCTTTCGTTCTTTTTGTTTGGTCGGAGAAACTTGTGGGAACCATGGGGTTCCCTGTATCCCTATCTAGGTCTAGCTTCAAGCAGGCCGTGGGAGTCGTCGTCACCAATGGCGGCGGCCTCCCGGATACAAGGAACCGAGGCCGAATTCCCCGAAGGGGCCGGCGCTCCCTTGCCCACTTTGGGTGAATGTGCCACCGGCGCACCCTTGAGAGTTATAATGAACGCGACTGCTAGCGGCCTCCCCGGGCGCGTCCATATCTCCGAGGCTACATAAGCTGGCCCCGAAGGAGGGCCAGGGGCCCTCGTCGGCGGAGGCCCTGGCTCTACGGAGCTCGGTTTTTCTTTGTGGGCCTCCGACTTCCCGTGAATCAGTCTAATGCGGCAGCGCGGGAAACCGACCGGGTGATACTGGCAATTGAGCCAGCGGCCAGACTTTTCATGTCTAAGAGCGAAGCGTGTTGGCATTTTAGTCAATAAACACGTCGAAAACGAACTCACTGTGTTGGTGCTGTCTCTCGTCCACCGGTGCCCCCAAAAGGCAGTCTATAAACGGACCCGGCCGTAGCCGCACAAAGAGCGGACTATGGGGTGGGTATTTGCCTCAATGAGGACCAGCGGTTAATTGCAAATTTCCACAAACTCTGTCAACAACGCACGTTTATCATGGCGCCGGTATTGTTTTGGTTTGACAGCACGCGAGCAGGTCGTCGGTTTGCGAGCACATGTCGCGAAGACGTGACCGGAGAAGTGCCCCTGTGATGTTCCCGGAAGACAGGAAGTATCATTCGTAATCGCCGAGTGTGCTTTGAAAGCGAAGGGAGTCACAAAGTCCACGAGTGCGCAATCACAAGCCAAGGTTCACGACAGCGCTGCGTTCACTTCGGCGATCTCGTTCTGTTTGGTGCAACACGGCGATGCGAAAAAGCGCTGAAACGTTCGTGGTGTATGGTGCGGTGCTTGGAGGTAGAAACCCACACTAACACGGAGCGCAAATTGGTTGCTGTGGGGTTGAGGTTCAACGGGTTCAGTCCCGTCGTCGTCAGCTGATCCGGTCCAGCTGTTCCGGGAGGACGGAGCGAGCGTTTTTAAAAGTAGATCTTCCTTCGTTCCGTTTCAAAATGTGAAAAATTCCAGACGCATACCGTGAATAAAAAGCGGAGGGCGTTTTCAACAAAAATTACGTCGTTCTATTTGAACAATAGACTCCTGATTGTTGTCCTAAATATGCCGTTTTTATGCTTCGTATTGTTGGACTGCGTTTGCACAGCGACGCACACCGCTCGAGTAGATGATTCGGTCCTGAAAACGAAAGGTTAGGCAGAATTTCAGGGAAACTTAAGTCACCACCGATATTTTCCTGTAAATCTTGTGTGAGTTTGTTGCGCACATCATGCGGTGTGAATAAATTAGGGCAAGATTTTCTACCTGTCCACAGATGCATGAACTGAGACCATCTTTTACGTAGTGAACATTGTGCTTTTTCTTTATTTTGGGAAGAGGCGTTGGTGCATTTATTATGATACAATCACTTGAGAGTTGAGAAATTGGAGAGAGCGAGCAAGCTTTCCCAACTTTGTCTCTTTTCTCTCTGGCACTGCCCCTAGTTTCTCAAGTTTCAGTTTCAGTAGGCATACCCACTAGCAGGTACAAACTGCTCTAAAGCAGGTAAAAGGCGGGGGAAGTCGGGACGGTGCGGACTCCGTGTTTCGCGCTTTTCGCAAGGTGACTGGGTAAATGCTTTTGCGAGGTATGCGGAATATGCAAGCGATTTTGTTATGCCCGTCGTTTGCGTCTCTCCAGCAAAACGAATAAGATGATCTACAAAGGCGCAATCACAAGCCAAGATTAACGATAACAGTGCGTTTGCTTCGGTGGTCCGTGTAGTTGTATTTTACACTGCTTTCTGAAACACCGTGTCATGACGAAGAGCTAGAATGTTCACGGTTTGTGCTGGCCTACGGGTTGACAGAAAGCCGCATCGCCCGCATCGGCACCGAGTGCACTTGGGCTGTTGATGCTCAAGCCTTTCATCCGCGGCTTGTCGCCAGCTGATCCTGCTGCTCGACGGTGAGGAAGCGGCGAGAGTGACCTCTGAAGTAAATGTAAATCCTCGTTCATCCAGTTATCCGGTGTCAAAGTGTGGAAGATGTCCAACGTGTACTGAGGGCGGGAACTACGAGCGTTTTGCCTTGCTTTTATAACCGAAACCAGAGCAGCGAGATAACTGCCTTGCGTACTCCAAAATGACGGAAGCAACAATTTTCAACAGGTCGAGTACGTCACCGGGGATATAGGCGAGACGGTGCGCACTGTTTAAACGCTTGCAGTATCCACGAGTGGTACCAGGAAAACGACGTCAACAGAGAAGCATAATGCAGTGCTACGGGCCCATGAATCTTCAAAGTTCGGGGTGGTGGCGGTGTGAAAAAAAGACGCATCAGCGCCACAGCAGTGATCACGAATAACACCGGTCACAAACTCCCAAGCCCCGCCGCTCCATTTGACACCGACACGCCATACGACAACAAACTGCATCAAAACACCCCGAAAGTGATGGCGTCTGCTCCCGTACTGCAACTAGCGGAAGTTAAGTGTTTGGCGGATGTCCTTCACAAGAATATAAAAAAATGCTTTGCGCGAGGATTATTTCCATTATTATTAAATACATAATGATAACATCCCAATAATTTGTTTTTCTATCTGATTCAAGCTTGTCGGACTGCTCATAACCCTGGTCTAGCATGAAAATAACAAAAATTTGAACTTCTTCACGACCGGTTTGAGATTTATTGCTAATACATCGTTATTTTTCGCAACGGACTAACATTATAGATTTTGCCTCCATACTTTTGAAATGCAAACAGTTTTTACATACGGCTGAGTTTTGTGTCTTCTTCTTTAACACTGTAACGGTCAGCGACCAAAGAGCTCACCCGCACATGTCAAGCTTAGATACGCCGCGGGGAGAAAAGTACATTGAGTAGGAAGTGTCGGGTGCTTGTCGTTGTTGTGTTTGTATATATGTTGGTGCTGTGTAGTACGTGGGACTCGTGTTGTCTGTGAAGTATGTGGGTTGGTGTATACTCGTGATCGTTCGCAGCGTATTAGCAGACTTTTTTTTTTTTTATACAGGCTGCTAGACATCTCGCTAGGTGGCGTAAATTACCGCTCAATTCCAAATAGTTTGCTCGAGTTATTTATCCATGTAAGTTCGGCATTTGTTTTTTTTTTTTTTGTCTAGCGGCTCCGTCGTAGGTACCGACGCCGCCGCCGACGCACGTACGTACCTTTGCACGTTTACCTTTGCACGATGGGAAACTGTTTACTGTGTATAAAAGCATTCGAACGAGAACAGACGTGTCCTGTGCTCTCAATTCGGCTGAAAGGCGTGCGGCTAGCTGAGTTCGTCTATCGACTGCTCTCGGCTGCTGGCCGCCATGTTTCATAAGGAACACGCTCAATCGTGTTTTGCGGAAGGCAGACACAGTGTATCGTGTTAAGTTTACACGGGACCTCATGTGTAGACGAATAACACACATGGCTGCGTGTAAAACGAACACGTTTTGACGTGTTCACTATGGGACAACGGTTTACACGTCTGAGGGTGTTATTTTTGCTAACAGTGCAAGAAACGCTTTTATAATCGGCCGCATGTTTGAAATCCCTGAACTACTTAAATTGGCTTTTTTCCTATTTTTTGAAAGTGTACCGACGTCGTATCTCTAAACACCAACACTGTACCTGACACGCTACTTGAATGAACTGGTAGTTGCATACTACGATATATTGTGGTATCCTGACCCACCCAACCCTGACATGTTTTCATACGTGCTATTGTCGTCCGTATGTCAAAAGAAAACCACCTGTAAATGTACACAAGAAAACACACCGAGCTGTCGTCCGGCTTGTTTACGGACTAGCGCACTTCCCTAGACATAAAAAAGAAAAGGAAAACCGAACAAAAATAACAGGTTGTACCTGGTGTAGAAACGGATGATTTTTTGAAGGGATATTACCCAAGAAACGTTGATCAAAGACTAGCCGCGGACAATACCTGAAGCAATCAGGTGAAGCGCGGGCGAAAGGAAAGGATAAAAAAGATGAATACATAAAAAAAAAATAACATGACGAATCGATATATAAGACGCGCTATAAGTCGCTATAAAAACTACGAGGAATCCCCGACAGAGGAGAAGGAGGGGAGGGGGGGGGGGGCGGTGACGCGAGCGGGGGGAAGCCAGGCGGCAGAGAATCAATAGCACACGCTAAAGATTGGTCCTGGTTCAGTGCTAGGACTCTGACTACACTCTGCTGTATCCAAGACTGAACTGTAGCGGAGGCTACGAGCCATCTCAGCCAATCTAGTGCTAAGAACATACCACGTGGCTGCGCTCCTCGCGCGTCGCTGCGTTCCTTTCTAAGGTCACGGGACCTTCGCATGCCATGAGATTGGCTTCGGTGGCTCGTAGCGTCCTCTCCTAGAGAGCCTAAATTTAAGAGAGGGAGCTACTTAACCCTAGAGAGCGTTTGCAATGAAATGGAGGACGCTTCCTGCGCAGGTTGGTCGCAAGTGCGCATGCGTTGCGTTGTCGCGGGGCGAGGAGGAAAGCGGCAAGAGAGAGGCGGAAACGCTTGCAGACGACCGACGCTCTCGTCACCTCTTCGCGGATCGCATCCCGAACGCGGCTCATAAACCACGTGACCCCTATCTGGCAGTTGGAAACACTCTGCATTCCAGGCACACTGTCCTCCGCGGTCCACCGGTAAGGTTGAAACGGCGGATAGCGCTCGACGCACTGGAAATCGATACCTCCCCTGAGCTAGAGCATCGACTGAAAGAGGGACGCGTCGGGGGGAAGGGGGACAAGGGATGCTGCTACGCTGCCCGCCCTTTGTTTCCCCAGGGAAAAACAAGGCACATGGGCAGAAGGCCTTGCGAAGCGGTTACCGCCTAGACCCCCGATGCGCAATCTCGTGGTGCGACTTGGGGGTTTGAGAGCAGGGGTTAGTGCAGCGAGCGGCGAGACAAGACGGCTACAATCCTGTTAGAGGGATAAGAGAAAAAAGAATAATATCCGAACTGGCGATGCGTTTGCATAAGTGAAGAAAACAGGCCAGTTTCAGTGGACACCCAGAATAAAATAAAGGGGTCGCCTTTCTTAATTCTATTTTTATTTTTATTGCGGAGGTGTCTGTCAGGATATCTTATTTCTGTCTTTCGGGACCGAGATGAGACGAGACGCAGAGAGGCCCATTTACGCAACGCTATCGAGAAAGAGCATTACGAGGAAAAGTGGGTCTCGTTGGACTGAACTGATCACGCTGTTTGAGACTGTCTCGACTTTGATAGAGGCGATAAAAGTGTGGAGACAATGCTGGGTCTACGGTATCCACGGCTTCACAATAGCTGCGTTTCTGGTTTTTTTTCCCTACGAAGATGCGCTCGACATTCTTATTTAAAACGTAACACTATAGATGGCGGATGTGAATTGGGAAAGCATTTCAGATGCTCGTCCTTCCTCATGCTATGCGTAGCGCAAATTCGTCTGCTTGTTTCGCTGGGGGTTGTGGTACGTCAGAAAGGCGCCGAGCTCCGATTGGCTTTGCTCGAAGGATAATAGGTAGACCTCAAGGTAGCTTGCTTTGAGGTCCTGTCCTTCAATCAGAGCCAATCGGAGCTCGGCATTCTGACGTCACTACCACCCCTGCAAAAGAAGCGGACAAACTTGCGCTCCTTATACACTTCATCTCGCTTTAAATCCATTCGCAGCTGATGCTACGACCCGATAGAGCCAATCAAGAGGCGGAAAAATTTGTTGATCGTCACGGCACTCGTCTTTATGTTTTTGCTTTCATCGACTACACCAATCACGTGCTGTGATTGCGTCTCGATCCCCGTGAATTGCGTGATTGGTTTTTGCGGGTGACAGCGTAACGCGTACCTATACAAAGACAGCGAGCGGGCGAGCGGCGTGACGATGCACTTTTAGCGTTGCTTGATTGGCATCCATCAAATCGGCTCCGCCGTCGGGCTTAAACGGAGTATAAAAGGCAGCGCGAATTGTCATCTGCGCTGATACACGTATTTCATGTTGCGTGCCGATATTTAGCTAAATGCGCCGATAATATGCGTCGAAAAAAGTGGTCATCGTGACGCTCGCATTTCTAAAAGCAACACAAACACGACTATCGGCGACGTGCGCGACCAAAAAAGCGTGGCTGTCATCGGCATGTGATATTGGCCAAACTATATAGTTTTCTGTATACCGATGATATTGGGGAGTTTTTGTAGACCGTTTTCGCCATCCCGCAACGCTCTCCGCAACCCGCTACGATACCTGGAACTCTACAGTCAAGGCCATCGGCGCACAGGCGCATTAGCAGCTTCTTCGTTGCGGAGGGCTTAACGGAGGGGGAAACGCGGTCTACGAAAACTGCCTAATGCCTGCCCAATCGCAAGGTTTAAGCAGAGTAAAATCCTGCCATTCACAACCGAGCCAAATCCTGGTCATAGACGTCTCGAACGGCAACCGTGAGAGGGCGCCATCGAAATATCTCGGCGCTAGTGGTCACCAACAGTTTCAGAAACGCAGGGCGTGGCGACTCCCGAGCATCTCATTTTCTCTCCGCAGCCAATCAGATTGCAGCATTTAGGCGGTAATAAGTCCAAAGAACCAATGACAAAGCAGAAACTTCACCATAAAGAGATCACGCCCAGCGTTTCGAAAGCTGTCAGGGACTATACTATTCGGAGAGCAAGTTCGTCTGCTTCTCTCGCAGGGGGTTGCGGCGACGTCAAAACGACGCCGAGTTCTGGTTGGTTTTGATTGGAAGGGTAGCGGGTAGACCTCAATTCTATAGATGTCTGGTGGTCTACCCACTATTTTTGTATTTAATCAGCCAATAAGAGCTCTGCGTTTTGACATCATCGCAACCCCTGAGCAAAAAGCAGACAAACCTGTGCTCCGCATCGTTCGAGTATGGGATGCGTAAATCTACACTCGAAGTTTGTCTTTTACCAAAAATCATTTAGATTTTTTTTTTTTTCTGAAGGAGGAGAGAAAATGATGGGGCCCCTGTATAAAATTTGAACTCAAGACTGGAAAATTGTGAAGGGTTCCTGATCAATGACGCTGACGTCAGGATCCACGCGAAGTTTTTTTCTGTTCCAATCCAGATAATCCTTGTTGTTCTCAGTCGCTCGATTTCTTCTATAAATCGCCATCCAGGGCACCACACTCTAAAAAAGCTCGTGCGTCTGCTTTGCCACACAACACTCGGAGAGCCAATCACCGCGACTCACGGGGGCAGCTCAGCGAATGACGATGCCGAAACATATGTTTAGACCAAAAAAGTGAAGGCCGTTTACAACTCCCTGTAACACCGAATTAGAGCGCATGCTCTTGAGGAGGAGGAGGGAAGGGTACTGAGGGGGGGGGGGGGGGGGGGGTCACGTGACCTAGGGGGGGGGGCGTCACGTGACCCCCCCCCCCCCTCCCCGAGGTCAACGAAGGTACCCGAGGTCCTCCCGAGATCCTCCCGAAGGAACCCGAGGTCCTCCCGAGGTCCTCCAGAAGGAACCCGAGGTCCTCCCGAGGTCCTCCAGAAGGAACCCGAGGTCCTCCCGAGGTACTCTCGAAGGAACCCGAGGTCCTCCCAAGGTCCTCGCGAAGGAACCCGAGGTCCTCCCGAGGTCCTCGGGGGGGGGGGGGGGGGGGGGGGGGAGGGGTCGCGGTTACGCCGACGCCGACGCCGACGCCGACGCCGCTCAAGCCGGAAACGGGCGCCTAAGAGCATGCGCTCTAAAACGCAGTCTGAGTTGTGACATTAAGCAATGCAAAACGTCACGCTTGCATTGCTTAGTGTCACAACTCAGACTGTGTTTTTTGGTCTAAACATATGTTTCGGCATCGTCATTCGCTGAGCTGCCCCCGTGAGTCGCGGTGATTGGCTCTCTGAGTGTTGTGCGGGAAAGCAGACGCACGGGTGTTTTTCTTTTTAGAGTGCAGTGTGCTTCCTGGCAATGCAGGCGCGAAGTCTTGTTTTATAAGTAGGCACGGTACATATTATATGCGTGGAAAGCAAAAAAATGCACTACGATAGGAATGCCGTCGGAGTAACATACTAAGCTTCGAATGCGTGGCACCTTTTAATGTTCGGCTGATAAGTGAACCATATCAAGAAGTGTTTTTGTAATAGATAGAATAATATACTTTTTATTAAACTCCTCTCGTTTGGAGCGCCGAGCCAATAACTGTAACGCTCATCAATCTGACATAAATTAGCCTGTTCTGTTTATGCAAAGTTAAAATACCATTCCTGGAAATAAGCCGATCTGAGCAAAACAGAAGATCATATTTTGGGGGTTAGCCGCTAAACCAATGAAGGCCACCTGGTACTCCATAGGATATGACTGAAGTTTAGTTGCGCCCACCTGGGGATATTTTGACGGGGTGACCGAAATCTAAGTTGTGCGGCGTCGCCGTACTCATAAACCTTTGTCAGACTGCATGTAGCCTAACAAATGTTTACGAGTCCGGAACTCAAGCCTCTCACCCCTCGCCCCACCTGAGCAGTGCAAGCCCAAAAATGAAAGAAAAAGGTATACATTGTTAAAAAGTCGTAAACGAGGAAGCCTAAACCAGTCCAGACAGAAACTCGAGCAGTGTTGCCAAGAAACTCTCCAAAACGGCCGAAAAAAAAAAAAGCACCATAAAAGAAACACTTTTTCAATAAGCTGGAACTCTGCTGTTAACAGCGAAAAAAAGAGCCAAACGGCGAACTGTGCCGAGTTTTGCGCCCATGCATCCCTCTTCCGGAGCTTGCGCATTGTCGCTCCTAAATTCGGTGTTTGAGGAAGTCGACGCCTGCTCGTGCAAGGCTGGCCCACTCTATACTCCGTTTTAGCTCACGACCAACGTTACTAAACCCCTCAGTTGGGAAACTCCCATAGAGACTGCTCTGAAAAAGTGGCTCCGATCCGTACTCGAGAACCGAGCTAATCGCGATCACAACGCCGCTATTTCTCCCGCAGCGGCCACTCGAGGAACTGCACGTGACTTCTATTTTGGCTTTAATCGGCCATTTTGGCGCCGGAACAGATACGGTGGAAGGGGTTTCAGGGGTGCCACCCCCGTCTCCCAAGGGGACGCGCTGCGAATTACCACCAAAGTTAATATGCGCCTAGGTCAGGACGCGCTACCTGAAATCACCGCTGAGGCATGGTTGTATAAAAACAATATTACTAGTGCTGCAACACCTTGCAAACTAAAGATTTTCAAAAACATCACGCGCTCCTCATTTTGTACTAAACTGCAATAAAAGTTACTACAAAACTAGTTTTTTCTGTTGGTTTTTACGCAAAAACACACTTTCTGAAGGCTGAAGGTGACCACAGTAAAGACAAATGATAAAGAGTGGCGCTCCTGTCGTATTTAGCTCGGTCTCGGTGGACGCCAGCGGCCCGGGTTTCAACGGTGAGTTCCCCAACTGAGGGTTCTAGTAACATTGCTCCCGACGGACTGCAGAGGACCCTACGCGTCATCCGAACCAATCCGACGCCGCGTGACTGTCCCGTGACTTTCCAGAGGCGCCGACGACGCGCCGGGCGCGTATCGTCGCCCGGGGCGTCGTAGTGGCTCGCACTGGGATCCATCCTAAGGTGAAACCCCGCATAAAGCCGAGACATTTTATAACCAGGGGAACGAACAGATACTCCCATAAATAATAAATAAATGTTGCATTGATGCTAGTGGTACAGCTATAGCGAAGACGCAAAACTGTCTGTCTCGGACAGATGCCGCTGGTCATTCTATTTCTGTTCTTGTGTGTGAGTTTTCTTTTTTTTTTTTTGGCCCCGTATTTTGTTTCATACTATCTTTCTTTCACAGTTTTCCTGTCTCTTTATATTTATCTTCCTTCCTCACAACCAGAACTGGCGGGCCCCCATTTAAAGAAGGCGGCACTGCCCCTGTTTTTTTTTTCACTTTTTATGTTAGTTTTTTAGATCGCCTACAAAAGCAACACCCTTTAGCGTTCAGAGCTGAAGATCGCGGATGTCGTTTCAATCGTTTTATTTTTAGTTGAAGTATCGCAAAACCAAGACGAAAGACTGGTAAGGGTTGTAATAGATTTTTTTTTTTTTTATCTCGTCTTATTCCGTTGTTTCGCAATAGACCAACGATGAAACACAAGAGCTTTTGTTGAGAGGCAGTATTTACTCGGCGTAACTAGAGTTCGGAGTTTTCGGTTTAAACCGATAAAAACCGATAAAAGTACGCCGAATTCATTTTCGGAAATTCGGTTTTAACCGAAAAAGGTCAGCTTTTAGGTTCGACGTTTTCGGCTACACGCAAAGTTCGGCTACACGTGTCTACACGCAAAAGTTTCATTGTGGTCTGTTATATAGCGCTTACTTACTTAAAAAACCAATTACTAGCGCAAGGATACGAAACACTTCTTTTTGCATTCTCACTGTTCCAGTGAAAATAATAATCACATATTCGCTAGAGCAGGGTAGATTGCTTCTTTCTGCAGGTTGTAATAATTGAGTTTTTACATCCAGGACTGAGTTATTAAAAGAATGGCGTTCTGGACCCTATGGCCTGGTGTTTCAAGCACGTATGCTCTGATTAATCCAATTAGGTTATATGGAGGTGACAGAGGGGTGATGTGGGTTAGTTATCCAAATACTAACGCTTGTATTTTATAGCAATGAAGACAGAAACACGTATTATGGAAAAAGCCACGGGGAGGGTAGATACCAGGTTATGGCATCTAGCCCATCAATAGACCGTTCCAGCAGCCACTTTAGTTACTCCACCGCTGTCGCCGTGCATTCTGGGAACTGTAGAGTTTCTGTTCGTGCGACGATCCTGCTGTGGGTCTGCACGAGCAGAGCACCTGACGGCACGAACTGTTTCGTGCACTAGCGCCTTCCTGGTATGGATCACAGCTTTGGTGGCGTAACGCAGGCGTGATACGCTTGGTGAGATCTGTCAATTGGTCCGAAAGCTGGTGCTTAGACGGCCGTAAGAAACGTATAAACGGCCCACTAATATTAAAAAATGTAGAAACAATTTTCAAGATAACGCCGTAGCATATGCATTTTTTTTTTCAAGGTCGCTACAAGAAAGCCATCGCGATTTATCGAAAGAATTCAAAATATGGCTACTCCAAACTAATAATTTCACCAAAAATGCAACCCGCGCATGAATTCTTCGCATACTTGCACATCATGTGCAATTAAGGGGTGTCTCACCTTGAACCACATATGTTTTGGTGTGGACTTAGTTCAAGTAGTAGTAGTAGTGGCTCGATATTGTTTAACGTCCCCAAGATGAGCCTACCTGTCATTGAGTGTGCTGCTTCTACAGGTCGCAAGCATTAACCCTTTCTGTAAATTAAAAAAAAAAAAAAGTTTGTGCCCACGTTTGTTTGTTTTCTCGCGTTTTTGTTTTGGCCTGCTGTCAGACACGATCATTATCCGCACGCATTACGGTTAAAATACTAAGTACCCTTTCCAGGACACTAATGGCTGTTCCATGGGTCTTAAGCCCAGGTACCGTCGCCATTTCCAAAGGCAGGAGTAAGACGCGTACCCAGGTCACTTGTAGGATCATTAAGACCCTCTGTTGACGGCCACGTAGAGACTGAAAAGCGGCCCCTTTCGACCCAACAATCACTGTACTGCGGACCCAAGATCGACGAGCCCTTTAACGAGAGCTACTTCGGAAGAATATTCAAAAACGATTTCTCGGCTAAAATGCATAGCCAACGCGCCGACGCCACTGGTAGGTCGCAAGCCAAGCTATCTAGGGCCGCCGCGCGGGGTGAACACAATATTTTACGCCCGCTTCGCCGAGCATTAAGTGGATGAAGCCGTCCATTCATCATGCCGCTCTTGGTCGCTGGAATGCAGTCGCCAGCCCTCACTCCCTCACCGCCACCGCCAGGACTCAGAATAAAAAATAAAAAAGACGTTGTGTGTTTTTGTTTTTCCTCTCGGTTTAGAGAAGAAGGGCAGGGGTGCAAAGAGAAAGCCTCTTCTGAACTGGGCACGCCATTGTGTTTTCTTGTCGGAATATGGCGCATGCTGTCGGGACAAAAATGAGGGAAAGGTAATTTGTCACCAGCGATAGCGTGCGCGCTCTTGGCCGATATGGGAGATAGACTGCTCAGGGATAAGCGAAGGACAAAGGACTGAGACAAAAAGAAGGAGGCTGGGTGCATCATTAGAGTGCGCTATTTTACTTGGGGAAAGAGAAATGAATATTTAAATCGTTTGCACGATTTAATTTACGTGGGGAAATGGAAATGAATAATTAAATCAGTTTGCACGAATCGAACACGTGTGTGACAGTACTCATAAATGAAAAAGCAAGATATAAGACTAATTTTTAAGGACGCCTTTTACCACATTGGTTTATAACTTCATATTATTCCCGAAATGGTCATTTCAATGAGATATTAAGAGTTAAGTAAAGGGAGGGTAGGCAAACAGTTGATTTGATTTGTCTTTTCTCTGAGCAAAAAGATGGGGAAGTTTAAGTTTAAAAATGCATTTCCACATAGACGCTCACCGATATATCAACTAAAGTAAAGCTTTCATTTGTGTATTTTAATAATCCAGGAGCGGGCAACGAATTTATGGTCGAAAGCTTCGTTATGCATAGTCTTTCAAATATCAAGAACAATGCTAGCTCGGGTCTATATTACGTGTCAGTCAGAGACCGACATAGACCTTTCAGTCACCCGCTTGATTGTGACATAAGATCACAGCTCACATATTCACACTTGGCTTATCCACTTACGTATACGTAGAGCATTACATACCAAAACGTTTTGCCAAGAATATACAAGAGCTTACATCAATCCCGAAGTTTTTGGTGCAAATAGCGGTCCTTATTTTTTTTAGGCTGCAATCTCGAGCTCGAAGCTTTGACGCTTCGAGCTCGACCGCCAGTATAGAACCTTGAGTGTGTCAACGACTGCACGCCACCAACACCTTACAGAAACCCTCACGTCTTCCATTAAGGTCGTTAATAACGTCGTTTTTGTTAATTTCGTAAAATGCGCAAAAACGAAAGAACATGCCGACAACGTGGATACGCAGCGAGCCTACGACGCCCACCGGGAAAAGAAACGTCAGTTAACAAAACATATTTTTCTTCAAGTTAGTTTTTGTATGCTCGAATTAGTTTTAGGATCTCAGGTGCAACTGAACGAGAGCGGTGTGCGCTGTAAAGTGAGGGTGGCGTTTCTGCCGGGGCCGGTCGTTAAAACAACATTAATTTCCTATTAGGCACCCGGCGCAGACTCTCGATCGGCGAGCTCGTCGTCGGCGCCGTTGATGGGGGCCTGATGACTCGGCGATCTACGGCTCCAGGAATTCTCGGCCTGCCGCGCTCTCGCTGCCGCTAAGTCTACTTGGACGGTCCACCTATTTGGATAAGCGTCAGCTCCACCTTCCCCCATCGCTTTCCTCGTCTGGCCGAAAGCGATAGCCCACTTTCGTGAATCGCAACGTGCGATTAAACTGCTAGGGGCCTTACCGGACAATGGGAACCATTTCCCCGCAGTAGACTCCCGCATTGGATCTAATGGGGAGCCTCATCCGCGATTGATGAAACAAAATAGGCTCGAGTGGAGGCATTAGGACGTGTAAATTGAATTGAAGTATTTTGTAGAATGCTATCAACGCTCCAAAGCAACAATTTGCAAAAATATTCGGTAAAAACAAATGGATACAAAATTAGTATTCTAATTTGTGCTTCGTAGAATAAAAAATATACAATCATAAGTGCGCTTGAAGTACCTTTTGAGGATTCTTTTAATGTCCGAAGGCTAATTTTAATATACTTCTAGATCACTTCAACTTCAGCGGTGAGGTCTGCTCGTTGCCCCGTCTCGCAACTCAAGTGTACCTATATTCGGTGACAGCTCAAGAACGAAGTGGAAGCTCCTCCCACCCCTCTCCACTTTAGTAGAGCGAACGCTGGAAAGGAGGCGACCTCCTCTCCACCATTCGCTCCGCTGAAGTGGAAAGGCGAGGAAGGAGCTTCAACTTCGTTCTTGGCATGACCCCGGCTATAGTAAAGTTACTTTTTAGTGCACTATTAGTAAGTTAAAACCTACTTTTCAAGTACTCAGCAAAACGTTTATTAAAAAGTACGAAATAAATATACTTTTAGTGTATTACGTTTTACCACTGGGATAAAGCACCAGACTAAGAAAATAAAACGCGTTGAATAAACAAACAAAGTACGGATCATAATATTGCTCTGAGATTTATACTTAAATGGACCAATACAGAAACCGACAAAATATTATCAGAAAAGGTGGGTCGTTAACATTCATGCCGTTAATTTGAGTTTAGCTAGTTTATTGTGATCATCCCGGGTTTGTGTATAGCAGTCTTGTTACGAGACGAGAGCTGTAAATCTTTACTACGTCGGCGTTGACAGGGCTGCTGACACAGCAGCTGTCCAACTCCTAGTAAGTAAACCCCTCATAGTTTACAGCTCTGTTGTTTAGTGCGACATCTTGAGAAATTTGTCGAATGACTATAACGCGTATTCTTGAAGTAAATGTGACTAAAAATGCCAGGAGCCGTTTGGTAGCTGTACCACGTGGTAGCTAGTGCGCGCTGTTTCTCTAAAATAATAGGTCTTTGTTCGTTTGCCACTGAAATATTGTGAAGTTTTTCTCACTAGATAATCGACGAGTATAACAAGCAAGCTTAAGACTTCTTTACAGATTTCTTGTGATATTTGAACACGCCTTACTTCCTTAGTTGTTTTAGTTGGCATAACTTTGGAGCAGGTGAAGAGCACGTGAAGCGAAATTTCTCGCGGAAGAATCCGGAGATGCTCGCTTTGATCCTAGATCCTAATCATTTCAATCTAAATGAAGGTCGTACCGGTATGCGGTCGTGTTATATCCCTGCTCGTCGTACACTAGTTGAAGACCTCGCACTAGGAGTCGCACCGCACTGGCTAAATTTGTCGTCAACAGTGTAAACCAATGCCACCATACATGTGCAACCTTTCAAAAACTAAAGCCTAACTAGCTTTTTTATTAATTTTAGCAATATTTTTTTTTTACTATTATGGTATTTTTTTTTTCGTTGATAATTCTGCAGTATCTTCAAAACAAAACAGTAAGATTATTTTTCTTTTTTTTTTTAAGAAACGATGTTGTTGAGCATTGCCTCGGAGGTCATTTGCACTATTATGATATTAAAATGTATCTTTTATTTTTGTCGCCTCTAGCCATCGGTTGTCTGGGGCTTCAAATCTAGAGCCATCCTTTGTCAGTTAATCAGATTATAAGCACGTTTTTTTACTATTTTAGTAGAGCAACGTGCAAATTTTTTCAAAGCTACGCTGGAGCAACTTTTTTTCTTATGAATTATGGGCACACGACTAGTTGGAGCACACACGGGGCTAATAAAGAAGTGTACAAAGTAAACAATTTTACTTCTTATTCCGTGAGAGCGGTGCCACACCACGCGAGCGTACCGATTTGAGCGTATTTAATAGATGTACGCAAGCTCGTACAGTGCACGCTTCTTTCAATACAACTTGCCCTCATTTCTAGTTTTCACCCAACTTACAATTCTCAAGGTACCAAGTGACAACGTCGTTTGCTGCAAACTTCGCCAGCATCACAGTTTTTATTTTAGCTGTATAAATATATTTTACTTTTGCTTTATTTTGTTTTAACTCTTTCGCCGTGAAAATATGATATATACAAATATAAATCTCGCTCTTCTCGTGAACTCCTTCACACGATGTTGCCTTGTAAATAAGACGCGCACATTGAGACCGCATTCCAGCACCGCTTTCTCAATTTATGCATAAATGCTTCCCCTACTCGCAAAAAAACAACAACAAAAAAGAAACGCACATTTGAGGTAGAGGCTTATAGTTACCAAGAGTGGTAAAAGATGCCAGAAGCACTCTCTCTTGCATAAAATAAAAAAATCAACACGCGCACACATGCAAGGAAAAGTGGAGAAAAAAGGAGCGAACATAGATGGAGGGTGAATGGAGGGCGTAAATTGGTACAGTAAAGCCATTCGCGCGCGTCTGTGCGGGCGCGTGTTTATGTTACTTGGTTTCCCCGAATAAGAGAAACGGTTCCTATTCCGAGCCTAAATGCGCGTTGGCTGAGCATAAAACTGAGGCGTAATTCGTGGCCGCCAGCGGCGCCTGTTTCCGCGAGAGCTGCTTTTACCCCAGACCGCCTAACGATGCCCCGCAGCTGTTGCTCGCTCTAACGGCCCGACGACGACAGCCTGGGCGCTCGACGCTTGCCTTTGGCGAGAAACAAGTGACAGCGTAGTCATTTCTGCACCCTCGCCCACTTGCTTTCCAAGAGATGCCCGAGAGTAGGCTTCTCTGCGAACCACGTTGAGCGCCCTTCATCTCGCGATCGGTGGGGATATAAACGCTATCAGCCACGACGACCGAGCTGCGAGTACGCGTGTGGCGTTTATCATTAAAGTTGTTTTACTGTGAGGCGTCTGCCTTGAATTCGCGCGATGTTTAAGCATTTTAAATAATGATGTGCTTCCTGTCCCATTTCTGTCGCAGTTCGGTTTGTCTACATCTCTTTCCGGATGCATAACAATAAATCTTCAGTCTTTATGTGTGTTTACCCCTGTTTTTTTATTTTCTCTGTCATTTTTTAATTCCACTACCAAGGGCCAAAGGGCCCGCTATTTCCAAGATCAAGTTGACTTTTCCCGCCGGCATGTGTTTTTATCATCATTGTGTTAATCTGCAGTCACAAAAAAAGAAGTGCACCAAAACCTTTTTATTTGTAGCAGCCATCCGTAATCTCCGACTACAACCACGAAACTAGCACTTCTTTTACATCAACCTTAACTTCCGGTGGAAGCACGAGTGTTTTTGACATTTGCCATTGCAAGCGAAGTACGCTCTGGTGAGTCGAATATCTGAACCCGAAACTCGCACTTAACGATATGCACAAAAACGGATAGGTATAGCAAGCGTCCTGCACTGAGAATCAAGGTAACCTGCCTGCAAATGAGAAAACAAAATACGTGGAAGGACAAAAGAGCAACTGAAGAAGATTTCTTTAAAAGCTAGCGAGTACAAGACTAAGCAAGCGTATAACTGCGACACCTTAGAACCTGGAGCGACACCAGTCCCGGAATTTTAAGACCAAAGGATTCTTCAAGTGTTCGAAGAAAAAAGTTTAGTGATAACCAGGTAAACCATTCCTCAATCGTTTTCCTTTCAAAGATTAACGTTTTGCCTGCCAGGTACTGTGGAGGTTTCCAGCAACCCGAATAAAAGCCACATAAAATTTAGAAATTTTCGGGCTTGGGGTACGAAGTTTCGACAACTCCAGGTGATGAAAGCATAAAAGTGTTAAAGTAGGTACCGGTGTTTATTTGTGAACGTATATAAAAAAAATCGCAACAATTCGCCATGATATTTAACCATCACATATGTCTGTGGCCACCAAAATTATATTTCTACTTAACTTCGTGAGAAGAAACGTCTGTTAAAGATGTTGACTGAAGGAAAAACAATACCTCAAAATTGAATTTGTTTTTTTAAAGGTAACGTTTTTAACAAGTATATTTATCAACCTTAAGATTTCCTGACGGTTGTGTCGGGGTGTTTCATTCCTGGAGGTAGAGTTGTATTTATTCCGGAGGAAAGTATTTTCCACATGCCGGCCCCATCTAAAGTTGAACCTTTAGAACTTTTAGACAAGTTGAACTCAATTGCATTTTTGATATTTTCTCAGTTCAGAAAAAGACTATAATTTAAAAACTAAATAATCTGTGGAACCAGTTTTTTTTTAGAACCTTTATTAAAATTGTGCAAGAATTACGGCTGTGAACTTATTTTCTTGAATTTTAATTATATTCGTTATAAAATGTTGCCATTCCCTGAACCATGTACGCAAAACCATTGGCCTTTCTTTAAGAAAATTTGTTATTTATCTAAATTATTTTTACTGCCGCATGACAGAGATGTCATAATACATGTGTCCCCCCCCCCCCCCCCCCCCCCAAATAATACAACTGGGCATTATTATTACAACTTTTTTAATTATAGTTCTCTTCGGTGTTTGTGTTTTTTGTTTGATGTATTTTTACATAACTCTTCAAAGAATAAATTGTAAACTTAAATGATTCAAGGCATTCGTTTTCGCATCTCTAAATATGCCCTGCAATCTTCATACAAATGGGTCTTAGAGTTATATAGTTTTCTTTTGAATTAGTGTCCCTCTTTCGAGGGAATCTCCCTTTCAAATGATCTGCCACACACTTAGGAGCCCGTTTACCTCGCTCAATTTTTTCTAGACATTTTGAGTACCTCCAAATATTGACTAGCCATTATGCACGCAACCAAAACAAGACATCTCCTTTTTCTTTATCTGACATAGAAATAGACCCATCGCGTTTCAGTGACTCACGTAACTCGGAAGAACGTCGAGAGAAAGAGAGATGGCGAATGTGAATCCGGAGCATAGGTGAATAACTTTGCATACTGAATCCTGATCAGGCGGGCTCCGTCTGTTCCGGTAAGCCGTATTACCATCCCTGCGAAAGGGGGGCTCTCCCCCCAGCCGTACTCCGGTATAGTGCCGACATGGCTTTCCACTTTGATATCACGGCGACGGTTTCGGCGGACACTTCCGACGCAAAGTGTCAGCGGGAAGGTACCCGCAAGCTCCATTGTCGAGAGATACAAAACAGGCGTAAAATGTATAAAATTGAATATTGTTTTAAAAGTAGCCAGACATCGAGTGAAATAAACTTAATAAATATAAAAGCAAAATAAGAAAAACTCTTTTGTTTTTTTATAAAGCGAAGGAAAATGTTAGGTTCACCTTAGGATGGACCGCAGTGGACCGTACGAGACATTTCAACCAATCCAGCGCCCTTAACGTGTCACATGAATACGCGCTCGGCCCGTCGTCGCTGCGCCCTTTCTGCAGGTCACGTGGAACTCACGCAGCTTTTGAATGGCTCCGATGGCTCGTAGCGTCCGCTGCGGTGCATCGTAAGGGGAAATGGAATACAGCAGCATGCATTGTTCTCCGTAGAGGCAAATGTCGCATAGGAATTGGTAGCGAAATGCATGCGCCTTTCCACCAGGTGCATCTCTCGTCGGAGTAAATAGGGTTGGTTACGTTGCCGTCCGAATTCGTTTTGTTGAATTCGGAATCGAATAATGCTTCGTAAATCCTAGTTTTTTTTGTTTTCTTTTTAGAGTGCAAGAAGGGATTGGGAATGGTGCTATTTCTTTTTTTCACTAAAGACCGCACAAATAACGCGGCACTATTAGGTTAGAGCTTTAGTGCACTTTACGCATGTACAGCAGTGTGCATATTTACTAAGTGACAGGTTGGTAACAACATGATACGGCTATAGCCTGTTGCGTCCTAAAAACAGCAAGGAAGGCTCCTCCTACAAAAAAAGATATTAGCAGCACCTTTTTCTGCGAAGATTGAATGCATTATTTCAGAAGCAATCGTTTATTAATACGAAAACATTAACTATCCCATGGAGCGGAGCCGGCGGCGTCTGTAACCGCAAAACAACGCGAAAGAAATGCCCATTCTGCCATTGACTGAGGAAAATGTCTCCTAGATAGCTTTTGGCGGCCGCTTCACAGGAGCGCCCGCTCGGCCGCCGCTCTCGCGTCAGGCCTTGCCGGAGCGGGAAAGGGGGGGGGAGGCTGCGGCCGCTTCACGAGAGCGCGCGCTCGGCTGCCGCTCTCGTGGCAGGCGTTGCCTGAGAGGGGGGGGGGGGGGGGGTGCTGCGGCCGCCTCACAACAGCGCGCGCTCGGCCCTTGGCCGCAACCTCGGCAGTAGCGAAACGTGGCCGTTCACGCCAGTACACCGCAGACGATCTAGGGGAGCGGAAGAACGATATTCATGCTTTCGCATTTTTTTTTTTATTTTTCTTCAAAAATCATTTAAAAGCCATTTCGGATGTTCATTAATTGTAATCACACTCCTGTACAGCAGCACCATTGACTACGGAAAGTACCGGCATGTGGTAAGTGTAGATAAAGGACGAGCGGCTATACACCTTATCCGGCGCACGTAAAAAGCCGCCCAGCTCGCACAGAGTTTGAGCTTTGGCCAAGGAACCGAGAGGATATATGGGTTTGATTCCTCGAGGAGTAAGAGCATATATTGGTTTAATTCAGAGTAAAGGCCCGACAACACTAGCGTCTCGGAAGCTTGCTGACCGCTGCGGGCTGCCGACCGAAAGCAGCTTTCGCCCTCAGCGGCGCGTCGGCCGGCGCCGCCAAGGCAACACTCTAAAGAACGTCCGTGCGTCTACTCTCCCGCACAACACTTGGTCCCCGCCTCCTCAAATCGAGCTCCTACTTATCGTCTGCAAAAAACTGAGACCTTGACTGGTGTGTAATGCACTTTGTGGAAGCACTGTGAAAGCTTTAATATATACAATGCAGTAAACTCATTAGCGTTCTCCGCCAAGTCACATTCATAAATAAGTATCTCCACGAGCGAGCCATACTGGCGCGTACACGCACTGCTTCTTAGACACTCGATCATGACGTGACGTCATACCAATGGCACTTGACGGACCGCCACGAAGCGCAATTTAGAAATTTTATAATTCGTTTAAAAAAAAAATCGACTTTTCTGCCCGCAGCCCAAAAACACTAGTCTTCACCAGTGTTTTTAGGCTGCCGGCATAACACAGACCACATCTAAACAAAGAAGAAAATGCAAACATTTAATTTTTGATATCCCTTTGATGGCAGATTAGAAGGAACGGAAAAAAAGTGGACAAGCAGACGGCGTCTCAAGACGACGTCTAGAGACGCCGTCTGCCTACTTTTTTCGTCCCTTCTTTTTTGTATTCAGTTTTCCTTCCCAGTGTTATTGTTTAAACATCAGGATTATTATGCACGAGCTCGCCTTCACTCTGACAATTTTTTCGCCACTACATCCACTTATCAACAAAACGTAACCAAAACGTATTCCTAAGCACGCCGTTTAAATTGGAGCCGGAAGCATCGTGTTTTTGTGGCAGCCCTTGGAACGCCACGAGGGAGCTGCTGCGCTCAGCACCATCAAAGGCGCTCCCTTTGTGTGTCGCGATCCACTCCTTCGCCAGCGTCGCCAGTCGTTGAAGGCCTCGGCGGTCGTTTCTGCCTAGGCCCATTAAGAAGACGCACGTCAAGGACTGCTGGCCAAGCAAGCCGGGGATCTTGTATCGCTCGCTGTCCTCGACGCCTGACGCTATGCTCAGTTCACCTCTAGGCTAACAGTACGGTGGAAGCTACGCATGCGACGACCCAATCAACCGCGTCCTTTTCATCGCCTGACCCCGAACTCTGCGCTCGAGCGCGGGAGGGAACGTGATCACGTGGCGGAGGATAGGTGTGTGACTTGTTCAAGGAACACGTAGCTTTCACCCCACTGTCAGCGTAGAGGAGGACGGGGTATAGAAAGGATAGCCCGCAACACGTGCCGGGGGTTCCGACATCAAGGGACATGGTCGGAGGAACATTCGCGAGGCATGGAAGGGGGGTGGGGGGGGGGGGGGGGGAAGGGTGTAACTGCATTTTGGACGTAATTGTGTGACGTTAGAACGACCACTACACTGGTATATAGTAGCCGTCTGTTCGCGACACGTGGTTCTTGCACCCGTGATATATGAAACAACCTACGTACTTAAAACTTTTTTTTTTTTTTTCCGTTGCAGCGTTCTTTTTATTTACATGTATTTTTCGGATGTGTGTGTTTATGAGCACTATTTAGTGTAATTGGACTGTATTGAGTGTAATAAACAAAGAAGCGTAAATAACACAGATGAAGGATAATCGGGGATGCCTTGAATTTAGTGTCATCAAATTCGAATAGTAGCATGAATACATCAAATTTGAATAGTAGCGGCATTCGTATTTCTCGTTCAATGTAATTCTCTGTAGCATACTTGAATCTTGATTTTACTTGTATAAGGCGTTGAATTTGTGTTTCTGGGAATAAAATCGTTCTTCATTTAATGGCGAGACAAAGAAACATGGTATAAAAATCAGGATTTCTATATTGTTTCATCTCAATAGGTCGTCTGGGGCGTTCGACGGCAGTGTGCAGGGTATTTTATAAGGTATATAATATGTATACGAAATGGTTTGGGCCATTTTTAAGGTTGTTAAATCCGCGAGTCATTACATATTTTTCTTTTTTTTTTCTTTCTTTCTCTCTCTTTGCTGTAAATACACGCTAGCGAATCACATTTTCGGCTCGCCAACGTGAGTTTTCTTAAAACTCTAAAGCATCCCTTAAAATTCGCACTCTAAAAGGATTGAAGACATTGTCAAGTGCCTTTGGTAAATCCCATAACTCCTCAAGAAAAAAAAAAAATGGAAATCTCGGAAGCAATAAGGACCCCCCCCCCTTCCCTCTTTTTTTTTGTTTTTGTTTTCCTGCAGGTTATGTGCAATCATTTGCTAGTGTGCTATCTTAAGGGGGACACTACCCAAGAGGGTCGACCCTTGAACCTTTTGCTGAATATGAATGAAATTTACAGTATATACTGGCAGCTGCATGGAAGAATGCAGTGCAAAGTTTCATCTGTGTACATGAATTGTAAACGAAATTATAGTTGTTTTTATAAGGAACACACAGACTTTGTTTAGGCAAACTTTTGTTAGAAAACTAATGTAATATCCAACGTTTTTCTTCAGTAGATCTGCAGCAGAATGCGTGAAGAAAGCAACTGTTAAAACAAAATTTCCAAAAAGTACTTTATTTTATGCTAATAGTGCAGTGAAAAATCCAATGAACTTCTTTACTTTTATGTCGTCGACAAAATCTTAACATCTTTTATAAAAGACATTCAGAAAGTCAAAAAACAATTCCACAGTTGCATTGCCCATAAAATTTCAGTTTGGAAAAACAATGAGTGAGTCTTTCCTTTCGTCCCATTAACAAACAATAGTTTTCCTAAAGTGGAATTTGTGCCAAAAAGTGGAACGGAGAAAAATGCGTTCAAAGTGTTCCAACCTCTACCTATTCTTTAGCATTGGTGGACCAAAAATAA
Organism: Ixodes persulcatus; assembly: GCA_013358835.2. NCBI lineage: Eukaryota > Metazoa > Arthropoda > Arachnida > Ixodida > Ixodidae > Ixodes > Ixodes persulcatus. The sequence goes on from JABSTQ010011392.1 coordinate 329,422, forward strand.
TTTCTAAAAAATTAACTGTGCAGTGTCAACTAATGAAACTTTCTGGAAATACTTTCTAGGTGTTGGCAGATGTAAATATAGCATTTTTGGAAATCAACTTTTTTTTGCAGAAATTGTTTTTTCTGGGTGGTGTCCTCCCTTAATTTTTTTTTTTTTTTTGATCCATGGTACCATTTTTAGGCGGAAAACGCCAGCGCTGATTAAGGGTCAGTCCTTCGCAGGTTTGCCTCAAACTTAGTAAACTGAAATATTCGGTCGTCCCTGACATAATCGAAAACAATGCGTTGGGAAAATATAGGGCGGGAACAAGAATACACTCGTGAGGATTTCAATAAAAAGAACCTGGTGTAACTATAGCCCAAATAAATCTTAATTTTGGAATATATGTAAAATGAGATTCAAACGGGTCAGAGAGATTTCCTTGGACAGCTAAATAGCACTGAAAAATTGAGTTTAAAAACGAAATATTAAACTTAATCTCAAAAACGACCTGATCAAAACAGATATAGGATATTGAAAGAAGTGGAGGAATTCTGAGAGCGGAACAAAAAGGCCTTCAAAAACCAAAGAATTATGTCGATCATAGTGTATTTGTTACAAACCTAATGTGCACCACACAAATAAGGATTTTTGACAAGATGTTCAGCAGTATATAGACGTATTCTATAATGTACCAACTTTCATGTTCAATAATGTGGTTTGTGACCTGTGAGCATGAAAGTAACCTACAGAAATAGTAGGGCTAGGCGTCGATTAACATTTTTACCCGATTAATTGCCACTTTTTAATCAATTAACTGATTTCGGCCACTTCCATTTGTAATATATATATATTTTTTTTAAAGTCAAAATTACACTTTTTTATTTTTTCTAAATGTGTGATAAACGACGCAATGTACGATTATGATTATAAGCAACCCTCGAAGTTTAGCTGAGAACAGTCCGAAAACACTCAAAATCCCACTTCACCTGCACAGGTAAAGAGGTTTACTGATCTTCTACTCCAAGAGCGATCTCCTTTGATTCTTTACAATAATTTCTGCTGCGCTAAACGGACACTAGCACGACGCTGAAGTAGCCGGGACACGTGCAACCTTCTGCGCTTGTTCGGAGTTACAGATCTCGCCCAAACAGTTTACTTTAGAAAAAAATTTCCCCCAAAGTTTGCCATTCACACAGGTGTACTCGTCGACGCCTGCGTGGTAAAAGCGTTTAATTTTTACATCATTTTGGTTAGTCCAAAATCTAACCCATTATCCGGTTAAAATAATTATTCGTGATTAAAGCATTAATCGATTATTTTTGGTTGGCTAATCGATAAATTGCCCAGCCTTAGATTGCGTATAGATTTTGATTACTGAGACTTCAGATTTAAGACGTCTTTTGATGGATCTAGCTGGGTCATAATGCTAAAAGGAAGCGACACCTTTCAACTCAGACGCTCACGGTGTCTATCCGATCCAGATGGGGGTTCAGCTTGGAGAGTTTCTTAACTTGCAACATGAGCAACGTCGTGATCACGTCAGTTCGAGGAAGAGTCTGACTTACGCAGGCTTCGAACTTTAAAGGTTCCACTGCAACTAGAAGTTTCTGAGAAATTTATGCACTCATTCAAAAGTAGCTTAGGGGCATCAATTCCACCTAAACTTTGCAAACCACAACAACAAAACCAAAACGCACTGGGAGCAATTATGACCCGATAAACATAGCTACAATGACACAAAAAAATACGAATACTGACTACTGACGTAGGCCAGTTCATAGACAGACGTGCTTTTCAGGGCAATGTATTATCGGCGTGCTTTGCAGGATTAATGAACATCAGAATGAAATGTACCTTTTAATTTTAACAGCACGAGATTTCATCAAGACATCTTAAAGGTTAATCTTCCTATTGTTTTTAATAGAGTTTTACCTAACCATGCCCCATCGTTTCACCCCCCCCCCCCCGCCCTCAGTAAAACATACGCAAAGGGTATCAACACCCCTCATTTCACCTGCATTGAGCGTTATACCTTCCTGACGAAACCTGCATACATAAATCACGGAAACGTTTTTTCTGTACCATGCTTGCAATAAAAGGGTCAATTAAGCTTCCCTCAATATGACTGGTAACTACTACCAGCGCTTTGCTAAACATTAGTCTGATATGAGCTTGTTTCGCAATTCAGACTACTACTTGGTATATAGAATTAGAGGACTGTACCTATTTTAATGAAATAGATATTATTCTTATGATGTAAAGAATACACCATTCCTGGCACTGAGGTCCAATAGCGAATTTCGCTTTGTAAGAACATGCTGCTGTGGTCAGGTGATTTAATTCAGAAAAGGTTAGGAGGCATTCATTGATTGACACGTGTGAGTAGGCTGCATTTATGCCGTTGAATCTATGCGGAGCTTCTTTTGCTATTTCGAAAGATGAATTCCGCATGTAAATTTGATACAAAGACCTCTCGCGGAACAAGCCCTCACTTTAATTTTGAAGTTTAAAAACTGTCAAATGAACCGTTTATTGCCAATTCTTCACCCATTTCCAGTACTGAAGTTGCAAGCGAAAACCGATACAAATGTGTTGAATATAAATATTATGCTCCAAGTACGCGTGCTTCTATAGCAAATCTTAGCTTTATAAATTGAGAAACCACACCACATAAAGTAATTATTATCAGAATATCTGGCGGAATTAAACCGATAGTCGCTGAAAGGAGATAAAATATTCAATGCGTTGTTTATTATCTCGATTTTTGATTTTGATGTTTGGCATTCTGATTCGTCTATGCCGTAATCCCATAGGCTGCGAAGCCATAATAAGATGCTTAAAGAGGGTTTACGAAACGCCGTCCGTTTCTTATGCCTTTAGGGACTATATATAAATAAGAAACAATTCAAGTTCCTTCCTTTAATGCAGTGTGCGCATGAAAAGCAGCACTTTCGGCAACCTTCTCTACGGAAACGCCAACGATGCCCTTCTGGAAGAGCTGGAACAAGAAAAGAGATGGCAATACGTTTTCTCATCGGCTATCATAAAAACGTTTCGAAATGCAAAAGCCACTGAAATAAAGTTACAGACCCGCAAAACATCAAGAAAAAAAAACGTATTTACACATAAGTGCGAAACGTGCGCCGTGTGCTACGTTTCATGACTTCATCACTAACGCGCCCAGAGTTGTTATTGCAACCACACTTGCTCAACCGTGTTCGCTTTAGGGATCCCTCCCCGGTGGTTCCATTCGAGGGACATCATTTGCCGTAGCGGAATCCAGGCTGTCAAGCGCCGACTTTACGAGCTCTGTGACGTAACCCGGCCGCCAAGCGAGCCCGCCGTGGGCTGCTTGGAAGTCAGAACACAGCGCTCAAGTAACGTCCCCTGGAACTGGCTTATTTTTACGAGGCGAGATCGAACATGGCGCGTGAGAGCTGAGCGCTTCTAGCTGCGGTCTGAAGCTCTATAAACGCCAGCTTCACGGGCAGCTGCAAACACGAGTAGTGACTCGCATACGGCGTCTAAGATTAGCACTCATTCACGTATAGCTGTCAAATCACTTAGAGGCTCGATTGTGGAGCATCGACTGACTTGGTGATGGCGTTCGTGGCAAGAAGTACACCTACCAACCACCTGTGGTCACTTAAGGAACGCAAGGCGAGGCGAGTCACGATTATCTTATAATTCCTTCACGGCCAATGATGTGGCGGCATTATCCTACAAAGAACGATTCGCAGAGTAAGAAACAGGAAGGTATAATAAGCCACCCCTGCATGTCTTAAGCTGTGTGTGACTGTGAATAAACAGTGCACGTGGCGAATAATCGCCTTGTGGGATGTTACGTTGCATAATAAACTGAAAGTCTGCCCTAGTTGAGGACATCTTTTTTGTTTTCTTTTCGTATAAAAAGCTTGTAAGCATGATGCACACGAAAAAAACATGAAATAAATGAAGTTAATAAAAAAACCGGAGAGGCACGTGGATTAAAAAGGGGTACTATGGGCTTTTGCAACTACGGCCTCTGGGTGCCGTCAGTACACCTCAGCGTTGCTGAGGTGTACCGATCGAGGGTTTTCAGACTGGCGCCCAAACCAAGTGTTTTCCGTTCACGGCGGCCAGACCAGCCCTCGAGGCTCGACTCCTTGCAAACGTCTATAGCCTCTACCGAATCTGATTACGCGCAAATATTGGTAAAAACAAAATAAGGACACGGCGACTTTTAAAAATGACTCTTCTTAAGATAACGTCACTATCCAAAATCATCGCCATGTACGGAACTAGCGGATAGAGAAGTAACGAGGTACGAAAGTAGGGAGAGCCGGTAGTGATATAAAGTCTCGTGCTCACTGTGCGAGCGTGAACCATATTCATGGGTAGAACTAACGTACATTTATTGGGCCTCTCTGTGTCTAAGATTTTCTCAGTTTTACCTCCTTAGCGCGGGAAAATTTCAACACTCTTCCATTTCCCGCGACGCGACAAAAACAAACAAAAATATTTTAATTTATTTACCGTAAAAAAGGGTAACAGTACGATTACCTTTTTTTGTATTCCTGAACGATTAACATAAATTTTACGGGGATCTTAGGCTTTTCTGTGGTAGATTTTCATCTTCAGAAATGGCAGCGTGATTCTTCGCTAAAAGGCAGAAATCTGGATGCGGATTCAGACTTTGCTTTAGCTAACACTTTTTGTAGAATAAAACTTTGTGTGTCGAATCGTGACGTGACATCGTCAAATTGGAACTGCTTGTCCGCTCATACATTGCCCGCTTATACCGGGTCAACATTCGGCCCGAAACGAAAACCAATCGTCGACAGACACAGGGGTGTGAGGTTGCTTGTAATCAGCAAAGCGACCCCTGTTTAGTGTGATTCTGTTCCACGGGGAGGGTGAAGAGAAGTTAGTAAACCATATTCTGCGGGTGTGTTTTCACGCCTTAACTGCTGCGAAAGGTCGGTGAAATGTAGACAAGTACTCAAGATTTTAGAAGCGCGGGCTCGTTTCATAATACATTTAGATAAGCAACTCGAATCTATAGAATTTCAAAGCAAAACACGACATGACATGACAAATGCTTTATATTTTCGAGTTGCGTGGCAATATCGTCTCAAATTTAAACACAAAGAGAAAAATTCAGAACCGAGTTTGTATGTTTCTGCTGAATTCATTTTTTTTTTTTGTCCATATATGTACCAATGTGAACTGTAAGCCACCAGTGCCTCATCAGGCGTCTTAGCCGTTTAAATTGACCCTGCCTTCCACCCACCCACCCACCCACCTTCACCCCCCGCTCCCTTCCCCCCCCCCTCCCCCCCAAAAAAATAGAAAAACAAAGAAGTTTCCACGTTTTATAAAATATATGTTTAAGCATGCATGCTTGTTTCGGCAATTAAAACATACCAGAAGCCCCCCGCATCCTGCAAGCCGACGAAGGGGTGACGGCTCCAAAGTAGCGGGATACCGCTGCTCTTATGAACGCGCTGTGTTGAAAGTTCGAAACCAGTGCACGGCGTCTCAGCCGGGGTAGAACTTTAACTAAACAAAAGCAAAGATTGGTAAAAAAAAAAAGGACGACGGTGTTTGAAGTTTCACGTACCTCGGTGGTAGCCGGGTGCGCTGCAACTCCGCCACGCACGCGGCAACATCACTACATTTCAAATCGGGGGAATAGTAGAGTAGTCGACGGGCAGAACGTTCAAAATACACAGGGTATTCGGAGGACATAAAACTACTGATTAAATTCTAAGATAGTCAATTATGTGGCTAACACGTGCGGAAACTCTCAGGCGAAATGTACAAAGTTATGTGGGCGGTAGATGATACATGTCTAATTTGGTTAGATGAAACACGACTGCTTTAACAGTCTAGAAGGGTCTCAAAGTTATTACTTTTTTTTTTTTTAGAGAGAGTGGGTTTGCAGTTTTCTAGTGGTGAAGTTAGACTGTCGGCGCTGCAGGCTGTAAGAGTAACCACGTTATTTGGAATAAAAATGTTTCGTTAATATGAGAGTATGCAGTGAAATCTCTAGGCTTTATTTCACAAAATACAAATTATGTCGTCCTCAAAAAAAAAAAAAAATAGTTCTTAGTTTCTTAGTACACATTTCTTTCCATATATATATTACCAATGTTTGTAAAGGGGGATATACGAAGCAAATATGATAAAAGGCTTCAGTCGGTCACGAAACTTATTGCTCTACTTGTGATTTCATGACTCACTTAATTAATTTTTGCCTGGCCATTAGACCACATCAAAATATTATAAAACAAATGGTCTCTGACTATGTTATATTTCGGCGATTGCAAAAAAAAAAACGGCTGGAATTTATATTTTAAGCAGGGCGATCAGGGGGGGGGGGGGGGGGGGGTTGGTAGGTTAAAAATTACATGGCTGCGGTAATCAGCAATTCAATATCTTGCGTGGTGCCACTCAACCCAAATCGCTTTTAGAAGAAAAGGCAGTGTAAATCTGGTTCCTAATCCAATATTACATCCCGCTAGCTAGCTATTGATCACCTTATTTCAGTTGGAACTATAGTCTTTTGTAACATAATATCCACAGAAGAAGCTCCTCCAGCTCGACCTTTCTATAATTAATGAAGTAACTTTTTTTTTTTGAACATGGCTCCAATAATGTTTTAAAATGTCCTTAAAAGGATGTGCGTGTTTTACATACGTTTGTATATACGGGAAGAGGGATACATTTTCTTAAGTACTCTTCAGGAATCGAAGGCCTCAAGCGTGTCTCAAGAGCTGGAGCTTTTACAGAAGGAACATATGAAAGAAAACGATTGCGCAGCCGTCGTCTTCAGTGGTCGTTGCCGCGCTGTCCAAAATAATTTCATGTCGGCGACTAGAATTCACAGCTGCAGTTGTTTTATGCACGGCCTTACCACGCAGGCGTCGTTCTTGGCTCTCACGTAGGGCGTTTACGCGATATGGCACTCTTTCCGTGTTATAGCTATGCTATGTAAAGGCTGGGCGGCGGAGAAAAACTCACCGGAGAAAAGCTCACCGGAGATAAGCTCACCGGAGAAAGGCTCACCGGAGAAACGCTCACCGGAGAAAAGCTCACCGCGAAACCGGCAAATGCGGAGAAAAGCTCACCGGCTGAGCGGTTGCGGAGAAAAGCTCACCGAATTTTTTTTTTACTTAGCGGAAACTGCGTCAAACGTGGCAATTTAACACAATTCGCATTCGTCACTTCATTAAAAATATGTCGTCTTTTTTGTAATATTCTTGAAGTTCATTGGGCATATTTACTAATTCCTCAGAAATTAGTAATCACCCATTCTGTATACTGTATTAATTAGGCCGCAAGTATAAAATCAGAACATCGTACACTGTTAAAAAAAGACAACAATTTATTGACAGTAGACAGTGCGCCTTCGGCAGCTCTGTCAGATAAAGAGGTTTGGTCTTTGCGAGCTAATATGAATAGAGGTGTGTGAACCGTTTCAACTCCAAATATTTTGTAGTGCCTAATAGATAAGTAGGTGTTTGTTGATGTAATCAGTGTCGGCTGCGCTGTTTTCTTTCTGTTAATTTCACTAAGAAAACTTTAGTTGCGAGAACAGCCTCGTCCTGTCGTGATTGTTGTCTTCACTCCGACGTCGTCGTTTGAGCGGTTTTCATCATGTATAACGTTCACCAACTCGCCCTATTCGCTCCCTTACAGAAGACTACTTCTTATATAAGTCACGAGAAACAACGGTGCCAGTGTGCAGCTCCGAAGATCATGGGTGGTTCGCAGTAGAAGGGCACTATCGCACAAAGGCAACGAGTGGAAACACCAGCACGAACGGCTAGAAAACGTGCATGTCCGCGGAAGAAAGAAGCCTCGATATCCTACTGACTGTTCTATCCTGTTTTCAAAGGTGAACAAAAGCTTCAAAAAGTATTTCAGGCACCGCGTTGTTGCGCATGCACTTTCAGATTTTCGGCATTTACAGTTTTGCATTTTAGGTTTTAGGCAGACATTATTAAGTTTTCGAACTCATTCCATTTCTTCAAGTGCATAAGGTTTTCAGTTAGGCTTCGTTGCGTAGAGAGTAAGCCATAGAAAACACTCGCCCGCAATTATTAATTTGGGAGCAATATACCCAATAAGCTTAAAAATATTACAAAAAAGAATATTTTCTTTCTTACTAAGCTGACGAATTTTAGTGTTAATAAATTGATATAGGTTACGCATGATCCAACAGCCTCCATATAAAAAAGAAGAAAACAAATTGGTGAGCTTTTCTCTGCATACGCTCAATGGCCAGTGAGCTTTTCTCCGTATCCGCCGGTTTCGCGGTGAGCTCATCTCCTGTGAGCTTTTCTCCGGTGAGCTTTTCTCCGGGATTCGTAAAGGCTTTAAGGACACTGCTAATATAAGACACATTCTTCATAAACAGGGTTTTGCATTTCACAACCATACAATCGTCTATTATCTGTGAGCAGAACCTACTTCTTGCACGGTAAGCTTTGTCCCGGTGTTTTATAGAATTAATAATAACAAAGTGGGATTTTGTGCGGGGCCTGGGAGAAAATGTGCAAGTTATTGTCCGCTGGGCTTTCTTCTTGGAACGGTGCAGGGGTCCTCGAATTTCGGTAGTGTTTTTCACTGCTGAGTACTTTACAATTTTTGGAAGCGTGTAGTTAGCTCCAGGAGTAAGTAACTTTCAGTATGTGGTAGTACCTTCTATTGTTTCAATGCAAGATCTTCGAGGCAACTTACTTGAAGTAGAGGTGCTCGAAGGCTTTTAGTATAAGAGGCTATTGACTAAACACCTCCGTCAAAGAATTCGTGAATTAAGGATAAAAAATATTAAATTGTAATTGACGTAGCTATATCGCCAACAACTTAAGAAACATAAGGTGCTTATAAGACTCGCCCCGCCTTGTTTTTCTTGTGTTGTCAGTGACCATAGTTAATCACTAGCAGTGTAAATAAATTTCAAATGTTAAGATATTAATAAACACAAAACGGCAGCAAAAAGAGGAAAACAAAAATAAAAATAAAATCATTGTGTTATGTTGCAACTCCCAAAACGGAACAACATAAAAAAATCATTAAATTGCTGCGTATTCAAAAGTAGCGATCACGGCAAAGTTGTGATTTGGTCAGTTTTTCTAATATATGCATTTACGCAAGCTATTTCAACGTTTTGCGTTTTCAAGTTCTCTGATCGAAGGATTTAAACCAACAGTAGACGTTGAACTGTAGGCTCTGGAAAAGCTTTGAAATTGAGAGCACAAGGCGTAACAGAGTACTCAAACCTGCGTGCTCTTGCTAAACAATTGCGCAGAAATATGACTGCGTTGTTTCAGAATGAAACGATAATAATTTCATTGGGATATTCATTTGCCTGCCCTGCCTGCTCAATCGTCCAATAAAGTTTAATGGCTAACTGTAAGAACCTAAAGAAAAAGAAGTTCCATCAAGGATATTACGTAACTGTCTCATAGATGTGATCTTTCATACTCCAGGTGCCAACTACCAACATTATCAATCGCTTTTAGTAAACTGTAACACCTGTCGAATCTCCGGCGGACGTTCGTAATTTTCAAACAATTTGTTTTCTGTCTGAAAACCCCGGCTCATGCAAGGGAAGTATAACACAACAGTTTTTGGCGCTCCCATCTAGGTCAATAATTCTGCGGGGGGTATTTCCAAATCTAAATATTTTGGATTTTAATTTTTGTAAAAAAAAAACTTTATTGCGGTTCAAGCTTTTCCTCGATTCGCTTCAGCGCGCCGTGCACTCCCTGTATACGTAAAATTGCACGTCGAAAACAAACAGAAAAAATGGAAGAAACGGAAGTAAAAAGAAGCAGAGGGAGGTACAAGGGAAACTACGGTAGGAGAAAAAGAGAGAGAAAGTAATGCTTAGTTAACATTGCTATAAACGTTCATTGATGCGGAGTATGAAGCTTCCTTTTATAATTAAACATGAGGAAGATACGTAGAAAGGGGGGACGGACAACAATGACTTCCTCGTGTTTAATTACTGTTACCAACACTCTCGTTTTGTACTTTATTCCTTTTATCGACACAAAAGATAGGAAATCAGTATTGAAGCAACGTTGAGACTTCGTCCGTGTCGTTCTGTGTTTTAGTCCCTTGACCTTATCTCCAGTCTCGGGTTACTACATGATTAGACCTTCGGCTTTCTTGCCGGCTAATACTGCAATCTTATTGTCTGCGTAGTGATAAGAAGCTTCTCGGGACCCACCACGGTCTGTGTGTCTTACGCTGTCATTGATTATACCGTAAACTCCCGTAAGAACGACCCACCCAAAATGAAGAGATAAGTGGTGAACAACATGGTGTGGGCTATCTCAGGGGATGTGGCAAAAAAACTTTATAAAAAAAAGTAGTGATAAACACCGGGGATTCCAGCCACAAACCACATGACACGGGAAACGATAGCGCAGATCAGAGACACGCAAAGTTATGTTCCAGATGATACGACCACACGAGGATTCGCTACGAACTTCTGTGTTACCGGAAAAGATAGCAGATTGCGGACGCAGCAGATTCTGGTTTCACGGTGCGAAAACACGCGGAAATTTACTGCGAGCTTGCATGTCATCGGAACCGATGCCGCCGATCACGGACGCGGCTGATTTGAGTTTCACGGTGTAATACTCCCGCGGGAAGCCGCTTCTAGCTCGCGCGACACAGGAACCAATATCCTGAGCGCAAAAGCGGACCAAAACGCTGGAACCCGCTGCAAACTCGCATATCGCGGGGAACGAATACCGCAAGTCACGAACACAGCAGACTCCGATTTCCCGATGCATTAAACACGCAGTAGGGACTCGCGCGTCACGGGAACAAATATCGCGCGCTCAGACAGCGGCCAAAAACGCGGGAACCCAACTCGAACTCGCGTGTCACGCGTACCGGTACCGCAGATCGAAATTTTTATGGCATGGATATTTAGACAGAGAAACAGGATGGGCGATCTCTCGGGAGAGGGCGTTCATACGGAATTTTACGTAGGCAACGATCCTGTGTTTTTTCATTTGTATTTTTTGTTTGTTTCGTTTGTTCATCGGACCTGGGAATAAGTTCTCTTCGTGCTTTCGTGTCTTCATTCTTACGAGCCAAGAGACGGGGCGAAACGATGATGCCCTCATCGGGCGGCCAGTGCTCGCGGCTTTCGCCGCAAAGTGCCCTTATCAAGAACGGGCCGCACCGGAGGCGAGCCTCGGAAGGGCACCACGCCCTAGCCGCATCCGCGATTGAAGCCGATTCGGGGCACAACAAATGGCTGCTTAGACCCAGGGGGAGCGACTGAATGGAAGCGGCTGGCCAGGGAAACTCTTTGACAACGACGAGGCAAATGATGCCTTGATTGGGGGATCAATAACGGCGAGATTCCAGGATAGGTCAATATCCCTTGACGTGAAGGTAATTCCAGGCTGTGATCGCCATATAATCGGAGAGTTGATGCTTCGTGGGAAAATCGGAAAAGCACTGTTACTTTCATCACGAGGTTTAGTGATTCTTTGAGTCTAAAAACGAACCGGCTGCTTCTATATAATCACTGAGATCTTAAGAAACATACGCCGTGGCTAATTATGTTCCGACTTTTTGCTTAGGGGCCTTTTTTGTATTCTTATATGCGAGTACCGCAGTGTCATTGACTGCGGAGTGATGATGACATGCACGGACTCACCACGCCTCGTGTTTTATAGGCTGCCAGAAACAGACAGTTCTCTGCTGCGAACGACGATTGCTTTTATCTATATGTAAGAGGCTTAGCGACGGCTAAGCCTTTCACGTGGCAACCTATTGCCATCTACTGCTTCAGGACTAGAGTGCTCGACCAAACCTAATCGTTTTGGCTATAGCCAAAAAGCTTACTAGACGGCAGCATTGCCCGACAAGAAAAGTCAATTAACCGATTACTGGGGGACGAACACCGACTGTTACAATTAGCCCCGCTTTGTCGTTTTTATGTAGTCAACGATTCAAATTAATGACTCAACGAACAAATGAGGTTCAAGTTGCGACCCCAAGCTGAAGAAACATTCTATTTTTTGTCCGATAGCGGAGCCAAATTGTGTTGGCGTCGAAGTTCGATTGTCCTATTCAGAAAAATAAAGTGTTTAACTCTCATCATGTTCAACAAAAAGTTGAAAAAAAAAAAGAAAACTTGATGCTTATGAGAATTGAATTCGGAAGATTACACTTCTCCGTAAAGTCAATGAATTTTCTTTGTTGCAAAGGTTTAGGCCGACGTCAGAGAAGGAAATATGCGCATTCCGTGTAGTGTAAAGATATATTAGCAGTCGAATCGTGTTTGGCGCACTCAGGACACCTAGGGATACGCCTACGACGGAGAGTGGTGGTTGGCTCGAAATTATTTCGTATTTCGTATACTGCACCAAAGTTAGAGAGGGACTTGTGCCGTTTATCGCTTCAAGCCCTTGGTCAGATGTGTTTGGAACTCTGGGGATATGTTTTGCTTGATATCAATGTTACGCCATCTGATCGCATTGGGGGCCTTTTACTATCTCTCAGACTGGGAAGTGAGTAGGGTAGGTTGTGTGTAAACCTAGCTATTTAATCGGTTTCAGTGTTAGCAACAAGTCCGGGGTGTGAGGGTATTCATTTATTCAACATTTATCAACCAATCCCAAAAGACCCTTTATCGGATGCTTGATGTGAACCGCTATATCATCCAGTAACTTGTGAATAACGAGTAGCCACAAGGCCGTTCGTGTAGAGAGCATCTAACGAACATTATGTAGAAATGAAGCACTCATCGTTCGTCACTACCATGCCGTCCAGAGCTTCTTCATTAAATAACTGAAAGAAAGCATTGTTTCAATCGAGTGAGATAATTGTTTTCATTATTCCAGTGCACTTTACGACCTACACATTGTTCACCTGTTTACAGTTTGTCGCACTCCATTTTTATTTTCTTTGTGACCTTTTTAACCACACAAACGTTTTTTTCATTTTACTTGCTCTCAGCGAAAATGAGTTACGAATGAGTGTTCATTCTAGCAATATTTTCAGAATCTAATATTATGTTGCGAGATACCCGTGTTGTACCACTTGCATCAATGGATATCGAGTAATAAGGCTCTAACCAGGGATGGGCAGTATTGTGATACACCGGGACAGTATCTTAGAGATACTTGCGAGTGTCTGTATTGCTTTGTCGAAATACATTCGAAAAATGTTTCTGTGCCTCTCTAGTGAAATACATTCACATTGTATTACTTGTATAGCCGTACTCGGCTAGACTTTGTTACATTTGCGCTCGGAACTTAAAGCGCGGTGCAACGATATTTACTTATAACGTTTTTTTTTTTTTACTTTACACGAGCTTACTGGCACTATAGTGGGACCCAACTATACTGGCACGCAACTCCATTGATCAAGAAACCTCTTTGGCTCTGTGTAATTTAAAAAAAAAACGAGCGTTTTTTTATTTATTTATTTATTTATTTTTTTTTGCAAACTTTTATGACGTAATTCGGAGGTCACAATGTTGGTATCGTCCCCCAGGGACGGTATTTGAACGCGATTCATAAAGCGGGCCCGAACACTGCGTGAGCACTCTATTTGGGCTCGCGATAATCAATAGGTCGACAAGCATTCGGGTAGTGGCTCGTGTTCAATCGCTGCAATAAAGACAATAGTCGAACCGGGAACGCGACAGAACAACACATGACGAAACAGCACGCGACAAAATATCACGGTCAACAAAGCACGCGTCAAAACAGCACAGCGTCAAAACAGCACGGCGACAAAACAGCACGTGTACAAATAGCACGCGACAAAACAGCACAGCGTCAAAACGGCACAGCGACAGAAGAGCACGTGCCAAAAACAGCGCGGCGTCAGCGTCGAAACAGCACGAACTTCGAGCGTGCTCTTCACCTCTCTCTGCGCGAATAATTTCGAACCTCCGTGACCTTTTCGTTTATTGTGGCTAGGTTATAAAAGAATTAATTGCCTAGTTCAGTGCTTACCAAACTCCGCAACCCGGAGATCCCCCAATATATGAAATACGGTGTCACAACCCCCGCTTGCGCTTTTCACGAGGCGACAAGTTCATTTTCCGTGAATAAAATGTCCCGGAAACACGCGGCTGCAGCTTGCAGGCGAGCAGTTGTTTTGAGTTAAATTCACAGATTATTGCCGACGAAGGCCTCGATCGAGTGGAAACCGGTGAAGCAGAAACATGCCACAGCCTCAATGCTGTTGCCGTACAGCATGGGCTGAGCGCACCATTGCCGCACATGCTTTCTGTTTTTTTTTTCTTTTAACAACTAACGACAGCACATTGCCGTGCGATTGATTCATTTATGGTAGACGACATCAACAGCAAACTTGCGCATCAAATTCAGCAGAACTGCCCGAGCCAGAATACGCACCAGCGGGAGCTTCGGTACTGGCCAGGGGGCCTTCATGTACGCATCGAGTATACCCCCACTCCGAACTTGCTCCCAAGAGAACGGATTCGACAAATTGGCTGTAGACGACTTGGCTTTCGACCAATTGGCCTAAACCCTCCATTCTTTTACAGTGATCTACTTTGAGACATGCATTTTTTAACACCATACGCTATATTTAGGGTTCAGCGTTTTTGGCTTAAACAAAATGAAACCGGTAAAAGTACACCGAATTCATTTTTTAAAATTCGGTTTTAACCGAAAAAGGTCACTATTTTCGAGGGCAATTGGAAAGGCGGGTGCGGGGGGGGGGGGGGGGGGGGGGGGGCGGGGGGGGGGGGGGAGGTATGTCACTCATTACTGACCGTATGACCACTTACTTTCGGAATTTTCAGCTAGTCTCCGAGATAGGATCAACTTTCAACAAAAGCTCCGGGGGCGCCGGTGTCTTCAGGACGAAATCTGGGTTTTTCTCCTGATAGAGATTTGTGTGCATAATTCGTTGTTCAATGAAGAGAGTTTAATCGTGAACTGAACAATGAAAATCAAGGGCACCCGTAAATGCCGCAGATTTTATAACACCCCTAGCTTCCGTCTACTAGAGGAGGGCATAAATACGATTGTTTTATTGTCGTTTTTATGGTCGGCGTGAATTTGCCACCTCTCGCAGTCGTGCAAATTAGGAAAAAATGCACTAGGTACAATGCTTGCAAATTTCTGGATTTTGATATTTGCCTCTCCAACCGAAGTGGTAGTGAAGCTCGTGTTCGTCCTGTGTACAAATACGTGCACACGACGATAATGTCAGATCACAATAGGACACCCGTGCGTTTTGCAGAACACGCGTCGGCTGCCACCGTCAGCAACAAATAAGAAAAGCAGGACCTGGTATATACTCACTGTACATTTTAAACAAACGCTTTTAAATATTGCATTTTCGTCAGTACACTGGCTTTCGTCAATAAACCAAAAAGAACCGAGAGGTTTATGAGTCTACAAATATTTACTGCAATAAACCGCAAATTTCTGTTTAGGAATAAAAACCGAAAAAAGAGCGCCGAATTTCAAAATAATAAAGAACCGGAAATGCCAAACCCTAGCTATATTGTCAATTTCATGTTTTGACGCTGTGCTGTTTTGTCGCGGTGCTGTTTTGATGCAGTTCTCTTCTGTCGTTGTGCCTTTTTGACGCTGTGCTGCTTTGTCGTCGTGCTGCTTTGACGCCGTGCTGTTTTGGCACGTGCTCTTCTGTCGCCGTGCCGTTTTGACGCTGTGCTGGTTTGACGCGTGCTGTTTTGACCGTGCTGTTTTGTCGTGTGCTGTTCTGTCATAGTTCCAGTCGAACCATAACAATGTCTGGACCTCAGTAAAGCGTGTCCTGTGCTTTGCCAACGCTAGGATGTGACTATATGTGAATAAATGTTTTCCGGAACCGCGGTAGGTGCGCAGAAAGCAGTTTGTGGCGAATGTATATGTATCTGTATTCCGGGGAACATTTTTGCCCCGGTTTTGTAGAAGTATTTTACGGATATCCCGTCACATAATAAAAAAATTTACCTCAGCATCAGTATTTTAGCATTAAAATACATATATCTCGGTGTTTTGTATTCCGGAACATATTTTCAGTATATCGTCCCAGTCCTGGTCAAAACATTTTCTTCTGCGACTTTCGTGTTGTGCAGTGGTTCAACAAAACACACACACACACAAAAAAAGTAACTTGGCGTTCAAAAGACATCAAGTGCGCCCTCACGCCGTCCCTTGGACTCTTACCGTTATCTGTAAATTGGTTGTGATAACTTTCTCAGCCCCAAAAGTGTTGTATCTTGTTATTATTGAGCAATATTAAGGAAATATTAAAATGCTGCACATGTACCTGAGGTCATGGTGAACAGAACAGCGTACAACAGACCCACTTGCCCAGCTTACCACACATCTGCAATTTATTTATTGTACACCGGGACCTGAGGTCTTCTTTTTTATTTGCCCTCTCATTTAGTTCCACAGAGAAAATATGTGGACCTTGATTTTGACCAGCGACATTCCAGAAATAAACGTTTGCTTTAAAAAAAAAAAAAAACATCTTTTACTGGGACGTCGAGGATGCGAAACAACGTGCTTAATGTCAGAGAACTTTTTTGTTTTTTATTGAACACGGTTTTTGCGTACACAGAAAAGCGTCCGCGTGTCTGGATCGTCATATAGTGCATGAAAGGCCAGCCACTGCGCTCGCTCTACGCACGAAATCCGGAGAATAATAGGCATGTTAAATACAGTTTCCGCTGGGATAATGAATGTTGAACGGGCGCACTCGTGATAAGCGCTTTTTCGATAATTTTGATAGCGTGTCGTTGGTGGAACTCCGACGACACTCTGCCAATATAACGACGAGATATCTTTCACATGTGCGTTGATTTAATTGAGCGTATGAAACAAACAATAAAGAATACCATCATGTTTTATTCATCAATGTGGGAAAGGCTTGCATCTAGTTAAAAAAAGAAACGAAACAAGAACGCAAATAATTGATAAACATTTGCAAGGCCGCTCCCTTTTTGCAAGTTGAATTAATTGGTTCAGCGTGTAGTATTGATTCCTTAAGGTAGGCTTGTAACGTGACCCAAACACCGCACATAAAGAAGTTAATAAGCATATTTTAGCTCGTTAGTTTGCTGATCATGACGGTTATCGCCCATCAGATGTAGCCGACTCTGATTACCGCTTGGTTACGACAATACGTATATAGCGGTCACTTCAGTTTGTTTGGATGTGTTTTTCTTAAATAATAAACATCCCGTCTCTACGTTTTATTATATTCTAACATACTCGAATGCATATTAGAACACATTCAATTTAATTTATACCACACGAGTATAGCCCATCAAAAGTCAATTTGCCGTGGCAAAAAAGCTTATCAAAAACATATATAATAAAAGCTATCAGGAAGTGCCTTTTTATCGTGATGTAAATCCTGATTGATACATTTGTATACCACTTCAAATAAACAATATTGAACGGTGTTTACACAAAAATGTGTAGGTACTTCTATATGGATTTTACTTCATGTGATTCTCAAACAAACTTTAGTCGTGAGTGCGCCCTGTATCGTTCAACTCATTTATCAACATGTTTTTTTTATAGTTAATTTCAAATCCCAGGATAAAACAACTGACCTTATTAATCAATTTGTGCAATAGTAAAACGTTGCAGCTTTTACAATATAATATTTTGTAAACCTAAATAGGTAAAATACCGGTGATCTGGCGGTTTGTTGAATATTTCCAGGATTATTTCATCTTTTTTTTTATTTCTGTGTTGTGCGCGCATATTATCAACCCGTTTTGTACTTTCGCATGAAGTAGCATTTTTTCGTGTGCCTCCGCTCTTGTGCCTATGTAGGGGGTTGGTGGCCTTGTCAAGCTGTAATTCGCAGCTTTTTTTCCCTCGAGCTCCACCATCAATGTAGATGGAAATAAACGAATCAATTGAGGCTCCACCCGGTTCCGAGCAGCTAATTGATAAATACAACTTCACATGACGTAATTTGTATTTCCAGTCTTTCGATGAATCCTAGTGCGTTTACATTATATAAATCGAGGAATCGGATTATTAGATAATCATAATTCTAACCCCATGCCTCAAGCCCCACTCAGTGTTTGACGTCTCAATGAAGAAGAACAGACATATTTTGCAAGCATCCCAAAAACCTGCTAATGCCAGAACACATGCTGGAAGGGCACAAGAAGGGAAGAGAGCCGCAGGAACCACGCCCGGTTGTCATCAACTGCTGCGTACTCTTCCAATTCACCATATGTCGCAACGTTACCAAAGCTTTGTTGATAATATTCCTACCGATTCATCATTTAAAATACTTCGACTGGAATGATGAACCATGGGGTCAAGATATGCGAAGAACAAAGTTGTTTTTATTATTTTCGATAATCTTAAAACGCACGGGCATTAAATGAGGCGCATCTGTTAGGTTTAGACAGACATTGCTTCCTTGCCCAGCTTCTTTGAGGATAAAGTTGAACTAGGCTGCTATTAATTTTTTCTCTCGCTTTTTTTTCCTGAGTAGGAACGCTCCTTATGGGTATGATCAGTGGGTTCTGTTTCAAACTATAAAACCATTTTTCGGTCGATACGGACTTACGGGCAGACCTCTCAAAGGAAATGAGAAACGGATGGATCTTTGGCAATTGCTTTTTTAAGATACGCAAAAAACAGAAAACAAATATAACGAGAAAGGAAGTAATATGCCCACTAAAACAAAGCTTATGAACATCGTTTTAAAAACGATCGGATGAAATGGAGGCTTTTCGAGCCTCCTCATAACTCATAAAGAGTTTACAACAACTGAGACAAAAAAAAAAGTTCGGCAAGATATCGCAGCCTTGTAGTGGGAAATAAGAACTAGCTGCTAACTGATGGCGTTCACGGAATGACTTAAATGTGAGAAAAAAAGGTTTATATTTTTTCTTTTCCGGAATAACTGTATGTTTTTATTAGTTTTGAAAATATGAACTCTTTTATTTGGATCCTCAGAAAATATTTTAGAAGTTTTGCAGAGCGCTCAAGTTCGCCAATCGAGAACGGCCAGCAAAATTCACTTACATAAAGTTTCAAAGTGGTCACTTTCTTCTGGGTTTTGCAGGAAGTCTAAATTTTTTAAACCTTTTTACAACTCGACTTTTTATGTAAGCACCGTAACTTTAGAATGGACGCACCATTTTATTAAGTTCACAAGATATATCTAACCCACGTCTAAGGTTTATTCTTTTAAATATTTCTTTCCCTCGTAGATGTGCGATGTAGACAGGGATTTCGAAACGAAGTTGGTGTCAAGTTAAGCCCGAATTATTTCATCCCGCCAATGAAATATTTTGAGCGTTAATAATAGCTTTGGGCGTAATGTAATTATTTTCACATAATTAAGACTCTTAATTAGAGTGGTTTTGTATTACCTACCAGGTGTTTTGTTCTCTCGGTGAGGTACTTTTAGGCATCTTTAGGCAATCTAAAACAACTATTGGAGTGACAACCTTGCTCGCGCGAAAAGCAATATTTGTCGATGTAGTTTGTTTTACTTGTTTCTTTTGTTCGCAAAGTATTAAATAATTATCAGTGGAGGACAATGAACACACAGATTATAATTCTGAAGTTCTTCGTTCATGCAATTCAGGATAAAATTACTCAATCTAGTACGCTGGGGAAACAGAACGAGTGTTCATGAGCCGGGTATTCGTCAATTTATTTTCCGAAGAGATTCTGAACATTTTTTTTTTTTCAAATTTTGGTCGTGTTGATTTTGAAGGTTGCTTCTGAATATGCTAGAATTAAAAAAAAATAGTTAATATTTGTAGAATTAATACATTAGAAGAGGCATGACTTAACACTTTTTGACTAACCAATTTTTTCATGGCATTTTATAAGTACTATATATTTGGTAACTGCGCCGTGGTGCTGTATTCAGTTTTGTAACACAGATTTTGTGCGAGACTCTAAATATTTTGGTATTTAATTTAATATTGTCTCGATATGAACCGGGCGCAATAAGCTTCATATGGTATAAGTAATTGAAAAGCTAATAATTATTTAGGTAGATTTTAGATATACTACTAAACGAGTTTCTCGTTACACAGTAAAGAAAGAAATGTAGGAAAGGGACGACACAGAAGACACTCCTTTTCATCTGCAACAAAAACGTTTACTGACTCGAAGCTCGTCGGCTGAAGCCCAACGGAAGTCCTGCAGAGGGAATCGTATCTTGAATTCCCTGAGAAGTAATTAACCTTTCGTTTTTGACCTTATGCTCCAAGGGAGTTTCGAGACTGCATGTATCACGAAACAAATCAAGGTGTAGGTATTCCTCAAGTCAAATTCTTAGAGCAGATTCAATTTAGGACTTTTATAGTAACCGTATTTTTTCATAATATTCAAAAAAAGGTAATCTATTTGATAGTGCACTGTGTAGTTTTTTTTTCTTCTTTTAGCATCAATTTTATAAAAATGCGCGAACATTTCGGCGTTTGTTATAATATTGCGTTTATATGGTACACGGTATACATAGCAAGTTTCACGCCATAAACGTGGTTCAAAAGTTAATTAAGTAATTAATTTTTATACACTCTGTTCTTCTAAGTCACTCGAAATAAAAATGGTAGACGATAAGACAATGTTTCACACTCTTAACTGTTCTACGGTTGCATTCTCCCTATGACGACTATGATGTAGTCGTCAAATCGACGACTACATTCATTGAATACAAACTTGAATACAAAGGCAACGTAAACACTTTCACAAGCCCATATAGACGCACGCGCACACACGCGTACACAAGACACCCACGCACGCGCGCACACTCGGGCATAAACGCACGTGCACGCACACCTTTCCCACACTAACCCCCCGGTAAGCACACGCAAACACAAAAATGCTTGCACGAGTACGCACATACACATACGCACGTACACATGCGCAGGCTCGAACGCACCCATGCGTACACAAAAAAAGAAACACGATTAATTAAGTGCAAACCCAACTGTTAAAGCACCAAATTACTAACATTCGAGCGAGGTTTAATAACAAATGCATGCTAAACAAAGCTAAGCCGAGCAACCAATTGAAGAAGACAAAGACAATTATCAATGTGTCATTCGAAGTATGAATATTTCAAGTTAAAAAGAAAACGGAATGCCACGTTTTAGCAACAATAAAAAAGAAGTGGATCAGTTGCAACGTTAACAATACCATCCGAAAGGCGATGAAACTTAATCATTGTATTAAACACATGCTTAAACCCAGAAATTCTGGCCAGACACAATCGAAGCATTTAAAATTCAATTTAACCTGCTGTTAGAAGTTGTCATTCTACCCGAAATAGTTTAAAAAAGGATAAATATAATATTATAAGTTGAGACCGGTATGATAACTTGCAACTTGCAAGTAAATCCTTGGGTTTCATATGTCAAACCAACAAAACGCACCGAGCCCCCCTTGCGAAAAAATGCGGATTACTCTCGATAGTCTGGGGACCTTATAAATAGTGACTTATATACAATCAAAATCTAAGTTGTGTGGAGGCTTCACAGCAATATGCCTTCGTCATTACAGGTCACTCGAGGCGGGATTACAACTCACCAAATCGAGATTTGTAAACCGGCATTTTACTTCGGGCTACCGACGTGGTTTTCTTCCTTCTTTCTTGTCGGAGCTAAAGTCACTGGATCTGGGAGAGTAGCGCCAGTGCCTTCTTATCTGCTAGACGGACACAAACAAATACCAACATATAGATAAAAAAAAAACTCTCAATCGCTGTCGGTTGCCATGGTCAACGCCATTTCGGATCCTTTCAAAGCTTTGAAGCTTCGAAAGGGTCGTCAAAACCAGTCGCACCAAGATCGCTACGGAGCAACATCCTACTGAAAGCGTTCCTCAGCCAATATGAGCGTCTTTGGCCCTCTGCTTGCAATACAATTATCACTCATGCTTGTTTCCCCAGATATCATACAATTATGTTGCTCTTGTTGCGTGTTTCAACGCAGTAAAATTGTCTTTTAATGCCTCGAAGCACTGACGTTACGTCTGATGGCGGTACGAAGATGTACGGCATCACACGCGGCGTCGGTGCTTGGGGGCATTAAAAGAAAATTTTACTGTCTTAAACACGCAAGAAGAGCAACATAATTGTAAGAGATCTGGGAAAATAAGCATGAGCGCCCAATCTCCAGTTACAACGCCTACACACACACACACCTTAAATTGAATCGCAGCGGACGCTACGAGCCATGCTATTCAATACAGCTATGTGAATGCATCACGTGACCACTCGCGCCGCACGCCGCTACGGTCCTCCTGAAGGTCACTTGACACACGGCATTGGATTCGCTTCGAAGGCTAGTAGCGTTATCTCTGGTCCATCGTAGGTGAGATGGAGTATGGTGGGAGGAAGTTGTCCGAGAAACGCTATCTCGCGTGAGTGCTTGTAACGTCAATGTAACCAGACAGGGTCTAGGGCGTGCTTCCGCTTAGCCGTCAACACACGACATGCCAGTTAGAACACTATCGTAACGATTCCACAGGGTTTGTAGCGACCACTAACTGCGACGGAGAAGAAGGAAAAGAAAGGACAAGAAGCAAAGAGCTAAGTAGCAGATTTACAAGAGCTGTTATGCGACAAAGAGGAAAATGCTTCGTGCGTAGTAGAACTCGGAGGCCTACAGTTCTAGAATCGTTTTCTGCAGTCGTTGCCATCTTGAGTCGCGGAACTTCCAGTAGCGGAAGAAAATTTCGTTTTGCCCTTTTCACGCAACTGGGAGGTGTTCACATTTTTTTTTTTTTTTATCACGGTTGATAATTTTTTGTCTCGCCCATACCGGATGTGTGAAATATGCGGCTGAACACGAGTGCAAACGAAAAGTGTCTAGACAACATAACCCCTTCTTTCCTAATGCATATATCGCGTTTCGTGCTTATCACTTCAAATAGGTTTAACTACAATAAAAACAAAAACTCGAATAAACAATGAATAGGTTTAGTTTTTAGCTTTTTGTTGTTGGTGCGCAACTCAAGTTTTTCCGCTGTACAACGTAACCATATTAAATAAAATGTGACAGTTACACCCTCACTCACCGTGTTTAAAACTGACAAGATTCCGTGGATTAGCTTTGCTTTGCATCGACGTATCCTTACTCTAAAATTACTTGTTGCTGGGCTAGTTGGTGATGAACGTTTTGAACCATGGTTAAGACAGTAAAAAGTAAAACAAAAAAGGGGGACTAAGGCAAGGTTCCGCTAAGCGGGACCACGCCTTAGTACCCCATTTGGTTTCATTGACGTTACAAGCGCCCGTGTTTGTCTTGCCTCTTGTGTTCGTCTTTTTAGCTCTCTTAACCATGGTTCAAAACGTACTTACTCAAACTCATGACTCGCAGAAAAAAAGAAGATTAACCTTAATCGAATATTGACTGAAAGGGCCCTGCAGTGAACCATTCAAAAGCAAGAACACATTGGGTCTCTGTCTGCTCCCGCGTGATCTTAGATCCATCCATCGCGGTCCTTGAAAGATCATTTTTCATTGAGATTGAGCACCCTTGGATGAAACATAAAAGAATCGTTTTATTTTTTAAAGGAACCGATATTTTGTGTTATTCTGTTGGTGATTTCACGTTGTATTAGGCCCTGAAGCAGCGTAGTGTCGTTTGTCTGAATTTTTAACATTTGATCAATGATGTTTCAGGAAAACTTTCTAAAAAGATAGCAGTATCTTGCAAAAAAAAAAAAATGAAGGGTTATACAGATCTTTCAATGCCTTGCCTGTTGCCATATCGGCAATGAGTTTTGACCCCCCCCCCCCTCCCTTTTTTCCACTCTTTATACTTTCAGGCCGATAAAGCTTGTTTTATGGGTAACTGCTGTAGATTTCTGTATTCTGATATGCACTGTAGCTTTTAAGCTGAAATCACTGATGGAAGCGCCGCGCCATTCGCGCCAAATTACGCCATGAACGAAAGTCTCCTGCATCTTTTGCCATGATGCCATTTTCACTAAGAGTCACGCCAAACCTGCTCCGAGATGGGCTTAGGCTAAGCGAAAAATAAATATATTTTAATCTTGGTCGACTCTATTACCTAGAAAAGTAGAAAGAAACGAAAATGGTACAAAAATATATTTCACAGCGTCTCTACTCACCTTTTCTAACACATACAACTACGAACACAGATCCTAAAAGCGTGTCACGGAGCATTCGCTGCATTTGGTTGCTTTAGTCGATGAAATAACATGCACAGGAAGATGAACGAATGCCATGATGTCGCGCTTTGACACTGTTTGGTTGGTCCCATTGGATCATAGCGTCGGCTGCGTTTTGAATTACGGCGAAAAGAGGTTTAGAGATTGCTCGTCAACCGCGCCGGTTGGTTGATGCACTGGCGGGTTGATCGCTGACATCGTCTAAATTTCCAGACAATGTCGGGTCGGCGATGTCAGGAGCGAAACCTCGCGAGAAAACAATGCCAATGAGTAGGATGGCGGCTATTTTGTTAAGAAAGGACCAGGGTCTTGTATTCCTGGTGAGATCCCTTGATTATCATCTCTGCCACATGCCTCCGTGCCGCCTCTCACCGCCTGCCACCAGCGAGTGCGTCGAGCTTTGTCGCTTTGCACTCAAATGCTAGGAGCGGCGGATGACATGGGGGAGCGCCTTGGTCAATGCAATAGTCTCGGAAATTATGCTCAGAGCTGTTCTAAGACTACCGTGTTTTGGTCTTGATTTTAGGTTGATCTCTAATTTTAATAAGCTACGAGAAGAAAAAAATTACTGTGGGTATTTTTTTTTTTAAATATTGCGGTAATCATAGAAGTTCCCACTCAGCTGTCGATCGGAAAAGAAGCGTGCTTTCACTTCACTTTGGTTCCAACGCGCTAAAGAGCACTGTCACTTGTGAAACACAAGTGTAGGTTTTCATATTATTAGTTGTTGGTTGTTTTTGCAGTTTTTATTATTAAAGTATTGATTTGTGTAGATTTGTAAAACTTGAAGGGGAGGGGGCGCATTTTCATTGATATACATAGTTTAGCTCATATGTTGGTTTTTGCAGTCATTTTACAAAAAAAAAAAAAAATAGAGGCTAAATAAACTCCGAGAGCAAACATGGGAAGACAATTATGCTTTATCTCAACTGAAGTGTTGCGCTATGATTCATTTAAAAAAATGACCTTAATTTTATCATAAATATGAATGCTCTTCGACTCCCTCATTGACAACAATATTTTAGCAGATTTTGATTCAGTAAACACTTCAAAATATTATTTTTTTTTTACTTTTTGTTAAAACCTTGTACCGTAAACCTGCACCAACTTGCCAAAAATAAAATTGAACTTAATCCTAGCATGTTAGTTATCCAGCGTTCAACTTGATAACCCAAAAATACTCGCTATTACTCCTAAACTCCCTATTTTACGCAAACCTATATATTTAAATTTTCTTGCTTTCCACGAACAATAAGCGAGTGGAATTCATTACCCCAGGAATTATATTTTTTGCCTGATTTCCTATCATCATTACAGCACTTAATTGATTTTTTCTTTCACTATGAGCATTTTGTATGCTTTGTAGTATGAATGTATGTGTTAGCGCCTATATAAGTATTTAGTACTTGATGAATTTGTATTACTGTTAATGCCTACAAGCTTGAAAAAATTGTTAGATATTGAAATATGTATATTATCTGTATTACGTGTCAATGTTTCAGCGTAGCATTATATTTTTAGTGTCATTTTTATGTAACCAATGTTCATGTAGCGTTGACTTGTGTTTCTGTGTGACTTGCGTTGACTGTGTTTTGCGACGTGTGACGTGTGACTTGCGGAGACTTGTGTTTTGTGAACTGCTTCGCGTTGCAGTATGTTTATAATCTAATTTCCTTGTAACCACTGTTTATGTGGCATTATTTGATTTCTCCGCCATAGTGTTGGGCCCATAAAAGCATGCAGTGTGAAAACTTCACAGGGTCTTTAAAACGTTATCTGTTATCCCTAAAACGACTTGAAGGCGAAAGCACATGTGCCGATGCATTAAAGAAAGACACGTGATGTACTCGCTCTGTCCTCCGTCTTAATGTGATCAGTCATCTGAGTCCTTCGTCTCAATGTGCTGAGTCATCATCTGAATTCTCTTAGTCATCCACTGACCGATCACGTAAACATTTTGGTACCTTTCGTGTCGCCGACGTGTTTTCACTCAAAGACTTTGAAGGCCGACTTAACATGAGACATATAAGGCTTTTGCCTTAATAAATAAATAAACTAAAAGCTCCTAATGTTAAGAAAAGGACAGCTCCGAAAGGCATGTCGTTTATGCACTCACATCACAAGCCCGGAAAACAACGTCTGGAAACAAGATACACTCACTTCTGTCATTGTATCTCCATAAAAAAGCATATAACCAGTAGGGTCCCTTCATTCAATTAGAAACCGCGTTCGCAATCATCGTACCGTTTTCGCAACGCTTCTCAGGCTCAAAAACGCTTTGATCGCAAGCCTGGAATCTCGGCTGAACCAATTCGCGCTCTGCATAAATTAACCTTACGCGTATGCTCTGTGTACATACAAGCGCGACCTACTGTGCAAGCATCGAGCAAACGAGAGTCTTGTGAGCCGATTTCAAAGCATCTCGAAACACTTGCTCCTTTGGAAATCCGCTCACGAACCAACTTCGGTTTCCCCTTTTTCCTCTTTACACGCGTTCACCAATCTTTACGGGCCGTTGGTCGGTCGCATTGCGGATCGTGAAATTGAATCCAGCGGCTCGGTTTCGGCGTCGTTCTCCACTTTGCAAAACGGAATCTCTTCAAACTCGAAGTGCGGCTTCAAAAATGAAGATACAAATACGTGAATAATAAATTCTGGAGTAAGCTTCAAAACGTAAGATGCAGTGGGAAAGTGCGGAGGACAGCAAGGGTCCTTGTAACAAATGCAGGCTCAGAAATCCAGAGAAAACATCAAATTTGCGATTCGTTATAACCTAAAGTGTCAAAAGATGTGCGAGTTTTTTTCTTCGGCTATATCCCTTTTATTTTTTGTTCGTTGTTCCCCCCATCCCTCCCCCCCCCCCCCCCCCCCCCCAACCCGAATTTAAGAGTGCCTCCGGCTTGCTTTGAGTCTATGAAAACCGTTCTAAAGTATGAAAGCTGTCAGTTCTCTAAACTAAGCAAATATTTTAGAGGTTTTTAGCTAATCATACGGTCGAAAAATAAACCAGGAGCTGGTGAACATAAAGAGTGTCAGGTGCTGTAATTAAGAGGTAAAAAAAAAGAAGAAAATTATTACTTTCTTTTTTTCTTTTCCTCGTTTCCATCCCTCGTAGCTCTGCTGCGTTGAAACCCGGTCAAAGGACTTCATTTGTTTCAACCATTTCAGTTTCTGGTTGTTAAAGCTAAACCCTTTCATGGCGTATCATAAATGTGCTGCAGATAAGGCTCAAACAGTGACCACACTCTATTTTCATCAGGTATTGAAATCTAGTAACGTAATGCAGAACACTTTGGAAATTCGTGGACTACCCAGCTAAACTCGCCAGCACATTGCGTTAAAGGGGCTTGACCTCTACAGTACCCTCCTTACAGAGAAGCCTGCTTGGAGTTGTTCATCTCCCCAAGACGCTTGCGGCCGCTGCCCTTGAGCATCCGCCGCTCTCGAAGCGTAAAGCCTGGTGCAGACAGTTGCGTTTGACTGCGTTTGACTGCGTTGCGGCTTCGAGAAACCAGGACATCTCTGCTGCTTATATCGCGTGCCAGGATGATTCCTTGAATTGGATTCCACGCTTCATACGAAGCACATATGTGCCGGTGACTCGCTTTCGGTTCTCGACGCAACGCAGTCAAACGCACTCAAACGCAAGTGTCTGAACCGGCCTTTAGGCTCGTTCACAGTGCCCCATTTTCTTACGTTAAGTTACGTTACGTATAAGTCACCGAAACATTCATGTCTCGACTGTGGCGTGTCATGCTTTCTCATTGAACTGGTAGCCTCGCTTAATATGAAGCACAAAGGCTCCCGGTGACTTCAACGTAGTCGCGAGTTTTAGAATGGGGGGCCCCACAGCTTTGGGTGCCCCAAACAGCTTGGGGCATTGCAATGGACATGCGCAGAAGTTCTGCGCATGCGCACTGGGACGCCCCAAGCTGTTTGGGGCACCCAAAGCTGTGGGGCCCCCTATTCTAACACTCGCTAATATTTCGTAACGTAACCTAACGTAAGAAAAAGGGGCAGTGTGAACCAGCCTTTAGTTCATGACTTCCGAAGAGAAGGGTTGGCACCGCCGTATTCCATAATCTGGAATGCACCAACAAGACTCTACCAACATACCGTCCGCGCGATAAGACCTCGCTCAATCAGCTTTTTAACTATATATGGTGTTTGATATTACCTCTAATAGTGTTTCTCTTTTTTTTTTTTAAGTGGTGGTGACGTTTAGACAGGTCCCGCCTTCATTAAATATTTATAATCCTGACCGGACATTAGATTATTATGGTAAGTTGACTAATTGTTCCATATTGTACCTTTCAGTCATTGAAGAAGCCCGTCCTACAACGCCTTCCTTGAGAAGGCAGTAGTATCTGTAAATAAATAAATAAATAAAATTAACTAAAATCGGTTAAGTAACTTTTACATTAGTGGTTTTAGTGGTCAAGTTTTGATCGTAGTATTGTGGACAATTACTCTTAGAGGTCAGACCAACTGAAATAAATTGCGAACATGTAATAGCCTTGTGTAGATATTAATTATTAAATTCGCCCGTTTTTAGCCCGATTTACAAATTGCGCTCAAAAAGAGCGGCGCAAGCCCTGCCCACAGTGACGCTTGGAAGAGTGACGTACGGCAGTCGTTTCAATAATGTCGTCACTACCCCGACAGCGTGGCCTTGGTGGGTGCTCCGACGACACAAGAGATGACGTCACTCTTCTAAGCTTCATTGTGGGCTTGGCTTGCTGTGCTGTGTTTGCGCGCCAATATAAAATCGGGCATAAATAAATAAATAAAAAAAACGTGACCGGTCATTAATTAATGCCTTCAAAAATAGTACATAAGATTTTTTGCAAATTATTTTAATTTGTCTGACCTCTAATAGCAATTGGCGTCACAATTCAAATTTCAACATGCCCCCTCAATTTAATACTTGAAAAGACAATCAACAAATTTTAGTTAGATAGCCAACTTACCATGACGAGCTTCTCATCATATAATGTCCGCCGAGCCTGATCAACTCAGTTTGAAGACGGACCTCCTCTATCTCCCACCCCATTAAAAGAAAAATCTTTTCCAGCTAAAATAGAAACACCCTGTATAATCAATGACAAGACAAGAAGTCAAGGATGTCTCCTCGACTGTCCAGCTTCCTGCATGTGCCTGTCTCTCTTCGTCGTGCTTCGACGGCGTTGTGAAGGCTCAAAACTCAAGGGACGCCTAAGTAATACAGGAGGTTGGAAGCTCCTTCTGGAGGCTGGATAACTGAAAGGCCTCTTTGCCATTCTAACCGTGACTGCGCGTGACCAGAAGTCTCGCTGCTGTTGGTTTTTCGACGGTTGGTCAAACACCCTCTTGATATCTTTGGTATAAATAATTCCGCTTTCGTAGACGGAACGAAGAGTAACATCAGACTCTCAACTCCGACGGTGCTGGAGCGAAAATGAGATGACTCAAACTTTCACACTGTACTTCTCACACTTCGTCGAACATCCGGTTCGGAGCTGATAATTTGTGACGTCAGAGCAAAGCAAATCCTGGTCGTCACGTCACGCATAAGAACTAAAAGAAGCCGCCACCAAAACATCTCGGCGCTAATACTCAGTGACCACATATGAATGCACCAGAAGCTACCGCCTCCAACAGGCGCTCATTGTCTTTTGACGTGCTTTCGCTGCGAGGGCTTATAAGACGCCGAGTGAGCAAAACAATACGCGATGTTATAGAAAGTTTGGCGTAGTTTTATTGACGGTAAAAAGCGCGTGAGAAGCCAAATTTTTTTCTCTCTTTCTCTTTCTTTTTTGCCTTTTGTATTCTTAGTTTATTGATTATACTTGTATGCGCACGCTTAAGGAAAACTGAAGTGGTCCCGTATTTGAAAAGAGACATTTAAATCGTCTTCATTTGGCCTCAAGAATCATGAATATTCCGATTATTTTTTTTTTTTAATTCAGTGCGCGGGGACTGCAAAAAACATTTTCAAAGTACCACCGAAGCCCCTCCTTCCCGGATACTGACGTCATATTAGGAGTTTTTGGAATCTCCCCTCGCGCGCATCTTCAGGACCTATGAAAGCTATACACGCGCACTCTTGCTATTTTCCAAAAGGTAAGAAAAAAAAAAAGACGTAACGAATGGTGCCAGTGCGGGGGAATCAACGAGGTAGAGGACCTTAGAGAGACAAACTGGCAGCTGAAAGTTTCCTCCAATTGGCCGCTGCCATGTTGCACAATTTTGACCACTAGACACGTGACCTTATAGTTTTACATCTAGATTTCAACGAAGTACCACGCACATATAATTGCTTATTGATCTTTACTAACAGTACCGACGAGACAAGTTATGTTTCGTTTGTTTCAAGTCCAAAATGTGCTTTTATGACAAAAACTCGGGCAGCTTCGCAATGCCTGCGCTAGATGCCGTTAGCCGTGGTGTTGTATTTTTTCTTTCAGCGGAGCTAGACACTGATCCTTTGGCCTAGTGGTGTTGAAAAACAGTTTACGTTTTTTAGAGCCATCACAGTAAATATCTCGGCTGAGTTTTGCGTAAAAGCCTCAGGATTTGGTATACGGTAACGTGTCTAGTGGTCAAGATTGTACAACATGGCGGCAACCAAGTTGGGGTCACTTTTGCCTGATGAACAGGATGCCGGTTTACCGCTCTAAGCCCCTACCTCGTTTGGGGGGAATATACCTGGCAAGCTTGTAATTGTACGCGCTGCCCACACGAGCGACACGCGCTTGGTGGCCAAAGGGACTTAATATAACGTACCAACTGGTCAGAAATTTTTCGAGTTTTTTTGCGTGCCAATGCATTAAGCTTGCATCGCTTAATGTGACAACTCAAACTGCGTTTTCTGGTCTATACATATGTTTCGGCATCGTCATTCGCTGAGTTGCCTCCGTTAGTTGCGGTGATTGACTCTGCGAGTGTTGTGCAGGAAAGTAGACGCACGGGCTTTTTTTCGAGTGTGGTCGCGTGACAGGTTCACAGCGCCGGATTGCCCGGGAGGGCTTGTGGCGTCTGCTGCCGCCAATTGTAAGGTGAAACGAAGTGGACTTGCGCATTAGTGTGCCACTAAGGCATTTCGTTTTCAATCGCGAATGACAATTTCATCCGCGCCGAAGGTGGCTGGTGAGCGCGAGACGCAGGACCGCCAGCCAGGTAATGCTCCGTAGGACCTTGTTATTCAGGATTAGCTTCATTTTGGGGTGGGATGGAAGTGTTCACTTATTCTCCCAAAAAGTCGGAGGTACACATCCGCTGGGTACCAGCTCCTGTTCGCTGCTTGGGGCTTCGCTTCTGTTTTATTCTAACGGAGCTCGTCACTCAAGACACGTTTTCTAGCCTACAAGATATCAGAAAGAAATAAAGCATAGAGGAGACGAAACACAGACGAGTACATACTCATATTCTTTTGCGCCGTTCATAAACCGAACACAAGAAACAAACAAGAAAACTTTACATTTTCTAAATTTTCACTTGATAGGTCTTTATCTGTCTGCGAGGCTCACTGATGGTCAAGGGGCGGTGCACAGCAGCAGCTCTTCTAAAATCAACAAAAGCACTTTGTTTTTATGTTTTGTCTCGCACATGTACACACTCAAAAGCTTCCTTAATTATATGCTGCCACTTGGACGAAGTAAACTTGGTCCCATTAAAATATCATAGGCTTAAGTCGTTCAGGCATTTAGAGCTGAGAGTCTCATTAGTATTTAACAGAACTTCCAGTCTTGTAGAGAGGACTTATGAACTAGCAAGTTTTCAAGCAGAAATTAAGTGGAAAGCTTGTTACAAAGAAACGACCACGAGTCCAAGTTGCCTATCAAGGGCGTTTTCGCTCTCTTCGCCTATTGCGAAGTCACTTTCGATGGTAAAGTCTACGCACACTTTTCTGGTTAGGAGTCATATCATGATATCAATACACATAAGAGTTTTACTGAATTTGTAACACTGTCACTATGTGTCGCGTGACATACGCGGGCACGTTCGTGTCGTTTTTGTTTACGAGCGTTTTCATACTAAACCCACCATATCACCAAATGCATAAAAGGCATTTTAATATTCCAAACACACAGGAAAATAAGATGTCGCTAACTAAACTTTACTGCGTTCATAAAAATAAAAGATGCACGCAGCAATTATTCGCTGTTAAGATGAAGTTCCGATGTCGGTGATGTCAGCTGCAAAACGCAAAAAGGGGGGGACAATACGCGCCATTATATTTATGATCAAGCAATCAATGAAACCTAGAATTTAAGCCATAGGCTGACACGACCCCGTCGAGTGTTCCGCTTGCGTACTTTATAAATTTCAACGCGTGCTCCAAATTATCTCGCACTACAGCCGAACTACTGAATTGAAGACACTCAAGTGGCACTCAGCAACACTCGACCGAAGAACATTTGAAATTGACCAATCGACTAATCAAATTCGTTTGCACCGGTCAGGTACGATGACGCTTGAGGGGCGCGTAAAAAAAAACCACGTTAACCACCTTTTTTGTTTGTTTTTGTTTTTTTTCAGACACAAAATACATCTTTGCAGCCGGAAAAGTCAAAATCATATCCAGAAAACGAATCAGGAAACAAATCATACGCCGCACACCTCGCGCCAATCTCCATCGATCGCCCCCGCCCCTCCCCGCACTTGCTGCAGCAGCGAACCCCGACTCGTGGCCCGCTTTCGATTCTATTTCCACGTCCCTTTCCTGTCCACCTCGTTTCCTTTTTCCGCTTCCGTTATTCCGGAACTTGAGGCTCGCCGCCTGCATCTCGTTCCGGCGGCGGGAACCAATCCCCCCTCGCCTTTGTGCTCTCTCTATTCGATGATGGTTTTCGGTGCGACTCGCTTTCCTGTTGCGCGTTTCCGGGTGACGCTTTGCTTAGAGCTCAGGGACTGCGAAACTGGGACGCCGAGTCTCCACGTGCTGGCAGTCTCCTTCTGATTAACCTCGCGCGCATTTTCTATCAAGGCACGGTAAAACGAATGGGGCCCCCCCGTGCTGGTATATACTGTAAAGGACTGATTTTTCACGGGCTCAATAATTCGTGATTTTGGTCAAAGCTGTAGTTTTGTAATAATTCTAGAGTTCTAATTTTTGCGACGCAGTGGGATCTCAATATAGGTTTCAAAGTGTTTACATTTTACCGGAATTGTTCGCGGGACCTATTTTTCGCGCATTGCAGGCGATTCGCGAAATTCGCAGGAATTGGGTCCTCGCGAAAATTAAATCGTTTACAGAAGTCCAATTTTTGCGAACCGTGTGCATGTTCCCCTACGAAGGCATGGTGAAAAAGGTGAGGCACACCGTGTTCCTTATTTAAAGCAAAGACTCACTGCGAACCTTGACGTTCGGCGAGCAATATATCTCGGTGCCTACTGTATCGGAAAATCTGTTTTTATTCGAGAATGAAAAGCATACGATCCTTATTTGTAGTCATAAATCCTTCAAACTTAGTTCTTAGACTAATTGTGCTAATTTTCATCACAAATCAAATAATTTATTTTGTAATTCATTTCGACAATATTCTCTTCTAAATATTTATATGCAGGTTATTTATATTTATATTTATACATCTGAATAAACTTCGATCAAAATCAGGCAGTTTTAAACATTTGAATCTTCTGTTGAGAACATAATATGTTTTGAGCACCACTCCTGGCAAGCGTCGTTTTATTACACTTAAAATTCGCAGGCATCACAAAAACCTTAAAAAGAAATCTTATTTGCTCTTTCCCCCTTTGTTTTTCAGTGTCATGTTTCGGATATATACAATTTCTCATATAAATATATAAAACTTAAAAACACATTGTTTTTAGATACGTGACATTTCTTCGTTGCTCGACATAGCTGCTACGAGATACCATTATTTATGATCTCGGAAACATCAAAGGGGCGTATACAATTTTGTTGTGCCGTAAAAATACAATCTCGCATCTCGGATATAAATAATATACTCTTTATATTTTATAATAAGTATGCTGAGTGAAACGGCAAATCATGCTCTAAAGCTTTTGCAATAACTTCTTGTTACGCTATATTTCCGCAGTGTGTCCATCTCTTTTGTAACGTGTTAACCCTAACAGTTCCCAAAGTGCAAGTATTCTAGAAAAAAAAAAACACAAAAAACATCGGCTATAGTATTTTCCTTCCTGACTTTAAAGTTGAACGCTAAACTGGTAAGAGCGAATTTTCAAATGTTTCTACTTTGGAAGCAATGAGAGAGTTATTAAATTAACTGTTTTCCGTCCTCCGTTAGAGATCATGTGAAATGAATCGAGATCCAATCTCTGTCAAACTGTCTCTACCATGGAGGTTTTAAAAAAAATTCGTTTCGGCTACCTATTTGCGAGAAACGTAGTAGTTTAGCGACCGCATATGCTGAAAATAATAAAAGAGGGCAGACATATTTTTTGACGTGATTAATGAAACAGCGTGGTAAGTATAAACGCAAAGGTACTTCGAAGCTAGAAACGCTTTTCTTTGCAACGAGAACAAGGTGCTATAAAGTACAATGTGATTTGATGTCGAATGAAAAGCAATAAACAAGTAGCACGTTGCATTCACGAAATGAAAAGTAGACATTTTATACACGATCATTAATCACATTCTTAAAGGCTTTGAATGTCACTTGCCGCTGTCAAGAGGAACGTGGGAAGCTTCAATCGAGGGTCATATTTTGCCGTCCAGGGAAGCGCGCGACCATATAAAATGCGATGTGAGCCCCCCCCCCCCCCCCCCCCACACACACACACACACACACACACGTACAAAAGAAAAAACAAAAACAAAAACGTGTCTGGTTGGTTCAGGAATGTGTTTGTGATTTCTCTTACCTTTATGTGTTTTTTTTTGCCTATTTGTTTGTTAAAAAAATGTTTGGAGTAACATTCGGTTAAGCCTGGGTTCTAGACGCGGTTTCTCGAACCCACACGTGAAACGGCTGGCAATGTGCTCTGATCAAAATGACAACTGAAAACAGGCGGAGCAGCGAAATAAATCAGAAACCCAAGAACCTCGGGCTTTACCTCGTAAACAAGAAATAAAAAATTAGCAACGCGTGCTTATTTTTGGCCATTACCAAACCTAAATTGAAGATTCTGGATGGCAAAGTTGTACGATTCATAGGGTACAGGGAAATGTTCATCATATACTGCTGTACTTTCAAAAACACACTCTCCTGGTTGCAAATAAATCCTCTTTCGTTCGTTTTGCGTAAAGCGAGTTCCGGGATTTTAAGTTTTGGCGTAAACAAGGAAAGAGAAGACTTTCTGTTTGGTCTTGATTGCATACAAGACTGAAATTCTCGTCACCGCAATGTAAATGTAAGGACTAACGCAAAGCTCAACTTTATTATAATTTATATTGGAAATATATGTTACTGGCAACAGTTCCAATATATTAATTTGCATAATTACAAAAGATATAACGCATAACACGCCATCTTTTTTATAAGCCGTTTGCCACAACCATACACTTCATGTACACAGAACGCGCACAACGAGAAACAAAAAGACGAAGCACTGCAATCTACACAATTTGATGTAGGAAGGGCATGACGGAAACGAGGTGCTCATTACTAACATAGCTATTCTTGTATTAGGTGGAATTCGGTATCTCTTTAGCGTATGTTGTATTTTAAAGGAAATATCGCGCTCCCGTCACAAAAACAATATAACCTGGCCGTTGCGTTACAAACAGAAATGTATACAGACTACCGAGGTCGAGTGACCGGCATCAACAAGTACGGAAAAATAAATAACAGGAGAACAACTATGGCAACTGGTTTAGCAAAACCTAGCGACGACGTGATACCGGCATGGGGTTACTTCCAAGTTTGCACACAGGACGTCTCTCGGCTTCCAGGTAGTTCGCGACTTCCTCGCAAACTCGAGCTTCATCGTTGCGATATAGCCGGAACTGTCTTTTATATGGCGAGACTGTTTCCAGTCACGTGGCTACTCTCTGCTATTCCCCAAGATATGTTTGCTGTATGATAATGAAGCGAGGGCCACAGAACTGATAATAACGCACCGAAAAAGGAAGGATACCGCCATCGGCATTCGTTCATCCGATAAACCCGGGACGATAGCAGGGCTTCTCATTTCCTCGGTGTTATCACAACGGTCACGTTTTCGTCTCGAGCAAGGCGCTTGAGCAGAGGACATATAGAGAGACTTTAGCTCAACCTTAAGGAACACCGCAACTTTCCTTTTCCTCACGATGTAGAGTGAGAGATGCTTTCCAGCCGTATATACGGTATACATTCCTAACAACTGACGTAAAAATAGTAGTGTAACACTTTTTTTATTTTATTGTGACCTTCGGCTCGCAGTTAAGTGAGTGAATTTCAGGTTCGGGGTCGTCCTTCCAAGACCATAGGACACTACCAAAGAGCTCTGCTGACTGTATGCGATTTTTGCTTTCGTCAATAAGTATGAACATGGAAGAGGTGGTGCCTGTTAACATGCAATTACATTGATTGAACATCCGCGTTCTACAACGTGGTCACGATGGCTGATTTGACTATCTGAAGGGACTGTATAAATCGATTTCTTTTCTGAGCTACAACAAGGTCGGTGCTTGTAGGTGATATTTTAATACTTGAAAGTATGAAAATATAAATTCACTCTAATAAAAAAAGGTCAATTTGTTTTTAAATACAGACCTCCAGCTAAGCTTTCGTTTTTTTTCTGAAAAATTATGAATTAGCATTGTGGATCATTGTGATCTTTATAGAAAAAAAAGTGGTGAAAAAGAGGAGATATAAAAGTTGTTTACATTTTATATCGTACATTTTTTCTAAGTAAGACGCAACTGCGACTCACCATGTTGCTTATTTGTTTCACGAGAGCTAGCCTTAACCAACTATATAGAAAAGAGAGTTTTTTATAATTTTTTTATTAAAAATATCCAATCCTTCCATATGTTTACTGAACCACTGTACTATCAAATTTAATCGAATTACGGCTCTGTGCTCAACTGGACTGTAATTTCTAAAGAAAACCAATTTGCCCGGTTCCTTCAAGTGGCAGAGCCACCATCGAGATCACGGTGATGGGGCCCGTCACCCTGGGCTGATCCCACACGGCGACGCCAACACGTCATGAAACTTTTCAAAAATTGGGCTGAAAGGCAATGTTCGCTAGAAGCTTGTGGCTCAGTGGCATCTAGTGCGAATACACTTACGTCAGCATGTGTCACAATTCCGTATGTATTATTGCGTAAAGTGCAGAACATCCATATTGTTTTATGGCCCATTTAAAAGTATAGCCTCACTACGTAAACAACCAAAAATGGCGTTTCTTGCGGATATACACGAACTCATTTCTGTTACGTCACGGTGCGGTGGCGGCGCGTCGGGCGCACTTCTGATCTGGGGCTGTGGGAGAAATCGCCATGGGGCACGTGCATTCCTGTGTTACCTTGGAAGAAACCGGACAAAAACCTTCCTTCTCGTCAAAACGCCGCGACTGGGGCTGTACCAAAAGAGTCGGGAAAGGTTCGAAGGTCAGTTTTCATGCGTTTTCTGCCTGCTCGATTTGTCCTGGAACGTAAATAGGGGCCGTGAAAAAGGAAAAACAGACGCCGTCGGACCACGATTGCTTGGGCGGGAAGCACTTTGGATAGAATTCACTGATACTTGTCGTCGTCAGATTTATTTGTTTTGTTCTAACATGAACGCGGGAAAACCGTCAAGTTGCACGGACCACCTGCGGACTATGTTCAGTGCGTCATCACGTTCAAATGGCCGCCTCATCGTTCGAACTGTCGTCTGCTCTCTCAAACGTTTCTTCTTGTCGTCTGTTCGTTCAAACAACAGCGGCCCGTAGACCAAACGCTGACCCGGTAATTGCGATAAGAAGTACAGACCTCAAAAGGCGTTTAAGTTTGAAGGTTGCTTCGGGTAAGTAGGCTCGGTGTAAAAGGTAGATTAAGGAGATGTTGATAATGTTTACCAGTGGCCATCACCGACTTGTTATGCCTGATTCACTCGGTTTCAATCTGCTTGCGATTTTCAGTATCGACGTCGACATCTCAGCTACGGTTCAGGCTTTTGCAGCTTGAGCCACGTCAGGACTAAAAATAGCGAGCAGAACCCCACAATGTGAATCAGGCTTTAGCGTCCATTTTGTGGCGTCCACGCGGAATGAATCGCCGCATGTAACATTATTCACGCCAAGTTTTGCGGTGTAATGAGCCTCGTTAACTTCGCTGAGGCCGCGCAAGTAGTCAGACATTGCCAGAAAGACGTGGAATCAACAATTTCAAAGCGAAAAAGGGCGCGGGGACTCAAACCGACGCCAACAAAATCCCAGTCCAATGGTCTGCTTATGAGCGACGGCGAGCTTTTTGCCCACATCCCCATCGCGCATGCGCGGCGCCGGCGGCGTCCGCCAGGGACGCTCCAGTTTGTTTGTAAACATGACTTGGTGTATAGCAATATTTTGGCGACCCTGGCAATACTGTCCAGTTCTTGTCCAATAATGTCTTATTTTACTTTTTGCTCGTTGGAGGACACTGCTAGGTGGAGTTGGCATGTGAAAAATCACTGTTTAGTTTTTACTGTAAATTACTGTTTTATGATACTTATGTTCGCTTAAAGGGGCACTGCAAGGACTTTTTTACTGGTTTTTAATTTGCACCGAACCTGAGCGCAGTGAACGTAGTAACTTAATGACACTTTTCTTTTCTTGAATTTCTCTTTCTTTTAAAAGTCTTAGGCAAATTAAAATTACAAAAACAAGCAGTAAATAACATCCTTCATGACGTCCTTGGTCTCTTGAATGGCTGTGAACTAGAGAAGGGGTAGTGAGCTCAGCGAGCGCTCACGGCTGCCACATTTCGTATCGACGGCTCGAGAGGGCGCCACTAAAGCATGTTCTGGCTAGGCTGTATGAAGCGGGCAGCCAGGGCGGCCCGCATTGCATTTGCTGCGCGATTAAACACTAATTCGGCATGACACTTCATTGGCCACAAACGACAGCAAACACGGGGTGAAAATCAGTTCAGAACGGGAGCCACTTCGCGCTGCCATACCGCCAAACGGCCAAACCGCAAGCCGAACGTTCTCGCCGAAGGACTTCAGAACGCTCGGAACCGGTCGGATCCTCGAGGCCGTGTACAAACGCAGCGCCGCCGCGTACATCCGGGATCTTTCTACGCTCGCCGCCCGTCGACGCCTATCCCACTACCACTTTCTAGTATGCACCGCCTTTTCCACCACTTGGTGGCGGGTATGTCGAAGGGTCATTTCTTGTTTCCGTACATTGTAAACTGGATTTGTTTCTTTTCTGATCTAAAATACTGAACAAAAACTACTTTTATAAATAATTTAGACGTTTCGCTCCACTTATATTTTGTATTTAGACTAAAAAGAAGCTTTTAGAGGCCCTGACCAGTAGTAAGCCCAGGACCAAATACTTCACATTTTGCGCGCTTTCGGCACCGCGGGTCGCCCCCGTAGGTGGAGGAGGTTTCCAGCGTCGTCCGGTAAAAATATGACGCACTGATATTTAGTTACTCTCTCCGTGCCCGCTGGCTTGCCCAGACCCCAAAAGACATGAAAACCGCAAAAAAGGTAGACGCTTAAATATGATTGCAGGGCCCCTTTAATGTTGCAAGTATAAAATACACGAGGCACAAAAAAATATCGCTCCCAAAATATCCTCATCCTCGCCAAACATATTTCGCGCAAACGCGTAAAAAAAAAATAATACAACTATACGTTGTATTTTGTTACGTGTAATTTTCAATCCCTTCTGTGTTCATTCGGTATAACGAGGCAATTAAGCGTTCCAGCCTCATTTTTATAATCAATATTCTCCCCCCCCCCCCCGTCACCCTCCGCCAGATACCTTAGTTTACGCTACCCAAACTCTAGAAATATAGCTAAAAATATTTTCGCTTTTTTTTTTTAAATTCGAAAAAAGGCGATTACTTTCATTGTGACTAAACACAAATTATGTCTCCGTTCACTTAAAAAAAAAAAATACCTAATTCAAAATCTACCTGTTCGAGAAGCTGCTTCCGCTGCCAGCTTAATTTCGCTCAGCGCTTCGTTTTGACGCAAGATCCCCGAGGACATTTTTCACAAACCCGAATTAGGCGGCGGGCAATTTTCTATCCTTGCATCTGTTGTTTTTCTGCTCCAAGGTTTTCTCTTTTTTTTTCGTTAACGTGTGTTGTGTTGTAAGAAGAGTTCAATTCAGACAGAAACAAAAGAAAACGGCGTAGGTAAAGCCATTTGTTAAAAATTTGTCTGCGCACAAGCCGAACAATAAATGAAATGACAGTGTCGTTAACAGTCAACCAGAGATCCACCTTGTTTCACAACCGCTCCTGTGGGCGTTCGATAGAAATATTTACTGCATTTATGAATCTCACGACGCTTCCCCGCGTGATATCTAGTGTCCACTGCGCCGCAAGTGGTATAGTGTGGCAGATATAGAACAAAGAGGGGAGTTAAAAGAAATACATTTTAGCGCCGTTGGCTCTCAGCCTATGCCAGTTTTCGTTGGAGAAGAGGCGGCTGTTACACTGGGAACAGATAACTCCCATAGAGGGTTATAGTAAGAAGCCCCAGGCTTTAAGTGCTCCAACAATGCACGTACAGTCGTGCATGTATTTGTTGTTTAACAAAGTGTAGAGGTTAGCACACCCGACCGGACATTGGGAGGCCCAGAGTTCATATCCTGGCTCCTCCGATTTTTGGCTTTCGGCGGGTTCCTGAAAAACTTTGATTCTTTGATTCATTCATCTGCATATGTTCGTTTATTTGCCCCTCGGAGACCACGTACGATGACGTGAAAGTGCCCGTGTTGTATATCTATCTATATATATATATATATATATATATATATATATATATATATATATATATATATATACATATATATAAACAGGGTGATTTTCTCGGAGCGATAATCGGGCGTAATAAAATATGGTATAAATAAACCAATAACCGGATCTCTGCCCTGAAACATTTCACAAAAAATGTCTTTAGGCCGTGCATTCTTCGTGCTCAAATTTCATAAGTGTGGGTTTCAGGAATACGATGCAAAACGAAACAAAATCGTGTTGTTGTTTTTTCCTATCCACAAAAAGAAAACGGCAAAAACCGTCATGTTGATGCTGCAACTCATAAATGGCACCACAGACGCTCAGGTGAACCGGGTCTGCCTCGGGCGTTCAACTCAAATATGTTTTTGTGTGTTTTTGCTTCATTTTGTGTCATCGATATTCCTTTTTCTTTATAAAAGACAATAACGAACAAGAATTTAAAGACAACAAGAATAAAAAGAGAAACAAAGAAAAAAACGAATTTCTTTTAGACTTAATTTTGTTTTCCTAAAACGTACAGTTGTTTAATTTGAGTATAATAAATTCACGTCCTAGAAAAAAGCACCTCTGTGAAAAGTTTCGTTGCATTAAGTTGATCTGTTTATTCATATAACATTACAATTACGCCCCAATAGCGCTCGGAAACACCCTGTAAAATTTTAAGACGCTTTTGCTGTGCCTGAAAATAAATTTACGAAACCGAAAATAACGTTCCTCTTTCTCGCTTTCTGCGCCCTCGCGAAGAAAAGTAACAACCTGTCGTTTCCATAGCTTTTAGCGGTCGCTCGACGACGTTAACCCTACGCGTGGCACTACGGCGGCGTGGTGCTTTCTGAGTGCGACCATTAGAGAATCACTTGATGAGCTAAGCTGAGAGCATTCCGTATTCCCTATTCCCCGATTTACTAGAAAGATGCAGCCATTTTGGTGCTTAGTGCAGAGCGGCCGCCAGTTGGTGATCGCACCAATTCAAAAGTGCGACGGCGCGTGCTCTTGGTACGGCGTCAGGAAACTCGGGCTATTATACTATTTCACTCTGTCACAAACCGTTCTACATTTCTGGAGGACAAGAAAAAAACAAATAAAAAACCGTTTCCGGAGATATGGAATAAAACATTAGATAACTCGCAACAATGATTTTAAATACCAGAATCAACGAAGATTTTTTTTTATTTTTTTACATTGAAGCGTATTTTATTTAGTGGCTTTAGTAACCATATTAGGGGTTGACATCGTCACCAGGCAAAGTGTTGATGAGCGACAACGCCGTGCTCGCGAAAGGGTTCGACGACCTGACGTCGATGGAACGACGGGGGTCTGATTTTGGTCACCGCGAGAACGAGGTCCAATTTGCCTCACGCGGAGCGAGCAAAAACTGTTCGTAGACGGTTTGTCTGCTAACGCGAGCCAAGAACGCGATTTGTCTGCTAAGTAGCGTCATTCGTAGATCATAATAAAACAAGATTGCAACGTAGGTTGCTTGCTAAAAAAACGAACTAGGAAAAACGTTGATAGTCTGTTATGGTTCGAACACCGCGGCAATGTGAGGTCGGACGCAGGCTAAAATTATGGTCGTCTGCTATTTTACGTTGGAGAGGAAAACTCGTCATTTGTAAATCTTAAGTTGTCCCAATTACACTAGAAAAGTTGATATTTACCGGTGAATAAAGAGAGTAATAAGGGCAAACACATCACAGGCCGCGAGACCTTCCTGGCTATATGAATGTTGGTGAGACAGGTTCTCATAAAAATATTGTCGTATTGTGAGCTCGCGAAAGGATTAAACATGTCTCATTAGTTGATTGCGCTCACATTTTGAAGCCCCGTCTAATCAGGAGCCGAGAAGACTCTCGCTTTCACCATACGCAAAAAAGGATCCCATGTGTCATACCAACAAAACAAAACCCAATACGTCCGTTCGCGAAGTGAGCACAAGAAAACATCCAAAACATTTATTTTCCTATTTCTTAGCTAATTTTGTTCGCCCATAGTTTTCCCTGACATAGCTGTGCAAAATACATGCGCATTTCCGAAGTAAAAACAAGCATGGATTTATTTTTTCTTATAATTAATCAATTCCATTTTAAAACAAAGAAAAAACATTTCCGGACCGAAATATCAAATGTTAGTTCTTATTCAAACACAAAACGAAGTATGTTTCAATAACTGACGATCGATAAAAATTATGCTGCGTGCATATTTCAACAGCCGGATGTTAGTGAACCTCAAGGAGCGTCTCGTGTCTTCACTGTAGATAATGAACTTAAGCTGTGCGGTACAACTAGGCTGGGGGTCTTTAACGTGCATCAGGTAGTAGGGATACACGAGCGCTGGCCGGTGCAATACACATTCAGACCAAATATCTGGATGAGTATCGTACTCAGTCAGTCAGTCAGTCAGTACAACTTTATTAGTGCCCGAAAAAGGAATTAGGAAGTGGTGAGGAGCCCACTAAGGGTCCCCTCCCAGCTCCTCCCTCAGACGACGGCCAGGGTCCCCTGGACCCCGGCGGCGTCTTCGGCCAGTCGGACCAAGTCTTCTTGAACCCGAGGGTCCGAGCTGAGCCCAGCTCACTTCATCTCTGAGCTGCGTCAGTAATTTATTCGCGCACGCGCTCCTGTCTATGTTACTACACTCCCACACCATGTGTTTCAAGTTCGCCCTCTGCCCACATAGTTTGCACGCGCCCGTGTATCTGTCCGGGTACCACCGATTTAGTAAAGCCGGACACGGATATGTGTTCGTTTGCAGACGTCTCCACACCGTGGACTGTCTCTTGTTCAGCGAGTGGTGCGCGGGGGGAAACCTCGCCCTCCCGTCCATGTAGTGGTCGAGAATATCTCTAAATGTCACCAGCCTGTCTCTCCCGGACGACGCGACGGGGGCCCCAGACGTTGTGCCGGCCCGGACGGTAAGTCCTCGGGCCGTGTCGTGAGCCTCCTCGTTGCCAGGAAGCGACGCGTATGCTGGTGTCCACACGAGTCTCACTCTTTCTCT
Organism: Ixodes persulcatus; assembly: GCA_013358835.2. Lineage (NCBI taxonomy): Eukaryota > Metazoa > Arthropoda > Arachnida > Ixodida > Ixodidae > Ixodes > Ixodes persulcatus. The sequence continues at coordinate 373,402 of JABSTQ010011392.1, forward strand.
CCCACCGAAGCACGTCGCACCCCTGAGGACGCGCAGAGTCTTCGGCGACACTTTCCCTTTGGTGAAGTTGCGAACCGCGCTCTGCGAGTCGCACACGATTGTCCTGACGCCGGGCATGCTTAGCGCGAGCGCCAACGCCACCTCTTCCGCCGTCTGCGGGTCGTCGGTCTTCACGCTGCAGCTCGCGACGAGGTGTCCGTCACCGTTCACCACCGCCGCTGCCATGGCTCCTCTTCCCGTGTACTCGGCCGCGTCGACATACGCGACTCCCTGCTCTTCTTTTAGCGTTCTTCCCAAGACTTTGGCCCTCGCCTCCCTTCTCTTGGTGTCGTGTACAGGATGCATGTGCTTTGGGATGGGGGAAATCTGCAGCATCTCCCTGATATGTAGGGGAACGTCCACTTCCTCGCCTCTCTGTGTCTCATACCGGAGGCCGAGGCTCTTAAGGATGTGCTTGCCAGTCGCGCTCCTCGTGAGCCGTTCCAGCTGGGCCGTTCTTTGAGCCTCGATGAGCTCGTCGATGGTATTGTGTACCCCTAGGGCCGCCAGCTTCTCATTTGACGTCGAGTCCGGCAGCCCTAGGGCTCGCTTGTATGCTTTCCGCACTATACATTCCAGCTTGGACTTTTCGGCCACTCCAAGTCTCATGAAGGGAACCACGTAAGCCAGCCGGCTCATCATGAAAGCTTGTACCAGGCGCATAAGGTTGCTTTCCTTCATTCCATAGTTCCTGTTAGAGATCCTAGCGATGAGCCGGGCGACCTGATAGGCCGTCCCTTTTAGGGCGACCTGATAGGCCGTCCCTTTTAGGGCCTGTATCATCTCCTTGTTTTTTTCATCTGCCTGTATGCACAGGCCTAGCACCCTGATGCTCTCGACCTGGGGGATGCGGTGCCCTTACGCGAAGAGTTCGATGTTCGATTTCTTCTTCCCGCCGCATTTGGGTCTCAGCAGCAAAAGCTCCGACTTCTGCGAAGAGCACTCCAGTCCCCTGGGAGCTACGTACTCTTCTACGACCCGGATTGCCTTCTGCAGTACTTCGTCTATGTAGCCGTCGCTGCCGCCAGTCACCCACAGCGTGATGTCATCGTCGTAGATGCAATTCTGCAGTCCGGCTATCTTCTCAAGTTTCGCGGGCAGGCAGATCATCGCCACGTTGAAGAGGTACGGGGACAGCATTGATCCCTGTGGCGTTCCTTTTCCCCCAAGGCAGACGTCTTCGGACTCGACCCCGCCGACCGCCAATCTCGCCTTCCTCCCGCTCAGGAAGTCCTGGATGTATTCATACGTTCGCTTGCCCACGGCCAGCGCCCTGAGGTTGTCGAGGACTGCGTCGTGTATAATGTTATCGAAGGCCTTCGTCAAGTCCAGGCCCAGGATCGCTTTGTTGTCAAGGGGGGAGCTCCCCGTTCCATCCACTATCTAATGTGTAAGGCGCAGCATCACGTCCTGAGTGGACAGATGCGGCCTGAAGCCGACCATGGTGTGCGGAAAGAGCTCTCTCTCCTCCATGTACCTGTTCAGCCTCCCTAGGACGACGTGCTCCATGAGCTTGCACGCACAGGAAGTTAACGAAATGGGTCTAAGGGAGTCTAGCTGCGGCCTCTTGCCCGGCTTGGGGATCATTACCACTTTGGCGGTCTTCCACTCCTGGGGGATAGAGCCCCGCTCCCAGCACACGTTCATATATCGCGGTATGCCGGTAACGGCTCCGTCCCCCAGATTGCGTAGCATCTTGTTCGTCACCCCGTCGGGACCCGGGGCCGACTTGGTCTTCAGTCTGAGCAGGACCTCCCTCACTTCCGCTTCGGGGATGGGCACGTCCAACGCCGCGTTCCTCTTGCCGTCGTACTCTGTGGAAGCTCGGGGTGGGTTGTCCCCTAGGTACCTCTTGCGAATGTCCTTCATGAGGTCGTCCTCGGTCCCCTCAAGGCGACGCAGGATCTCGCTCATCTTGTTCTTCTGGGCCGTCTTGGTGCCGTCTAGATTGAGCAGGTGCCGAAGGATGTTCCAGGTCTTCGGAGCGCCAAGCTGGTGGTCGAAGCCGTCGCAGGAGTCTTGCCACTGCTGTCGCGTGATCTTGTTGGCATGGACTTCAATCTCCTTACTTAACTTGGCGATCTTACGCCGAAGATTGCGGTTGTGTCTCTGGATCCTCAACCTCCTCTGCATGCTGGACTTGGCCTCCCACATGTGCAGGAGCTTACTGTCTGCAGTCAGCATGTTCGCCTCCTCAGGCACGGTCTTGGTCGCGTGCTTGGCGCAGGCCTTCAGCTCTTCCGTCCACTCCTCAATGTTCTCAATGCCATCTTCCTCAAACTCTTCTAGAAGTCCTCTGAAGACGTCCCACTCCGTAATCCTAATCCTTCTGCCCTTCGGCTTCCCCGGGCCAGCTATGACCGTCGCCGCCGCCACGAAATGGTCGCTTCCGAGATCTTCCCAGGTGTTGATCCACTCCGCTCTTTTCACGTTCCGGACGAATGCTAGGTCCGGCGTGGTGTCCCTCTGCCTTGCATCTCCCCTCCTGAGCTCTTCTCTCGTTCTCCTCCAACCGCCTAAGTAATTCCCCATTCTGTCTTTTGAGTTCCTCAATCATTTTCTCACAGTTCTTATCGAATTTGTCCCCTCGCCTGCTCTCCAGCTGTGGGAAATCGTCTTTTCTTCCAGCTGTGTGGTCAACCCATCGAGGCCGGCTGCCTCGACCACTTTCCAGCGTTGATGCTTCCTTCTGCGTATGCTGCGCCTTTTGCCTGGTGTTGGCGTTCCACGTCACTTGTTGGTTTCCACTGGTGTTCTTCTCCCTCACGTGTAGAGGTGGGGGTCCCGGCTTAAGCCTTCTTTTACACTCCTTGCTCGCCGTCTCATGGGGCTGGTGACATATCTTGCATCTGGGTTGACATTAGTGGCCCTATGAATTTACCTTTTCCCCGCATTTTGGACACTGGTTTGTGTCCGGGTGCGGGCAGACGTCCTGTCGGTGGCCCACTTCGCCGCAGGCCCTGCAGTACTGCACATACCTCCTGTGCGGTCTGCACCGTGTGTATACACTGCCCACCTTCACATAGAAGGGCACGTGGGGCCCCTGAAAGGTTAGCAGCGTTGAGTTGGACTTTTCTAGCATTCTGGCGTACATTATGTTGTGTCCTTTCGCGGACAGTAGTTTCATCAGCTCCCGTTCAGACGTCTCCGCCTCGATTCCGTGTACCACTCCTCTCACTGTTCCGGGTATTGGTTTGAGGTATTTTAGAAGGTCGTAGGTTGCAGTCCCCAGCTGGACCTTTGTAACCTCATGAAGTTTCAATGCGAAGTCTTCGCTCGCCGTGCTTGCCACGATTATATTTTGTGCCCACTGCGTCTGGATTGTCACGTGTGCGTAGAACTCCTTGGTTGGCATTACGCTTGCCATCCCCAGGCCTTGCGATATGGCTCGGTCCGTCCGTGATGCCACCTTCATCCCTGCCCTCGGCCTGTAGACGACCTTGTACTCGTCCTCCGGGAGTGGGGAAAGCCATAAGCACGAACTCTGGAAATCGCACCGGATTGAAGCCCTTTTGTAAAACGAAAATATGAATTAAGCTGTATTTCGTTTCTTACAATCTATCTCAATGCTGAGCGGGAGCCTACACAGCCTGCAGCTCTACTATCACATTGCGTTAACACCACATTTTGTATTTATTGATTTTTTAAGAAAAAAAAAGGGGGGGGGGGTTTGACGCGTGGAGTTGGCGGCCCTTCACAGGATTTATTTTACGGCATCAAATGCGTAATCCTGCAAAGAAGCTTACGATGTTCACCGAACGAACATCAAACAACAAAATGGCGGATTGACGACGCATACAGGACTGTAGTGGATATCAGCAAAAATACGAGTAAAAAAACTTACCGTCTTCCGAGAACCATAGGTTGATGGTACAAAATTAATCCGATAAAATCTGACTGGCAGCAGCACGTGCAACATGATGTGCGTGAAGGTACTAGTTTTGACACACTTGCAATACATTCGCTCACTTTGGCAGGATACACAGTATGTGACGACATAGAAGGGGACAGAGCTAATCATCAACAAAGAGTCAAAGTCAAGGACGTCCTGGTTCAAACTTTTACTGTCTTCCTCAACACGTGTATGTTTCCGCAACGATACAATTTTTTTTTCAAGCTTGAGGTTAACGTTTGCGGCGTACGTGTCATTATTGGAAAAAGTAAAAAAGAAAGAAAGACAAACTGTCAAACTGAATTCATTTCCTAGTACAAGGTCAAAGACCCAGAAAGTACTTTTGGGTGGAACTCAGAAAAGAAATAAGGGAGAGGGCGGGGGGGGGGGGGGGGGCAAATAAAACGTACCCGAAAAATGACTCCCCGGATCGTCGGGACCTCTCGCCGCGGCTGTCGTTATCAATTTAGCCCAGGCACTCACACCGACGCAGTAACAGATGGCTGTTGTCAAGTCAACGTCCCGCTCGCGGAAACAGAGAGAAAAAAAAAAAGAAGAGCTCGGCCCCGCAATGTATGCAAGTCGGCAGATATTACGCTCGGAGTATAAAAGAAAGGTTTCGCCATGGGGACAGAACGTATGCTCCAGTGAAGTTTTTTAGTATTATTATTATTATATTATATAATTTATTTTCATTTTTTCTTGCAGAGCAAAAAAGCCAGCAAAAGTCACGGGTCGCCGCTTCGAATAATATTTCAGAGGCAGAAATTGTGGAGAAAATAAAATGGAAGGAAAAGAAAAAATAATATTAAACCCAAAGATTTATATATGTTTAGGATCGCATTACGCAGGGATTGAACCAAAAACTCTAAAAAAAAACTGATAACAAAAAACATACTTACGAAATAGATGTATGAAAAATGGAATTTGAATGGCGTGCGATTTTGTGGAATAGACATACGCGTATATGGAAGACAAGTTGAATGAGGGGTGCCGTCTATCTATTTCAATTATATATAGATTCGGGTCTTTTTTTCCCGCCTTTTGGGACTTTTTTGTATTGTGACGCAACAAGTCAATGGGAAATTTCACAATAGTGTACCCGAGCACTTTCTGCATCTGGGGACATAACAGTGTCACCACTACGCATGCTCCAAGCCGTAAATATGTCTTCGGTTTAGAGTGTGTGCTATATATTTTTCAGAACTAACTTGGGTACCAAACCTCGTTGTAAAACGTATTGTTTTTTCTTAAAAAAAAAATACTGTTTTGTTTTACATTTTTAAGTGACAGAACTGCATGTTGGTAGGACTCCAAGTTCAAGATGTCCGAGTTTTGGGTTGCGGTAGACGAACACCCTTCTAAATTTATCCGTCATAATCCTCGCTGATTTACGCTCTCCTGAGCCAATAAAGATTATATTATTATTATTATTATTATTATTATTATTATTATTATTATTATTATTACGCTATACATGTGATCCAGTAGGCCCGACACATTTGGCAGCTATACACTTTAGAAATACCTTTCATATACATTTTGAACTTGTCTAACGTCTCCAGTTTGTGATGCCCGTTATTTCTTGATTTATAACCACGGACAAAAGGCATTTTTTTTATCTATTTGCTCTAGGGTTTTTGTTCAATTCACAAGTTCAAATAACGCGACACCGGTCAGTTGAAATAAAAAGGACATAGCGTCTATAGAAACCTCTAGAGATAAACTTATACAGGCCCAAACCTTCTAAAGCCTGTGTACATCCGCAGCATGCCGTCCTCTAGCCTTAGGAAGGTTGGAACACAAGTCCGAAAACCCAGGGTGAAGAATAAAAATCAAGATGACATAAATCGTCACTTAAAACATGATTCTAATGAGGCCGGTTTCACTACGGTGATTAAAATCAAAAACTTTCCTCCAAAAATGATCCCCAAAATATTTTGTTCTATTTAACCTTTGTCTATTATTTGATGCTTTCTATGTACATTTGATTTGTATTTAAATAAAGACATCATCAAGCCAGAAATGTTTATGGGAAACGAGCATTCATAACTCGAGCCCCGGCAATGGGCTCGAGTTACTAGCGGCAATCAGATCATTTTCATCGGCAGGTCCTTTTTAACCGCTGCACTCAGATTACGTTCGTTCACGTTTTGCGCCACGGAAAAATATAGCAGAATTTATAAGAACCGTACATCCCGTCGTAACAATGACGGGCACGTTAGGCCCGCGCAATTCGTCACAATTGCTTCCCGACGAGTAGGTGGCGACAACCGCAAGGTGGCAGCGAACAATCAGAAAGCCTGTATTACAGAGAACTTCCAACTTCTCGATTTGGGTCACGTGCTTTATGAACCGCGTTCGCAATACGAGCTACTGGTCACGAGCGCGTTGGTCGTCCGTGAGCGTCTTCGACTTCCTGCCTGCCTTTCTCCTAGCCACGCGATAACGCAGCGCATGATCACTTGCGACCAATCTCCGATGGAGGCGCCCGCCATTGAACTGCAAGCGCCCCCCGTGGTTTGAGTCGGACGTCCTCTCTACAATCTAGGCGTTCTGCAAACAATGGGCGACAGAGGCGACGTCGCCGGCGCGCTCTTTTCCCATATCAGATCGAACACGAGTACGAAACGGTGGTCTTGTGTACAAATTGGAACGTTAGCTTTATTTCTACAATTCACTTAGTTCGTCGGTTACGTAACGGCCGTTTGTAAGTAAATGAAAACGCGGAAAAAAAGATCCTAGGACTAGAAACGTAATATCCTATTAAAACAAAATCAGAACGCAAAAAAAAAGAGAAGAAAATTGAAGCTTTTTCACAAACTTAAAAATATGGAGCTATTGTCGTTCGACTATGGCGGGTTTTACATAATAAAATGTTGTTAATTGAAATGTACTTGCAATTTACAGCAATTGTTTTTTCCGCATCTTTTCGGTGACCGGACGGATTGATCAATTGTTTAGTCGTGTTTAAAAATACAACCAGCGATTGAAAACCAATATTTCGTGGCTACAGTTATTTAAATCAAACTAATCTGATTTAAATCTATTCTATATATTTTTCTTTATTTAAAAAAAACTTTATCATTTTCTTCCACACAGCGAAAAGTCGACCGAATATTGTACGTAATTTGTTCCGCGCAGTATCACACGCTTCTGGAAAAATTTGGGTATTTACTGCCCGTAAATCATAACTATGGTTTTGTTCAAAGCGTAGTTGCGATTTACATCTAATAAATACCCACGAGTTGTTCGTCTTCGAAAACAAAATACGGTGTTGAGCTGTTGTCATGTCTTCAGAACTTCGTGCAATTTTATGTTTACCGTTGCGTGTCTGTGCTCCACATGACGGTGGCTTCTAGTTACAGCAAAAGTAGAAAAATCCATTTCACATCAAGCTAACCTACACTGATCTGTAGCAATATTGCCACTACGTTTTTTTAATCAGATCTTAAGTTCTGTATTCAGATAAATATAGCTATTGCTAAATGACCCATAAATCAAGGAGAATGCTGGGAATGTTGGTCTACGCTTCTCGCGCGAACGGCTACCCCGTATAAAGGATTCCAAGTGAATAACCGAAATAAGGCATTGACGCACGAACGTGCAAGATGCATTTTGTTTTAGGCTTTCGCTTTAGAACAGTTACTGCTGCAGACACCAGCTAGCATGTGCAGTGCCTAGACCTACATTCGCTGCATTCTACTTGATACTTGGGCAATTTAGCAATAGGTCTATCTGCAATGTATCCTACCCCCAAACGCTGTTCTTTAGAAAAGTATGAACTTACAACAATGTCTAGTTTATTTTTGTAATGCGAGCAAGACTTTTCGATTTTCTCCACCAACACCGTGTCGAACCAAAATGGCCGTCACCTGCGGAATCCACAAGCGATACTCGTTAAGGGCCGACCACATCAGCGTTGCGGAGGCTCGCCGCGTGACACTGGCCGCCGCAGGCTGCCAACCAAAACCAGTTCTCGCCCTCAGCGGCGCGACGGACAGCGCCGCCAAGCCAAACACCGGCCCTCGCGCGGTTCAGAGCTCGCCTCTCCTCGACGCAGAAGAAAAAAGCCAATGAGACGTGGCGTAGATAGTGACGTTGCGATGCCATGGCAACGCGGAAGCCGGTTATCCGCGCATCTTGCGCATTGCAAAGGAGCGTAGCGTTGTTTCGTTTCGACTGCTATCCCTATTTCCCCCAATGCCTTTCCCAACAAAGCGGTTCCTCGAAACTGTGCGACTGTTTCCCTTTTTATATGACAAGATGTAGCCAGACTGCCTAGATAAGGACGCTAAGGACAGCCGGTGGAAAATTATAGGAGAGGAATTCGAAATTTCAGGCGAGTTTCTGCGTGGCACTTGTTGCATGTCGCCTGTGTTGTGGCGGATGTCGTGTTGATTCGGTGACATTCCCGAAAGTAGCTTTCATCTCTGGCGCGCAGCCGGGGCAGCAAAACACTGACCTGTCTATCAGTGTTTCAGTACCACCAACTCGGCCGGACCCAAAACCATGCGCCTCCTTCCCTTCACATTCGCGCTGATCACAAGGTCATCATAGACACCTACCATGTAGGCAGCGAGTGCGGTTTCGATGCTGATATACGCGAAAGATGACAGCCGAAACGGAAGAATTTAACGAAGAGCAGACGACGAAAGAGCGGGAAATACGACGGTGGCGAGATCGCGAGAGCCAGTGCTGTCACGTGACGTCCGCAAAACAGAGGCCAATGCGGCCAATGCGGCCTCCTCGCGTTAGGACGCCGGACGGCGGTGCCGCCCAGCGGCGCCGGCCGGCGGCGCCGTTCCCGCTAGTGTGGTCAGGCATTTATAGGCCTCCTGCGTTACCCAGAAAACGCTGCAAACTTTTTTTTTTACGGGTAATGGGTATTATTAACTTGTGTTTTTGAGACTGTTACAAGTGTCTGCTCTGGTGCAAACGCGGTCACAGGAAAAATACAAAAAGGAACAGCCAAAATTGAAACCCCTCGATAGCACAGAATAAAGCTAAGATATTAAAGCGGAGGAAACATGAGGGATGAAAACGGGCGCCACGCGGCAGTATCATAGCAACCGGTGCTGGCGTCCCTACGTCACTTCTGCGCGGCGCCGCGTCGCTTGGATCTGGTCGATACAGATGATGCCGCGCGGTGGGTCTGTGGTGCACCTAGCGGCGAGCGGCAAGTTTCATCGCCCAGTTTCATCGCTCCTGTGTTCCATGCTAAAGAGCATGAGCCAAGAGACGCCATTTGGTGTCACGCGTTTCAAAGGAAAAAAGAAACAAGAAAAACAAAAAGAGAAGAAAACGCGTTCCTACGCTACATAATTTAACGCCACCACCTAGATGTAGGAAACGAAAACCCTAGCGATGGTGGCACGAATCTAACACTTTCTCTTGTTTTACGGCGTGGAATCTTGCCGATTTTGGACGTCAAAATGCTTTTTTTTATGTTTCGCAGTACTAAAATGACAGAAAAATAATTCAGCTAGGGCTAAATCAGGTGAGCGCGTTGTGCCCCAAATAGGGGATGCTACAGTTTGTTCAAAGCATGGAGCCAGGAAACTTCAAGAGGGCACATGAAGCCACTAGAGGTGAAGCTGGGGGAGTCTTTCGGTTTAGACGGACATGCCCCCAATGATGACCAACACCAAAAGACGCTATCGGACGAAAAGGAGAGCTGATGTGGCGTCAACAGCTGTTTTACTCACCCTTGGGAGCATTTCCACCGACCGCGACCTCTACTTCCTGCATCACTTGGAATTTCTCGTTTAAGTTGCTTGAGCCGATGTGTAGTCGCCTCCTCTTTTTTCTACCTTCATGGTCCAGAGCTTCAGTGCAAGTGGCCTATTGCCATGAAAACCAAACAACATAAAGTGTTCAATCTGTTCTGAAAATGCAGGCGGTCCTCAGAGTTAAGGTTACTACTTGAATCGAAACTCCAAGCTTGGGCAATCACGCACGTTATTTTCAGCCACTAACACTACTGCATAAATGAGGAGCGTACCATGCTGATTTACACTTGATCTTCTTGAAGAAAATTGCAACCCCTTAAAAAGGTTGGTAGATACGTCCATCTTCACGGCATTCCTCCTGAAGTTAAAAGCAATTGAGCCACCGGTGTTGTAGCCTTCCTGCTGGAACCACCTTTTGAAAGCGCTTTACACACACCTGGTCGTCCGCTTCCGGCTTATCAATGACAACAAAATAGTATCCACGTAGTTTTTGTTTCTTATTTATTCCTGCGAACAGTTGATTGCCACTGGGGTCCAGATCGGCCATCTTTGTGCCGTCCCTCGTACGACCTGTCGGGCATTTGGTGGCGCGTGTGTACGGTCCGATCGATTCCCCGAGTGGTTATCACCTGTTCGGGGGTATGGAAAAACGAAGGACGTTTACAAATTTCTGTAATGCGAAATTAGAGGGCAGCTTTTGAGGAGGAGGAGGAGGGGAGGGTGCGGAATGAATGGTATTTCCCTCCTCCTCCTCCTACCCTCCTACATCCTCCCTTCCTCCTCCCATCCTCCTCGGCTCCTACTCCTCCTCCCCTCCTCCCGCCCTCCTCCACTCCTTTCCTCGTCCTGTCCTCCCCCTCCTCCATATCCTCCCCTCCTCCTCCTCCGTACTCTCCCATCCTCCTACTCCGTACCCTCCTCTCCTCCCACAGTTTCCCCGCTAAATTTAGCTGGAAAATTGACGCCACGTGACCTCAACACCTATTCAGTTTCCCCGCTAAATTTAGCGGGGAAAATGACGTCACATGACTTCGTATCACGTCACCCGTGAACAAATGCAGTTTCTCCGCTAGATTTAGCGGGAAAATTGACGTCACCTGACCTCAACACCAATTCAATTTCCCGCTAATTTTAGCGGGGCGGTTACGGCGGCGGCGACGGCGACGCCGCTAGACGCGGAAACTGGCGCCTAAGAGCTGTGCTCTCAAACAAACCTACGAAGACGCCGTTTTGCCGTGTTTGATAACCTTCATACATATATGTCTACCCGTGGTTGTGAGGCCCATCCAAAACGCTGTTTCGACAGGGCATAGAAAGGTTGCCACAGAAATGGCGCAAGTACATACGGCTTTAACGAAAGTATGTCTAAACGTTAAACATATATCTACCAACCTCTAGGCCGGTACATGCAAAAAAAAAAAAATAAAGGAAACGTAAAGCAATACGGTGCGTATCGCGTTCATCTGGACACATCTCGAGGCTCTCACGCGATTGACGCCGAGAAAGGATACATGTGCCGCGGAACTGGATAAATATTTTTGGTACGATTTCGTGCACTGCTTGGCGTGTTACTTCTTTTACGTTTTTCAAAGGCCTTCACGATACAAAACACGAGTTGCAAAGTTCATCGTTTATGAGACTTCTCTCGAGAGTGTATAGACATTTAAAAACTCAACGAAAGGTACGCTGCCGAAAACGCCAAGCCTGAACCTAAGCTTCGTGTGTCGTTTTCAATTTCAAATGAAGAAAAAAAGAAAAAAAAAAGAAGCAAAATGACATTAGAAGTTGCCAAAGGCCCGCCCCCCCCCCCCGTTAGCAAGGAGCTTAACCGCCCCGATGCTCAGGGGAGGATATTGATCAGAGGGCTTTGAGCTCTATAGATAAGGCCCCCTGTCTATCCTTGCTTTTCTTCTTCACAGAAGTGAACTTGAAGGGACAGCCACCTGGAGTGTATTTTCTGTATTTTTCGCTAGAAACCATTTTACCTAGAGATTTCGCTCCGGCATAAAATCGTTGGTGGAAAAACGGAGCGTCGTTCGCGCTCACATTCATGCGAACGGCTGGAGAATGCTGTTAGAGAGCATTCTTCCGAGTGAGACGTTCCTTTTTTTCTTCACGTTGTTTCTGTGCTCTCTCGAGCACAAACTCTATAGTGGAGTCGTAACGTTTTTTTTTTTTCTTTCTTATATTTCTGCTATTGGGCTGATGATATTTTTTTCTGCCCTTTTATTTGGGCCTATACTGAATTTAGAAGCTTCGAAAAAAGCAACTTTAGAAGGACAGACTTTTTTTTCGCAAAACACGACGTTACGCTATCGGCCTGCCGAAAGGAGGCTTTTTAAGACAATATGGACACTTCAGATAGTGCAGCAAAAAATACACATCTTTATAGCACCCATCCGCTACGCTGCGCCTAATTGGTACTTGCTTATTGAGGTCTGTTGAGCAGTTTACTCCTTAAAAGGTTACTAATCTCTTTTATCTTTCTGTTCAAGCTCAACGTCAAGCGAGATAAACAAACGATGATATCAGCCTCCAGAAATTGGTTACTCGTGCTCTTAATCGCGTGCATGAAATCACCGACAAGAGAACAGTGTGCGAGCAAAATATGATATGCTCGCTTGGAGCCTCTCTCTTGTGTAGCTCAGAAGACCCCGTAATTTACTTACGCACATTGAAATAAATAACGCGAACATGAGGGCCACGCTATCTGTATTGGCCTAAGTGGCTGCCGAGCCCGAGAACGGGGCCTCATTTTTCTCAACTATAACGGACAAGCAACGAAAAAATGAAAGATGAAAGCTGAATTTCTCTGGGAGCGGCGAAATAATGCAAGATTTGTGAGCGTTGATTCTCCCACGAACTCACGTCGGGGTACGGTTCACTGCGTAAACTACATAAAACGCCTAGTTTTTTTCTTATTTTTTTGCTTCCTAATAAGGCATTTTATAACCCTTCTAAAGTGTCCCTGATAGCTCTGTGACAATAATGTGGAGCTTCGCTCAGTGATTTTCCTACACACAATATAAGGGGGGGGGGGGGTGTACACCCCCCCCTATTTTTTTCAAGGCACCCCTTAATTCTCAACGACTCCTCTATTCACAATGCCCCCCCCCCCCCTAAAAATTTAGACACCAACCTAATTTTAATTGGGGAAACCCCTGGCTTTGCTCATGTCGGATTTAGCTTTTGCCATCTACCACGTTTGGCGTGAGTTATTCCACGAAGGCTTCACGACATTTTGTGCCTTTACAGATATCGGCTACAGATTTGTTGGTCGTTTCAAAGCTCACGACAATTGTAAAAGGAGAGATTATATCGGGAATTATAAATCAATTGATTCTTGGAACTATCCGGGCATTGTGCGCATGACAGTAAGTAAAAACCATAAAAAACGCCGAAAAAAATTGGAAGTCGACACGGGTCCATAGATAATGAGCGGCAGTGAGTTTGACGGTATTATAGTGTAATCACACTTGCGGATTCGTTGGCGGATCAGCGCCGGCGAAGAGCGGATGTTGGAGCCGGGTAACGAAACTTACTCGTGGTTGTCGGAAAGTCTGGAAATGGGTACCGGACCGATCCAGAATTTCCGCCAGCGAATAATGGATTTGGCCACCCGGCTTCAAAATCCACTCACTGCAGGCGCGGAAACGCAAAGTTCGCAAGTGGAAACGCACCATATAAGCACGTCGCCTGTGAGCGAGTTTTGGCTGATCAAACTAGCTAACGCTATTCTCTTGTGCTTGTATGTAGCCTATGCCGTAATCCCGTGTGTTTGCCGTGGGCTTGCTTCGCTTGCCATAGTTTCAAGCTCGAGCAACTATGCTGCCTTTAGCACTAGCTGAACCGTTACTTTTTGGAAAGAATAAATACTTTGTACGTTCACGGTCATTATTCCGTTAGCTGGAAACAATACTATAGTTTTGAGAGAAAACGAAAAGAAAAAGATGTTATACCATGATAATGAAGCACGAAGCAAAAGCAAAATGCGCATTCGTTTCTGCGACACCGAGTTAGACCTAAAAGCATGAAATGCTTTCATAAAAGACATCACGGTCAGGTTCAAGTAAAATTTATTTCTACATCGAAAGCTGAGGGAACTACAGTGAGAAAGCCGTTCATCACTCTAAGAAAGAGGAGGTGTGTAGGGGTACACGCCTTCTCCCATATGTAACACCCCCAAAACACCAATTCGACGTTCAGTACACAGGCGTCGAACCGACGATAGCAAACTTTCAAGAGCGGCTTGATAGTCGACAGATACAACTTTTTGAAATAGCTAATGTACTCATTAAAGGCTTACAGTAAGACAGTCAAGGTTTGTTTTTTTGGCCCTGCTGCAAAACCTCAGTGTTTTTTCCCCTAGTCTTTGATACGCACATGAGCTATCTACACTCTAAAAAAAGGGTATCACGTTACGCCCTTTGTCCCATATAATACACCCCCGAACTTCAATTCGACGTACAGCGCCCTATAGTCGAACAGACAGCCCCAAATTTTACGAAAGGCTTGATAACGGTGCGATATAACTTTTTAAATAGCTAAAGTAGGTATCAAAAACCACATAAAGAAAACACTGAGTTTTTACAGTAGGGCCAAGAAAACTCCGATCATTTGTTTTAGTCAGTAACACGTGCATTAGCTATTTTAATAAGTTGTACCACACGGCTATCAAGGCCCTCGTAAAATTTGGGGCCGTCTGTTCGACTATAGGGCGCTGTACGTCGAATTGAAGTTTTGGGGCGCATTATATGGGACATAAGGTGTAACAATACACCCTTTTACAACCTTTTTTTTTTTTTTTTTTTTTGGAGGGTAGTACGGTACATCCAACAGCTATCAAGCCGCTCGTAAAGGTTGGTATCGCCAGCTCGACGTCAGTGGACTGAACGTCCAAATGTAGTTTTGGGGAGTCACATATGGGACAAGGGGTGTGCCCCTTTACACCCCCTATTTCTAAAAGTGATGCTTTAACACTGTAGCCGAGCGCCGGGCGAGGAAGCGAGTATTCCCGTTCGCCGCAGGGCGACGCAGCTGGAGTGAGAGGTGTGCTAACGCGCAACGCGGAAGCGTAGCATTGTAATCCCGCTGCAACTCCTCTCTTCTTTGGTTGTGCTTGTTTTTTCCCAAGGGTTGTATGACATGTCAGGATGCCACTACCACGGCCTCCTTTATTCTAGAAAGCCTTTCAAATTGCGGAAGATTGTGGATGCTGTAAGGAGGAAAGAAGATCAGGGAAGACGGCGCGCGTAGGATGGATGGGTGGATGAATGCATACAGCTGAACCCTTTAAATCGGGTGGCGGCGTTCAGCAACCAGCGAAATTAACAAATTTACGATTAAATTCGTAATCAATGGAGAAGCGCAAAAGTATCTCATATCGCTGCTAAGCACAATCCTTCATCTGGATATTGTCGTCTACTGAGTCTGATTTACTCTCTCATATTCACTCCTGTTTGGATCATCTTGATCTGCAGTATGTTCAAAATAATAATAATAAAAAAATAATCTATCGTTCCCCACGAAACTTCATTCTTCCTTCGAGTTACGTCACTAGTCTGATAATCTGCGCTTCGCGATCTCCGCTTTCCCAGCGTGTACTTTTCTGTCGCTGCCTTTATGGCCCAAAGCCGTCACTAAATCAATATCACCTTGAACAAGTGCAGGGTGAAGCCCTTTACAGTAAAGTATTACGTGTTCAGCTGTCTCCTTTTCCTCTCCACGTGCCCCACACACCGTATCTATGTCCTGATATTTCGTTCTGTACACCCTAGCTTGTAATGCCTTTGTCCTGGCCTCAAACAACAACGAGCATCCCCTGGAATTGTCATATATACTTTCCTTAGGAATTTCCATCTTACAATTTTTATGTCTCCAGGGTAGATTTTAGGCCTATTCTCACATTCAACGGAGCGCCACGTGAGCGCTCAAAAAAGAGCTCATGTGGCGTTTCCTAGGGCGTGACTTAGTTCTAATATAGAGCGCGATAACCGCTTTAGTAGCGCCTTGTTAGCGCTTCAGTAGCGCCTTTTTAGCGCTTCTTGTACCGCGGTAACTGCTGCGGATTAGCCCGTGCACTGCGGTTCCGGTTCCTGTGGTTGAGTGTACATGAGCAGCGCCATGGGAGACATGTGTGACGCTGAAATAGAAACGCGACAAATGCTGTTACCTACGTTTTCAGTACATATGTCTGTAGATGACGTAACGCCCAGAAGAGCCTTCTGGGTGCGCGAAATTTTTTGCCATGGAGATACCGACCGGTACCCGGCGAACATTGTACCCGGGCTGAGGGACCGAGACACAGAGCTCTTTTGAAGATGATTATTTTTTAACTGCGTGTCTTTCGATGAGGTCGTACCCAATCATGGATCGCACTGCCCGACCCATTGCTTGGAGAGCGGGTCTTCTACTTCCTCTTCTTTCAATGCCAACGGAAAAACAACAACAAAGGAATCGCCGTGCATGCGCTGTTCCTCAGCAGCAAGCACGGCACAAGGAGCGCGAGAGCGCTTACACTGCGTTGCTGAAGCGCTAACCAAGCGCCTACTATACATGGGTTGCACGTGACGTCATATCCTTCCTCCTTTCTGGTGGCCAAAACCTGCTGTTATGCTTCGTTTCACCTTATGTGCGAGCGAAGGCAAAGCTGGAAGCGCGAGCACGAAAGCTCCGTGCCTTCAGGCTTTGCTCGAGCGCGCGAGCTGGGCAGAAACGCAAAAAGCGCTAGTCTCGCGCTTCTAGCTTTGGCTTCGCTCGCAGATAAAGTGAAACGAAGTATAATGAAGCTGTGCTCACTCGTTTGCGCTCGCTCGCGACGCTCGTGTACTGCTCGTAGAATATGCACAGTAAAGGCTACGCTCGAGGAAGTTCGGCCACCAGAAAGGAGGACCAAATTACGTCAGTGCAACCTATGTATAGGTCGGTTCTCACATGCAGCGAAGCGCTGATGTAGCGCTCCTCACGTGCCGTCAGCTACTTATCGTCTGCCATGAGCAACGGTTTTGACGGTGTGATACAAAGCTGGTGAACGCTCCCGTCAGCACGCGCTTAGCGCGAGGTAAGCGCTACGCTTGTAGCGCTCCGCTGCATGTGTGAACGGGCCTTAAAGCGTAGCTGAAGCGCTAACCGAGCGCAACGTCACGCGCAGATCGGTGCCACATGAGCGCTGCTTCCAGTGCTCATGAGGCGCTAACTTAGCGCTCCGCTGTATGTGTGAACGGGCCTTGTCTGCAACCCCGCTTCCTTTAAATGTCCCTCTCCAGTGCTTTAAAGGGATAGTACAACGAACTTTTGATGCTTTTAGGGGCGAAGCTCCTTAGGGGCGTCCGTCCATCTGTCTGTCCATCTGTCCGTCCATCTGGCGTCTGTCTGGCGTCCAGTGCTCGTGCTCTTGCTTGTGAGCTCACGTGTTCGTGTAGGGCAAAAAAAAAAAGATGAAAAAGATAAAAAAGATAAAAAAATTACGAAAAAAATGATGAAAATTTTTGTTGCGCAGTCGACAGGATTCGAACCTGTGCGGGAAGACCCCAACAAATCTCTAGTCCATCGCCTTACGGCGATCGACTAGACTGCGACTGCAGGACGAGTAGGGGGCTCTGCGATGTGGTAGTAACTCAAGAGCTGAAGATGTCATGGATGAAACGTTGCTGCGGTCAAATGCGTATATAATCGCGTTAAACTTTGCATGCATTGGCTCAACGTTTATAGACGAGAGGGCGCTGCGGTCAAATGCTCAAACGCGTATATAACCACGTTCCATACCACACATTTTCTTTCTGACATGGATGAAAACGAACGAAAGGCTCGGCATGCTGCGACTCTGCGTCTACGCAGACAAGCACCACCAGAGCTTCGCCCCAATCAACATCATTGACCACGTGGAGATGTTTCTTGGTACATACGTGTTTAAGGGAGAAGTATTACATCCGACACACCAATATCTTGTTTAAAAAGACAAGAAAAGGAATTTTAAAACCAATTAAACGATTAGCAAGGCCACCTGGTGGATGTCGCTAAAGCCTCGTTTGTAATGCCCGTCTAGGAACGTTGACAGGTAGTGACAATGCCAAGTCTCGCCTAGAACTATACATGCCTTGAACCTGACGTCATCCCGCGAGCTTTTAGGCCACCGCGAGAAAAGAGGGGAAGGAGGAACTCCCCTCTTACTGGGACTTTCTTTTGTGTTTCCTAGACGTCGCTATTGCCCCTCTACAAGATTACAGAAGATTAAAGGGGCGCTGCAACGATTTTTGTACTTTGCGCAAATACCGCTTAGAACTGATCACTGACGTTAATGACCTATGCAACACTCGATCGTTTTCCACCACGCGCAGTATCAGTCGCAGAAAAAAATTAGAGAAAAACGAGCAGCGTTCACCTCCTCAACTCGCAGCCAGAACAAGCGGCCACCTGATCTGGAGCCGATTATATGCCGCCAATGTTAATCGTAGCCACGCGCTGGGGTTGGCAAGCCACAGGACACGCGCTCGGCTATTGTCGTCATCGCAGTGATTGGACACGGGCCACTACCCGAATGCTTCTCGAGCTAGCAATGGACCTCTTGGCGAATATGTGCTGCCACCTAGACACGCAAATCGGTTCGAGCATTATCACCAGCCCAAATCAAGTGCTCACGCAATGCTCGGGTCCAATCTATGAGCCGCATTCAAATATCGTCCCTGGAGGATGCTGCTACCACCAGGGTACGTCATCAAAATTTCCGAAGGAGAGATTGAAAGAAAACGCTCGCTTTTCTCCTTGAAATTACACTGCAACAAAGAGGTTCCTTGGTCAGTGGCGTTGCGGGCGAGTGTACTTGGGTCCCACTAGTGCCAGTAAGCTCATACAAAGTGAAAAACGCTCAAAACGAATATCGTTGACCGCCCCTTTAACCCTTCACTGGAAATTCGTACAAAAGCAGCTTTACGGTTAGTGGCGGTGGACCGATCACTAGCTTGCTTCGGCCGCTTTGGTGTCTGGAATGGCTACGACATCCTGTCGACGTCGGCCTCGTCGCATGCTTTGCTCGTCCCGAGACAATATAGGTCACGATTGCGCCGGATGTCACGTACACTCCACTGGCTGCTCTCCGAGCGCTTGCCAGAATGGGCCGTTTATAACAAAACATACAGCCATCAGGCTCAAAATACAAATGAGCGATTGTCATTTACGGATATTGTGGATCATATTCAGCCTGTTTCTGAACACGACGGGTATTCTAAAATTTTGTTGTAGTATCGCCTTAACTATCCTCTTAACTTTCATTTTCTGATCTGTGTCATTATTGCCCAAAAAGTTAGACTTGAATTTACTAGCTCGCTCTCCACTTTGTATCAATGCCCTTCATGTACAAATAGCCACAAACTCTCCGTGTCCATCGTCCCTCCTCCATGCCTCGTAGTCTCTCTTCAAATCCTATCTTACTACTAGCTTCCCTGCCCTCAAATGAGGACCATCCCATATCACATTGTACGCCCTGATTCAGTGTTTTACCATGCACTCAAAACGCCATTCTACCCACACAGCTTTGTGTTACTTCCAATCTTGCATGAATATCACGTTTCATACAGAGAACTGCATTGCCAAAAGTTAAACCCCGCACCATAACTCTCATGCAAATTTCTCTGACCACCTTATACCTGTTATAATTCCACAAAGCTCAATTCTCCATGGCAGCTGTATTTCTGTTGCCCTCACCAATTTCATTTTTTCATGTTTACTAAGATATTCCCGACTGTCATGAATCCATGCCCCTAGGCACCTAGATTTATCTAAACTCTGAACAACGAATTCTTGTTTTTCGAGTTCTTCCTTCCCGTCCTCATTAAAAATCACGACTGCTGACTTGTTGTTACTAAATTCTAAACCTTGTCTTTGTCCCTCGGCACCACATATATGCACTAGTTCCTGTGGATCCGGACTGTTATCAACAATTCACACTATATCATACGTATATATGAGAGCCGGTAATGCCTATTTAACCTTTTGGGTTCCCCTGTGGTACGAGAGGTCATAACGAAGACCCCTATTCCCCGGCTTTTTCTCTATTCATTGTAAGTACAACATGAACAGTAACGGTGATAGAGTCTGAGCAAGGGTGTGCGCCCGAAACGTCGCCTGTTTCCTTTCCCCTCCTTTTTTTCACGTCTTGTCTGACTTTTTTAGTCTTGTGCCTTGTCTTAAACCTCCGTTTATCTCAATTTGTTTTGTTGTGTTTCCTTCCAATGTTGCAATTATTTTTGTTCTCTCTGCAAACATTTTGAACAAACTCTAGTATTCCCTTCTCTACTCTTCAGCTGCTCATTATGTCTCAAACGTTCTCTTGAACCACATTGTCGGAGCCCCTTTTATATCCAAAAAAGGCTATTCAGCTCTGGTACACTTTCCTTCTCTGCTACCTCAATATATTGCGTGAAGAAAAATAAATTAATAAATTGCCCACCAACTTCCTCCATTTGCGGAATCCATTTTGTAGTTTTCCCAGCACATTCTCGTTATCTACCCATCTCTGCAATCTGTCCTTCATAATCTGCATTACTATTCTGTAAACAACCGAAGTAGCCATTATAGGACGGTAATTGGCTAAGCCCGCTTGATCGCCCTTACCTCTGTATATTAAAGTCATTCGACTTAGAGTCTATTCTTCTAGTACGTCTCTATTCATAAGAACTTTGCTCACTATGTCCCTTCATGACACCTTAGATTTTGCGTCAAATATCTTTATTAACATATTTGAAATACAACCTGCACCAATTGATGTACCACTGGGTACTCTCTGCTCCGCCCTTTCCCATTCCCCTTGTCTGATAGCTTCCAGGTTACTAAATTGTCTCTCTTCATCTTCTATTCCGACACCACCTATAAATCTTTGCTCGTTAAATTTTTCTGCCATCACCGTTGCTATATGTTGCATCGCTTTCTCCCGTTTCAATTGGTTACCTTGGGGTGTGACGATGTAACGCTGTTTCATCGTCGTTTTGTTACTTAGCGAGTCAGGGGCTCTCTCAGGCAGTCCCAGCGGTAAACTCTGGAAGCACGAACGCGCTCCTTTTTGTTTTTGTTTTAATCGGGAAAGGACACAATTTTGCCTCGACCCTCCACTATTCTGCTACTCTCCTGTTCCTGCATGCGCCGGTAGCCTCCTTTCTGTTTTCTCCGCTGCGGTTTCTTGCTGTTTCGCGGAGAGGCCACCGCGCGTATTTTTGGCGCTGGCAGAGGAATCACGCCAGAAATTGCTCTGCGCTTCCATATGCGCAACCGATCGGCGCAATGGTTATGTCGTGGAATCTACTGGCTTTCTAGAATAAAGGAGGCCATACCAAAAACTTACCTGGACCGAAAGTCGGAGTCAATTTGACAGCTAGCCAACTCAGCGGTAACTTTCATTTTCAGAACATTTTTTTTCTCGAAACGTTTCTTTTTAACGCCAAATTTTGTGACGACTCTGGTAAGAAAGCATTCGGTGCTTTAATATTCGCTCTTTCTCGCGTGAGCAGCTTTTCGAAATAAAAATACACACTATATCTGGAAATTACCATTTATAACACTCTCAGACTTAATTCATTCTTATGATAAAAGAAAGATGAGTAAAAAATTAGGAAATATACGTGAACCGGAAGTGGGCTACCCAATAAATGGCACCACTGAGTTTGTTGCCAAACAAAAAAGTGTGAAAAACCAGTAGCAGGAGATCTGGGAATCTAAAACCTGGTTCAGATAGTTGCCTCGCTTGCGTTCAGAGCTTCCGAAACGAACGACAGCGACGACAAAGTCACCGGGAGAAGTGTTTGGCGTACGCTACGTTGCAAGCGATGCAAGAGATAGCTTCATGAAACAATCATAAGTCACGGTTGTGCGGGTGTTTCGGTCGTTGCTGTCGTTTTGGTTGCTCTGTACGCAATCGACGCAAATGTGTGAGCCAGCCATAACGCTTTAGAACGATTGAGACATTGCAGCTGTCATTGGGCCAGCAGAAACCTCTTGCTTTTTGTGAGGTCTCAAGTGCGCACGTAAGCACGAGTTTTACGCATAGCCAAAGCGTCGTTGACTGTAGAAAGCTCACGCTGTAAGCGGGGCAACTAAAATACCTCCAGCTACCCTTCTCTTCCCAAGTTGTGTACTGCACTGTCAAAAGTATTGGCGGAAAAGCATATATTTTCTATGCTTTTTTTTTTTTATTATTTCTGTCACCGCTCTACAGAATAGCGTCTGAAAGTTGCTCTTATTTGTGCGTTTTTTTAAACTCGATAAAGAGGTGAGGCATGTCCATTGTGAGAAACAAGTTTCATAATGGTTTACGGTTTTGACGTAGAATTACGTCTTTCTCCGCGACTGGAAGGGGGTGCAAAGTTGGGAAGTCAATGTCGCTAAAACTTGGTCACAAACGCGACGTCACACAGGTAACACCAGAGCACCGACTGAATTAAAGTTTCTAGATGAGAGCTTCTTACAAGTAGCGACATTCTTTGAAGTGCCGACTGCGTGACGTTGCATGTTTTAGGATGCGATTGGTGGCGCACAGCAGACGACTGAACTGAGTGAGGCTATTTTGTTCCAGCGGAATGCTTTGTCGTTGTATTGGCTGTCATTACTTGTAAAAATAAGTATCGAGGGTCTTTAGACAGAATTAGAATCCTTTATGCTGGGAGAGTTTGGAACTCTTTTGAAGATGCCGACAATCCAACAACCACAGCTGGAAGTAAGGCAACCAGGAGGTGGCACCTTGCCTCTACCATTTTGTGTTATCAAATTTTGAACCCACTCTGGACTAGTCACGCACGGTGTGTGCTCACCTGCCTTTGAAATACATGTGTTTATCGCGAATCTAAGTGTTTTTGGCGCTGCACACGTAGTCAGCAGCTCGAACTTACTTATCTGCTACCATCTTTTAAATTTATATGAACTTAAACTTATTCCTCTTTTGCCTAGAGTGAATTTTGGATGCTCTGAATATTAGGTTTAAAAAATGACCACCGCTGGAATTCAGAGCCGTGACGGGCGCCATCTATTAATTTTTTGTTTGAGAAAGCCTAATTTTGTTGAAAACGAAAAGAAATAAAGCTTATTTGAAAGTTATGTTTTCAGAGATCGAAGGATGGTCAGTGCTTGAATATAGTGACAAATTGCAGGCGTGAGACAATGACGGGGTACAATTAAGAAATTGTGTTTATACAAAAAAAAAAAAAAAAACAACTAACCGCATATTTGGACTAGCCCAAGTAAGTATAGTATGGCCAAAAGCGAAATCCTTTGTCCCTCTTGTTCCCCTCCTTCAGGGATGATTTTCGTCATTCTTGTCCAGCTCGCTTACACCTTTGCATGCATATATTTGCATTATAAAACTAACCTTAAATGGCAAGCTTCACCCTTGTTGGTGTTAGACTGGTGGCAGCTGATAAAACCCGTTTGCTCCACTGATGTCTAATCCCTGGTTAGCTCAGTTGGTAGAGCGCTCCACCTGTAATGGAGAGGTCCCGGATTCGATACCCGGACCAGGCGGATTTTTTCGGTCGCGCAGCAGTCACCTAACTGTGTTTGGAGATTTGTGTTTGTCCTTTGTCCCTCTTGTTCCCCTTCTCCAGGGATTATTTTCGTCATCCTTGTCCAGCTCGCTTGCACCTTTGCATGCATTTATTTGCATTATAATCATAATTTTATGTCATCGTCAACTTCGCTTGTTCTTTCGGGCAACAGGCTCCGCCCATCGACCAAACTGTCCCAGTATACAGGGCTCTGGACCGAATTGCATCGCCGCGCTCCCTGACGGCGCTCTCTGCTGCCGAGAACCGCGCAGTGCGCACGCGCGTCCTTTCTTGTCTGCTGGCTTGCTCGTTTGCTTTCTTCAACGCGACGCCCTTCTGTCTGATTAAAACGGCAATAGACGCCGTTCCGACAGCCCTGATTCCACACTCTTCGCTCATCACTCGGCCGAGCTCGCGTCATCTGCGGCTCGGGCAGTTCACGCGACCCTCAGCGCGACTCGGCGAGGCATTAAAAAGAATCGCAAGTATTTCGGCATATGCACCTCGCAAATGGCGGCGCGGGGGCTGCACATTTGCTTTTACTTCACTTCAAGCCACGGGCATTCGATGCTTGAACACCGGACATCTTCATGCTGAAGGAGCCCGTGGACGTTACTTCAGCAGCGGCCATAGTTGTACGGAAATTTATACAGTATAGTAAACCTATGCACCGACCATTTTTTTTTTTTTAACGAAGGGAGGTGGTAGTGGGTGATGGTGTATTTGCTTCATGATTAGGAAAAAGCCAGGACCATTGAGGGTTTTGATGGCAGGGGAGCATGTCTTAGACTGGGATGGAAGGGAACGGCGGTACATAAGGGTAAAAAAAATCTACAATAACGCGAGAAAAAAAAATATAAAATCTTTTGGCTTCAGTTGTTGGGCGGGTTTTCGGTTTGGGGAGGCAGTTTCCTACTGCGAAAGCGGAGAACTAGCACTCTGCATGCTGCGAGTTTTGCACGCCCTTGTTGGAAACTAAATTATCTACTACGCATATAGCTTGCACTGTAGTAACTTGATCTTACATGCGATGGTTTAACTCCCCAAAATGTTCTCTTCTTCCGCGGTGTTTTACATCGTTGAACTTACGCATCGATAAATAAATATAAGAATAACTTCAGGTGCAAGCAATCGTCTCCGACTCCGGTCACGCAGACTGCCCCAAGCCTTTGGTATATGAAGCTGTTCAATAAACAGCCTCGCTCTAAGACAGGTCTAGGCAACAAGCTCTTGCGGCGCGTGGTGCCTAACTCGGTAGGAGGATGGTAGGGAGGAGCTGTAACGAAAGTTAAAAACAACTGGCTGCAAAAAGGAAAAAAAAAGAAAGAAAGAGAACACAATAATAGTTTGGCTTTCTGGTGACACGCGGTTATATTTTTTTTCTCTCAAAGAAATATAAGAAAACAGTGGCATAGAACTCATCCCAAAACAACACCACCAAAAATAATCAAAGCCAGAAAAAAAAAAAAAAACTCTTTCACCCCCATACAACGTCATCAAATGGCGGCAACTCTGCAACTGGGACTAAGTGTGACACCTATCGTCCTTCGACGCTCTGATTGGACACGAGGTCGAGCCGAACGCAGACGCGGCACTCGTGTCCAATCGGTGCCCGAGATCGATCTCACTGTGATGACGTCACAATTACACCTCGCGCGCTTTGATTGTTCCAGGTGGCGTTCCACAAGTGCATCAGCGACTTTTGTAAATGTCTGGATATGAAGCTTCGCTGAAATCTTACTCTACTCATAAAACGGCAACATTAAAAAGGAAACAAAATTACGTTGGTATCGCTGCGAACAACGACGCCTCTTTTGCTAGGTAGGCGCCGTATATAACCCTCATTCCCTGAAAGTGGAGTCCAGCGCAAAATATGCGAGGTATACGTTCTACGAAAAGCGGCCGGGACTGGGATTGTAATACCGCGGAGGTATGCGCCACGCGGTGTCCGCGAAACCGTTTTTCCACCTCGGAGGCGATCGATGAAGACGGGCTTTTCAGCGGGCTGCGGCCGGGAAGGACCCTTTCTTCCTGCTTCTTTTGAAACGACCACTGCGCGAGATCGCGTCTTTTTCCCCCAAGAAAATTCGATTCCCCAGCAACGCGCGCGCGCGGTCCCCGCTGCCGACAGTTGCGTCGCCGCTGTCACGCGTAGCTGGGCTGTCTTGAATGCGAACCACAGCGTTATCTCGTCTTTCTTATTTTCTTCTTTTTGGCGCTGGTTAATTTCACGGTCCGAAGTTTCACTCGCGTCCTCTCGAGCGATAAGGTAAGGTGTCATAGAAAGCACGGCGCAACTGAGCGCGAAGAAGCGCCCACTTCACCTCGGAAGCGCCGGTACGACCGCGAGGTGGATCGTAATGAGAAAGGGCTTCCTCCCCCTCCCCTCCCCTCCCCTCCCTCTCTTCCTTGACTGGGAAGTTTTTGTTGGCTGTTTGTCTCTCCTCCTGTGGGACCGAGATGCGGAGTTTAATTAAGTTGGATCAGAGGCGAGCTTCGCATAACTCGCAATATTTTAACCGTGGGGAAATTGAAGGGAAGGGGAGGAGAGAAGAATGTGAAAGCAAAATGTGGGTCGTTAAGGTTTTTTCGAACGACGTGCGTCATTTTGAAAAGCCCGAGTAAGTAACAGTTCTTGCAAGAGCGCGTCCTGTCTGGCGCAAAGCTTTGCATTTTAAGTATAGCTTATGTTAACGGCAGCTACCCTGCGTATGAAATAAACCGCGTTCACCGCAATAATTTACGGTCTGTTATTAGAGCTTACTTGCGCTGTTTCACAGTCGTTTGACGCAATCACACAACGTAAAGATGTATTTTTACGCTTTACTTAAACGCGTGTTCACATTCACACATACAGCGCACCGCTAATAAAGTGCTGAAAACAGCGAGTATTTAACCCTGATACATTGCCCTGCCGCTCTCTTACTTGTAACGGCCCATCATATGCGCGCTATTGAACCGCCGCGAAGAATAAAATCGTGTAGACTTGCAACGTGGAGATTGACGATGGTACTTCTAGTACGCACGAGTCCTTTATTAGTCTCTACTGGCTTGTATAGTTACGTGGCAACGGAAATGTACACTGCTGTGTCTACTGTTGTTACTATGTCATTCACAGCACGTGTAGGGCCGCATTACAAACCTTCAACAGTCATCGTGTTCTGCTTAGAGGTATTCTAGAAGAAGCGACAGAAACCGTTAGAAGACACGCACCTCACTTCGGTGGTTTAGTGCATAAAAGTATATTGGTAGAATTTACAATATCTGACCCCTGCTGACGTAGGGCGGTTCACATTTTACGATACTGGCACTTGATTTTGCTAGTCCTATACCTTGGATGCTCGTGTGAAACCGAATACCGTCGTGGTTTGTGCACGTGCTCCTAAAACATATTTTTCGTTTCTACAACTGTTCTAATCTAAGCTTCCTTTTTTCTCGCACTATCTCATTAGTGAGGGCTTTCATCAAATTCTCAACACCAAGATTCACTACCATTTTTTGTTGCTTTTTCTTTTGTATTCAAAATTAGAATAAAGGACTGGGGAGATTCGTTCCCCGAATTAAAAATACGAGAGGCGGTAACTATAGTATTGAAACTACTGCTTTTTTTATATCGCGACAAGTCCGAAATATTATTCAGCGATAAATCCCCCGTGCAATTCGCCTCCGATCAGATCGACCTAGCGGCACAGTCAAGTGTCGCTACATTCCAGCAATCCATCCCAAAATATAAACTGGCTCAAGCTGCAGCTGGACGTTTATTAACCAAATACCGGAAGGAATACAACCCGTTAACGAGCGAGGTCTTCCTGTCGAGATCAATATATGGTCGGCTGAAAATCTAAAAAAAAAAAACATTCACGTGCCCAGCAAGCGGCGCATTTCACCGCCAAAGTTGGCTGCACCCTCCCCTTCCTCGTGGACGGACGCATGCGCTCCCAAGCATCTGCGCGGCTTCCCAAGCTGCCGATGCTCGCCCGGAGGAGCAATCGATTCAGGAGGGATAAGACTCCAAAAGGGGAAGAAGGAAAAGGAAGAGAAATTGGGCGATAAATGTGGCCATGCACGCATTGGCGCCGGTAAGCGAATCCGCTGAAGTTGCTCCGGTGTCGAGTACCCCAACGGGGCATCTTGAACGGGCCGTGTGCGCCCACTGTTTCTTCGTCGGCGACGGGAGGAGAAGAGAGCGGCTACTCGTCGTGGCGAGTGCCCCGGGTCCCGGCACGAGGAGCGGGGTACGACTAAGGAAGAAGACCCGAGGGAGCCTCAGGCAGGAAATGAGTTCAAGCCGTGCGTTGCCGCGCTGTCGTCCCGTTTTGCTCCCCCGTTGGACTCGATGCCGCTCCGTCGGTGCTGGTCTTTTGCTCCGAGTCTCGAGCAAAGGACCTCTGGTCACGGGAGACCGATTTACTTCTACGATCGAGTTTCGTTCGCAACAATTACGTCCGATGCGCGGGGAGTTTTGATGGGAGGCTCAACTTATGTTTTTTTTTTTTTTTTTTGCGGCGATTGACGACGGGGTAGCTCGTGCGTACTGTGCAACTAAGCCATGCGAGTCTCAGAATGTTAGGACTATTGCGATGAAAAGTTTCGTGTTAGTAGATTTTTGCCATTTTTTTTTTCGTTACTCGATAGCTTCGGCATGTAGTTATGCTTATATTAAATCGTCTTGAGCCACTCAACGTCCCAGATTATTGGTTATCGAAACTTCAGTCAATTCTGGGGTTTCGAGAGTGTCCTTATATATTGTCCATTTTCAAAATCATGTTAGTCTAAACAAACCTGAAGATCAAGTAATTACCGCTTTTTGTCTTTCCTCTTAGCTAGTCAGCTTGTAGTTTTGACTTAACACCAACTAAAAATAAAGTTGTTGCGGGCAATACTGGTACCTTTCGCGCACTACATGACCAGGAGCCATAATTAGAATGCAAGTACCCATATTTCACTTCCATTGCACTCGAACCACCTGCACATCTAAGTGTCCCTAGACAATATTCTTGGCATCCGTTTGTTCGACAATATACACCTCTGAAATACGACTTCCAAGAAACTCAGTTACAAACAAGAAAAAAAAAATTCTGAAAGGTGCTTTTCCCCCAAAACATTTTCTTCAATTACTTTTTTTGTGCGTTTGTGTGTGTGTGTGTGGGGGGGGGGGGAGGGGGATGCTGACTTTATATACATACCACAAAACATTCCATCGATAAAACACAACTTATCAGCACAAGCTACCCGTTTTCTTTCTGCATAAAACGCAACGAAAAGAAAAACAAAACATATTTCTCTTTCTATTGCCTGGGAAGTCAACGGTTCGACTAGCATACCAGCACAGGAGTTGATCGACGCGAAGGTGCGTGCATCAAGCATGAGCGTGGGCTCTGCCGCGCTCATGTTTGATGCTCTCGTTTGGAGCCAGGACGGTCGTCGTCCATCATTGGTTCAGGCGCGCACAATATCGGTGAACCTTAACATTCATTTTTCTCTTTCTCACCTTTTATTCCAACCCAGTTTCCACCGTTTCGCCACCTATTCGAGGCGAGACGTTTAGGTGGCGCCCTCCTATATTTCCCTCTCGTGACGTCATTACTTTGCGAAGAACAAGTTCGATGGTGTTTGTAATTAGCATGGTGGAAGCTTGAAATCATTGCACTCTGAAACCAACATTGTCAACACCGTCAAAATTGAAGCCCTTACTTTACTTTTATTTCCGTTGATGAGAAATTTATTGCTGACGTCACAGTCAACATTCGGCCAATCGTGGCCGGCACACCGCAGCGACGCTTTCAATCGCGCACGTCGCCAATATTCTTAGTCAGGATTTCACATAGAAGTAAAGCGGATCTGCACGTGTTTTAGCAATATCTGCGCGTCATGGAGAAAAAATTATCATTATCAGCCTAATGCCGGCGGCACACTTCTCGCACGTCGCACAAAAGACACGGAGTTGGCTGCAGGAGTGTTGACAGAGTTATCTGCGGACACACCGAGCTGACAGAGTAGCGACACGACGCAAAATTATCTAGATGCACGACGTTAGAAGCGCCTACAGTGATCTGCATTTTGGGCCTGGGAGGTTGCCATGGTAACCGTACTGCTAGCGACGCCGGGCGGCAACCTTTATCTAGTTGATATCTCTATTCGTTAATTGAAAAGTGGTAAAAGACCTAAAAGACGCTTTGCATGGCGGTACGGCACGGGCCTCTGGAGGAGCGGTGCCTGTTTCTTCTGTGAAGTGAGACGATTTGCAGCCTGGGGGGCTATGTTGCGCTTTTTGGACTCCCAGGAGACTAGAGAGAGGGAAGTGACGTCAACAACGCAGCAAATGCATATTGGATGTTGATTTTGTTTTCTTCTGTCAACATCCAATCTGCGTTTCTCTAGTCGTTGACGTCACTTCCCTCTTCCAAGTCTCCAGGGAGTCCAAAAAGCGCAACATAGCACCCCAGGGGACTGTCGGGCGACAAGAGTTGCTAAGTATCGTAGGTGCACGGACAAGGCGAGTGGTTTTCCGCGCCGCCGGGATGGCGGCCGCTTCGTGGGACGAACGTACCGTCCTTGTACAGTGTGTCACAAAAGAAAATTTACACGGTCTTTTTTTACCGCAAAAATAAAATAGGCATCGCCGAACGCTCATTCTCCGCTCAAAGGTGAAGCTAGATGTCACAACCAGATGCCAAAGTTTCAGCCCGATCCGATAACTTAATCAAAAGTTATAAGTGATTTTCTGAAAATTTCAATGGGAAAATGGAGCCCATTTTAGCCCGTTTTCGGTTTCTGGTGCCATAGAGCCCGATGTGCTCGAAAACTCCGTCGGCCACCATTTTCCCATTGAAATTTTCCGAAAATCACTTATAACTTTTGATTAAGTTATCGGATCGGGCTGAAACTTTGGCATCTGGTTGTGACCTCTAGCTCTACCTTTGGGCGGAGAATGAGCGTTAGGCGGTGCCTAGTTTATTTTTGCGGTAAAATAGACCGTGTAAATTTTCTTTTGTGACACCCTGTACTTTCGAAATTCGCGCCTATGGAACAAAATATGATTACGCCGGCCACGACAGGACGATTGCCTTGGGACATGACTGCTGCTCGACTGCCCCATAGTAAGAGAATGTGTGCTTAGCACCATACTTCTTCAAGACCCAATCATTCATTCAAGATGAGATTATCTCACCGACTGACGAGGAGCGACGTCGACGACGATATCACCCTCGTTTTGGGCGATGAACAGTCGACGAGGTTAAACCAAGAAGGACAGCCGGGGGTCTACAGAGGATTGTCAACGACATCAAAAGAGACGGACGCCAGACATGAGGTGTTCTTGCATGCCGACAGGCCAAGTGGTCGTCCGGAAGTTTACCGGCATGCAAAAAGTCAATATTGTTATCTGGTGTAGCAGGCATACCCGTGTTAAAGGGGCCATGAAATGAGTTTTTAACTTCTTCTTCCTTAGCTTCAATCCTCAACTCAAAAGAGAGCAGTGGAATCACGCGGTCGTGACATGCAAGGGCACCGGTGCGATGACCCCAAGCTTCCACCGTGCTTTTTAAGCACACCATAGAACTTGGCATTCGCAAGTGCACTCATGTGCACTCATTGGCCACGAACGCGAGTTCAGATATTCGTCGACGAATTGATTGTTGACGAGCGCATACGTCCGAGTGACGCAGTTTTCGTGTGAAATGCGTGAGCTGGGGGTCGGCTGACGTCATTTTGGCTTTTGTAGGCATTGCAAAGAGGATATTTAGAACCATACAGACGTGATGATAACATCATAGCACACGGACATTAACGAGCACAAAACGGGCCCAGCTACAGAAAATAAATATTACACTCGTAAAACATAATTGTTTGTAACTTGTTAATTACAAAGACGAGCACACCTCTGAGCATATAAGTTTAATAGTATGTGTTGGTGCATTGTTATAGAGCAGGTCATTTCATATACGTCATTTGAGAAAACGCCAGCTTGTTACTTGAAGAAAAAAAACACTGCGATCAAATGCAAGCTATTGGGCAGGAGATTGAACTATAGGGGGCGCTTTATCGAGCTTGTTGTCCCCACAGCCCGGTGTTTACCAACACAGCATAACAAAGAAATTGAACCTCGCCGAGCACGGTCTGGGCACGAGCGCTTCGCTCTGACCAGTGCTTTGGCGCACGAGGAGTGGCCTTCGAATCGACATCTTCGATTTCTCGGATAAAAAACAAACAAGAAAATACGGTTTGTTGTCCCCACAGCTGAAGCGCACCGCTAGAGGCGTGACTGTTCGATCTCCTCCCCAATAGACCCTTTCCGGAATTCAGACCGGCAACTTTAATCACTATCATCATCTGAAAAATGGCAAAAAAAAAACAAATTAGTCGTTAGTTGTTTTATACAGCAGGAGTTTAGTCTGCCAGAACATGGCGACATTGTTACCCACTGTAGATGAGCAATTTAGCCAGTGCAGTACAACTGCTAGCCTGGGGTCTTTAACGTGCACCACGCAGTAGTGGTGCACGACCGCACGCCGGTACGATGCTCATCCAGATCGAAACGGGCAGGGGTGGGGATTGAACCCAGGATCCCTGGGTTCTGCAGCGCGAGCTGAAAAATGGCATATGTGCTATACTAATGGCTTCCTTCTGTTTAGTGATGAAAGAAGAAGTTGAAGATGCTCGTAAACAGGTGATTCAATGCTTATACATTCTAGATGTTAGCGCGACGTGAAGCAGGAATCAGATGCAAGAGCTGCGTAAGCGTTCATTTCTAACTCGGGCCCAGTCAATCTGTTAGTAGCACACAGTCGGCTTCAAAGCGCCTTGATGTGTAGAATTTTATCAAGGCGTCTATGTGGGCTGGCGCTTCGTTCTGACTGGTTGCATCTTTTTCGCCATCCACACTGAAGAGATTTAAAAAGAACTGGTCAGTGAAGCGCGCATTCTCTTGTACCGTTGACTTGCGAAAGTAACGGTGCCCCATACAGTACTGCAGACCACAGATTCATCGCCGCCATTAGTATGGTAAAAGTTAAACTGCCATTTGAGTCACCAGATGGCACTGAATTCCGGAAAGGGTCTATTGCAACGAAAGCACGTTTATCAAAGTCTTCAGAACTGTCAATTCGTAAAATCGTCGTCTAGAACAAAGGGTTAAAAATCGCAGGCGCTTCCTCGCTTAAAGTTGCTGTGATTATTCGGTGACCCAGGGCTGAAACAACTTCTTCTAGGCCCTACACACGACGTATACCATTCATTTTGATTCTCAGAAATTCCAACATTCAAAGGAAGCTAGAGAATGCAAAAATGATATCCTAAAAGCTATATCGTAAAATCGTTGATTAGTATAAAACGTAAAGATCGCAGGAGCATCCTCGCTAAAAGTTTCTGTGATTACGCGGTTACCTGGGGCAGAAACAACTTCCCCAAGGTCCAACATGCGACGCATACAATTCGAATCGATTCTCAGACATTCCAACGTTCAAACAAGGCTAGGAGTATGCGAAAATTGCATGCAAAAAGTCTTATCGATCCTTGAACACATCCAGGAATCCGAGCACCGCTACGGCGATATGACTGATGCTGCCGCACAGATGCTAATATCCAGAGCGATCTTGCACAAATAACATATAAAGTCTCATTCTTTCATATCTTCAGGTTATACCTGCGTCAGAGAGCACGAAGAATTCCGAAATCGTCGGCAAGCAGCGGCACATTACGACTACCGCGCACCGAACAAACTCGCATCCACCAGCTGTGGGCGCTGCCATCTTACTGGTGACATCACGGCTCTTGCGATGTCACGTGACGAGTAGTCACTCGGTTTCTAAGGAAACCGAGCCAGCTCAGCTCGTAGCTATGGTATCGCGTGTGACCAATCATGGTGAGAGGCAGCACAGGGAAAAGCGTGGCGCTACTCTGGCAGCTATGCTGCCATATAGAGCGGCTCTAGACACGCCTAACGCATTTTCGTAGCACGTTTCTTTTATGCACGTGTATCGTTCGAACATTCTGGTCGTCGCCGCGTCCCTTCTCGTGTCTGCTTGGGTTTCCGCCAACCACCAGGAGCGCGGCAGGCAGCGGCGTGACACTTTTCACGAAATCATCGGGAGGAAATCGGTGGACCACTTCTGAGGACGCTGTAATCACAGCAGTTGGAGAAGCGCTCCATCCACCGTAAGTTTTAGGATCGGCTATATGTGACACGAACGACGTTACCAGACATAGACGCCGGCCACATGGGCTAATATGCGTCAAAACCCCTTATGCCCTTGTATGATGTACTAGCAGTGTGGCGTCGTCTTTAGTGTTGCTGCGCCGTGGGAGCGTAAATGCAAGGCGGTTATCGGTTTTCGAAGTTTTCGAGTCTGATGTTGCGCCGCACTACCTAGCTTATATGACGGTTTGGTACAGCAACGGGAGCAGTGTCCCATCTTCCACTGTCACCATCGTGGACCTGGGCGGCTTTTTCCCTTCTATAAAAGTAGACCTTTCTTGTTTTTGACTTTTCAATAACGTATAAATTACGTCAGTTTAACAATTGGGGTTGTGTGGATATTTATACAGTTTGTAGTTGGTCAGCCATTTCAAAGTTGCTTCGAGTCCCTCGCTGTAGATGAGCAATTTAGCCTGTGCAGTGCTACCACTAGCCTGGGGTCTTTAACGTGCATCACGCAGTAGTGGCACGCGACCTCACGCCGGTACGATGCTCATCCAGATCGAAACGGGCAGGGGTGGGGATTCAACCTTACGTCAATTTGTCCTGTATGTATCACGTTGTTTTTTTGTGCTTGTATTTGGCACCTCTGTTTATAATCATGATCAACTCCCCTGCCCCCCTTCTTTCTTGTTTAAAACCCTTGAGGGTCCGATAAAATGAGACAAATTGATAGGTATCGTACAAAAATAACCGAACATTGTATCGGCCTCGTGGTCGGTGATATTAAAACTGCAAATGTACGACGCGTTTATGATTCACTTTTAGGCTTAAGAACAGATATTTGACGAGTCAGCAGTGACCGATCGGAAAGTGCGAGTGTGCTGTGCCATGCACTTAAATAGTGCACTTTCCTAGACACGTTGCCTGGACCACGTAGTCATGATAGGCCAGATCTATCTAGTGATGGCACCACTTCCCTGTATACATCGCAGTGATCTTGCAGTTGTCACTTCATCCTCAAAGTGTTCATGATTTATTTGATGTGGGCGGAGGGCTTACAAATATACTTCATGTGAGCCCAGCACTTGATTTCCTATTCGAAGCAAGCGCCGCTGCCATGTTGAATAATGCTCGTAAAAAGAAAGTTCAAAGTAGGGTCGTAACGCCACCCACCAGGGGCAAGACAAACGAATTCGATTATCTTACTTCGAATAACGACACGCAATGACGCAGTTGTCAAAAACAGCGAAGCAAACTCAAGCTTTTAGACATACGTGTACCAATAATTTACCCCTTCGACTTCAAAATGAGGTGGTTTTAATATCCCGATTGACTCGACTCAGCAAAATTGGAAGCGACTCGGTATCCTCATTCCTCTGGATGGTCCTCTGTTGCGGACCTTAATAGACCCAGAAACTCTCATAACACACGCGAGTAGAAAAAGGCAAGGAAGTACAAAAAAAAAATGACCGCATCTCCACATAGTGAATGATGTTGATTGGGGCGAAGCTCTGGTGGTGCTGATGATACTGATTTTATTGTTCATGGGTAGCGCTGATGGTGCTGATTTTTTTTTTATTGGTCATAGGTAGCGCTGAGTTCCGGGCTGCATTTCGACTTTATTATTACTGCTTTATGGTCGGTGAAATGCAGAGCCATGCATGCAAAGTTCAACGCGATTATATACGCATTTGACCGCAGCGCCCTCTCCAGTATAGACGTTGAGTGGCTACATGCACCGTTTCATCCATGACATCCCCAGCTCTTGAGTTACTACCACATCTCAGAGCCCCCTACTCGTCCCGCAGTCGTGGCCGAGTGGTTAAGGCGATGGACTAGAAATCCATTGGGGTCTCCCCGCACAGATTCGAATCCTGTCGACTGCGGAAACATTTTTTCTTCTTTTGTGAGCACGGACGCCGGACGGACGGACGGACAAGACTAGACCCTAAGGAGCTTCGCCCCTAAAATTATTTTGTTTTCTTCAGCCATCGACCGCAAAGTGTCCTGCGGAAAGGACGAAATCATCGCCGAAATAAATAAATACATAAATAAATAACTAAATGAATAAATAATGAAACGTTCGTATGGCCAGACAAGCGTAGCGTGATCCTCAGTTGTGCGAAGTCATCGGCGTCAGGTTCATTGTTGCTCGGCGGCCTTTTGTGAGGAGTGCGGCTCATTGTGGAGACGGAAGCTCTGCCCTCCCGACTACAGTGTCGGCCAGAAGACGGCGTGGCGCGCAGTAGTACAGCCATCGACGGCTGTCGTCCTATTTGTCATAGGATCGACGGTACGTTTCTTTTGTTACTTCGGCCCCCCGCACGATCCCCTCCAAATGAGGGCTCTGTTAGCGCTGTTGACGCGGGGCTCCCCAGAAGCTCCTTCGATCGTCTAAGAGCTCGGCGCTGTCAAGAGAAGGACCGGAATACGTTTTTGTTGATCGTCTTCGGGAGGAGGGATAATAGCCATTCTTTGCGAAATGAAAGCAAACGGAAGAGGGTTGTGGAGAAGAGCCCTGTTGGTGGAATCGGATACATGGCGACTCCGAGCGCCGCTTCACCGAGGCTTCGCTTAATGCGAATAAGACATTTGAGTTATTTTCTTCCGCGTGAAGAAATAGTGTGGGACAAAATAGTACCGAAACTTATAGGAGTTTTCTCGGACGTTTTTCTACTTTGTTTCTAGGTTCTAACACGGCGGCCGACGACTGTAGTCACGGACTATACTTAAAAAACATGGCGCGTGGCTCGTAATGTTTACCCTTTGCGATTGGTCCGTCTACGCTCTTATCGGTTGATGCCGCAACGTCATTGGTTGCGGAGCAATAATAATGTGCTCCGGACTCACCACGCGCTGGACTAGTTGCAACATAAGGCAGAAACTAGAACTGCTTTGTCCCAAAACGTTTTGATTTTTTGCGCTTGATTGAATCAGTTGGCGGGAACATACATACAACAACACGCAAAAAAGAATCGGTCGTCATCCACAGACTTTCGCGGAGCTTAATTGTTTCCTTGTCTCGTTACATAAATTGCCCTTGGATTTCAGATGAAAAGGAGTATTATAGTTTACAGCACCAGATTAAGAAAAAAAATTGTTCAGCATAGTCATTTATCAGGGAAAATCTTCGGTAAAAAAAAGCTAATACACCATCTAATGCAACGGCCACGTGAAATGAAACACGCCACTCCGTGCGTGGACTGCACAGTGGGTGTAGCTCATGAAATTCCACTGAGTTGTGGAAAGGTCTACATTGGCTGGACGGGGCGATGCGTTAATGATCGAGCACGGGAGCACGTGCGATCAGTAAAAAAAGGGAATATGACTCGCATTTGCAGACTCATTGCAACACTTGTGGCTGTGTTCCGCGACCTCAGCAGATAAGGATTATGGGGAGAACCCGGAAGACGTTTCCTCGTGAACGTTTAGAGGCGTTTTCTTATCCAAAAAAGTGGGACGGCATGATTCAGTGACACATAAATTGTAGTTAATGAAAATGAATTTCAGTCTTTGCCTGATCGGATGTATTTGTTGCCGCTTTGCGCATGTATATATGCTTGCCTTTTTCCGAGTAAAATGGTTGAAAGTTAGCGCTTCTGCCGTTCACGTCGTGTCTCTGTCTCTTTTGCACATTTTCATATGTTTAACTAAGATAAACAACTAGCCCAGCAACGTACCTTACATGTAATGAAGTATCATGAAGCTTTAATGCCTGTCGACTACACAGCGGCTCCGTTTTTGCTGTGAAAATAAGCCCAAATTTGCGGTGCAAGTGAGCCCAGATATTAAGTAGAAAAGGTTAAAAAGCAATGTAATGAAGAGCCCTAAAAATTTTACGCCCGTGAACACCAAAAGCTCTTCTTTTGCTGTGAAAAAGAGCCCTGGCTTATGGCAAGGTATTTTTGAATTGGGAAAGTTAACTCTATGCGCGATTGAAGTAAGTACGTGTTTAAAAGGCGTGCACTATGTGAAACGATGTATAATACTATAAGAGTTTAGATTTCTTCCTCTCCTCAGCATCATTCGCTCTCTTGCATCTTCAGTGATTACAATCAGTATGTTTAGCAAAAAGAAAAGAATATACATTGCTTAAAAAGCTGCTTGTGTCATGCAAATATAGTTTATTTTACTTTTCTGAAGGGGCAAACTAAAACTTTCATGGCGCCTTGGAAAAGTAAAACACCTCGATGACAAATTTGAACCAAAACAAAACAAACTTTACCTGCAGATGGCAACGGGCCAAATATGGAATGGGACGAATTGAGAAACCCGATTTTCTTCTTTCCCCTCCCCCCAAACAACGTAAAGTAAATCATAAAAGTTTTCTGTCCTTTAAATTTTGAAAGACAGAATTTGAAAGTTTCTTGTACTGGTTCCTGTACAAGTTTTTGAAATGTCGATTTTCTATATGTCTTGTAAACAAGAACACGGCCATTACCGAAACATCCTCCTTCAAGCTAGAAAAATAAAACAAAACATTATTATAAAAACGTTAATTTTTTTTTGTTGTTCTTCAACCTTACCGTTGTTGTTGTTTTCTAAAAAGCGTGCAGTGTACAGGTATCTTTTTAGGGCGTGTCAAAAGCTTGACAGTGTGCGTCACTTCTCAAATTCCAATCTTCAAAGACAGGCAGGAACGTATAAAGAAGACACAACAACAAAAAAAGACAATATACAAACAAACTCAGGCGTCAACACCGCTGCTCTTTTGCTGGAAACCATCCAAGATTGTCTGCTTTCTTAATAGTGTTTTTCAGGATCTTTTTCTTTCTTCTTCCCCGTATATATAGACGACACTGCATGAGATTCGCTCAACAAGTCCCAAGGCAACGCTGGCGTAGCACCTCGTCCGAAGTCTCCGAAGCGCGTTAGTGACAGCGCTAGAGGCGAGAAACGGTTTTTAGGGGGCGTCGGAAGAATCTTTAAGCGTGCTGACAGGCCGCGCAGGCTTTTTAGCGGCAACGCTTTTTTAGCGGCAACGGCAACGCTACCTAAACTTCTAACCGGTCTATTGGATTTCTGGTTTTTATTTTTTATTTCTTTACAGGCTTGTAAACAAAGATTCCTCGTTAGTAATATAGAAAAATAGAAAGTCGATCTTTCAGCCCGGATGATGTTTATTGTGGTGGTGTGTTCGAGAAACGAAAGAGACGTGACAATTCAACGTAGTGATCTTTTTTGGCATTCTATGTTTTTAATTATATCTGTCGCTGCAGTTTTTGGCCCCAAGTCTTTAAACGCAAGCCGCCAGGTACTGAATTTTCTCTGAGACCAAGCCAAGGGCAGGCAAAATATCTTACGCCAAATCCGGCAAGCACTGAACGAAAAAACAAACAAACAGAAACAATAGACAAAAATAGTCATTGGTAGAGTCCTGCAATGAGGTCTTTCCGCAGCACATTAATCTGCAAGCGCCAGTAGATAGCTTCAATGAGTTATGCGTCCTCACATGTCTTCTGATCGAGTAATAGTTCCGACTCACGTTCAAAACACACAGGTAAGGAAAAAGTGCCGTGCTGCGCTAAGCGCTATGTGTTAAAAGGTCCGTTTCACTTTGTATTGAATGCACGTTTTAAATTAAAATTTATTTTTTTAAGAAGTCCCGTATATGAACCTTTAGTTTTCGTATAATGACGGATGTTTGCAAATCGCCCCCTATAATACTTAATAAGTTACGTATGTGCGAGAGGGATTTACACCGTCAAGATTAACGCAAAATCAAAATATAATGAAATGCTGGAGGCCACACTGCGAATTTTACTGCTCAGAAAAGCATGCGAATTACAAATACGACGTCTTGATTTTACATCCATAATGTATAACAATAGGAAAAATACTAGCAGCTTTATCGAAGTAATACTATAAAAAAGGTTCTGATGAATATTTCATTTTGCCATGATCAACGTTAATGACACTATTAATTGTAGTGGTATTATTGGTTCCAGCACATAAATCTTCACTGCCTTTTACCTGGTCACCACTGAGAGTTTTGCTTATTTAATAACCAATTTACCATCATGTTTTGTATGTCCCCACCAGGATGAAACTGCATGCATTTAGGTACTGTATGTACGCTGTTATATGCTACGAAGGAAACGTACGTTTATTTCAGTTTTCATTAAGTTTATTTTGAGGATACGGGTTTGATGATACAAGAACTGCGGCCGTTTTAAGGAGCGGTCGTGGGAAAACGCGCTTCTCATCGAGGTTCTGCGTCCAGGTACGAAACCACACCAATAATAATACAATTTTAGGGTGACTGCTGTAATTGCAACCCTCACCCAAACCCTCCCCATGCTTGGTGTATGGTCCACGGCCTTCATTTTACATCTTATGAAAATAGAAAAAAACGTGCCTTTTAGTGTTCGAATTTGTTCTAACGCTTTTAACACACCAGTCGCCTATCGCGAAGTCCCTAACTCATACAGTGGTTTTGATAGCGACATTCCATCAGCTTTGTTTTGTTCCTTGTTTCGTAAACATACTCGTTGACCACGACGTAAGAAAAGGATGGCGAAGCGTGTTTAGTAAAGTATAATTTGAAACGAGCATATCCCGTGATCACACGTCCACTGCTTGGCGCGACCGCGCCATTTGCGATGTGTCGCCCTTCACTCACATTTCTGTATGAAATGAGAAACTTCACCGCCTTACTTGTGGCCCAACATATGTGCGAATTCCACTACTGTACAGCATTTTTCATTACATTTCAGTAGCGAGAAGCAAGCATAGATTTTATGGCTACTTAACCACATTCATTATCTTATCCACAAGCGGTGTATCAGATTACCACGAAATTTCCAAATGGATTGGTCAATTTAACTTAATAGTGCTTTCTGTAACCGATTCCGGATATATTACAGCTGGCCGCCGCTCGTTGTCCCCTAGTCAACTGTCGAGTCATTCTAGAAAATATTTTGATTTGATTAGTTATGTCCGACACACAACAAGATCAATTGTTGTACTTCTACAACAATAGTCAAATAAATTTGCTAATAGATTATGTCGTGCTCTACATTCGTTCGACACCTACCCCGAAGTGTGATTTCCCAGCATCAGTGCCTGCTTTGCTGACCGGCAACTCAGCTAGCTTAAAGGACTGCGATTGATTCTAACCCTTGAAATCACGGTGTCCAGGTTATATGAGTTTAGTGCATTGGCGGCGGTTGCTATTGCTGTCACTGTTTACCGCATTTCGACATACTTAGTGTTCCTAATTTTTGAAATAATGACTTTGAGAAAGCAACCGCATGCTGGATGTGAAGTTGCCTAAAATAACTGTTAAATGTGTTTCCTTGTTAAACCTAATTTTCTAAATCCAGAAAGCAAAGTCTTCCATACTATTTTATATTTATACTTGTGTCATCCACAAGAATAAAACGCACGATGACTTGAAATATTGGTAGATTAATTCCCGAGAAATTGTGTATTTTACTTCAGCACGAACATGGTGGCAAATGTTTATTGTCGGAAAATCTCGTCCCAAAAAATTTAGTTGCAGTAAACTAATGTAGAATCAGAGTTACAAACTGTAGCTAAATTAGGCAAAACAAAATTGATCGTAGGTATTGAAAGTACGTGTTGAATTTAGTGTTGGCATTCATTATATTCTGTATGGCTTGGGTGACATACATATATAACTTATTCGTTATTAACGCACCTTCCGCACGTTAAAAAAAAAAACAAAAAAACCTACTATGTGAAATAAACCAAGGCAGGGCTTTCAAATTCCTAGAATACTCTCCGTGCTTCCATTTGTTGCGGTGTGTATTAGTTTTCCGGGAAACAGCAAAGAAAAACGGATTGTATGAACATGAAATCGAACCTAAAAATCTTAAACAGGGAAACTCTTGGACTTGTTGAAAGCCAACAATACGTCGACCGTGCTAGACAAAACTGTGGTAAACCAACACTGCCTAATAAGCTATACAGCCGCGATCAACAAATTTCACTCGCTATTCTAAATACTCTCGCCACATGTAAAAAAAGCATGAATTTCTATGGAGAAGTAGTATTAAACAACTAGTTTTAAATCTTATTTTCCCATTCACGTTTCGAGCAAGTAATTGGTTCCCAATTTTCTTTCAAAATTAGATTGGCCGCCCTTCTTTGCGTCTGTTAATCGTAAGATTTTGGCAAAAATATTTTTTTCAACACGCGTCCAACGTGAAAGATTGTGACGATACAACAAAGCCCTTACTTCGCTTCCGCACATCGTGAGATTACTTCTTGTACCTTTGGCGCATTTGGACTAAACGTTCTAGAAAATAGAAGTCACTAAAAAAAAGTACAAGCGAATTCTCCGAATATGATTCAGCTTACTGTTTTAATTTTTGTGCAGCGAGACAGCGAGGCAGCGGTAGAAGCAGAGCAGGTCTCCCGCAGAAGCGCTCTCGTGTGACGTGCGCTTTAGAAAGCTTTAAATTCGTCCACATTAGGACTTCCGGCCCCCGCAAATCCCTATTGTCATCCTCAACACAAAACCATGAAAACCGCCGCAAGAAGGGAAGAGGGGGGGGGGGGGGGAGGGGCTGTACAATTCAACTTTCGGAAAGAAGGTCTTTCGCTCGCGTACCGATCCTCTAAACAATGGTCGGGAAACAGCCTTTGTTTCGTCGGCTCTATCCGTACGCGAGTATATACGTATACCTTTGTTACGCGTTTTCCCGCCTCCTTCCGCTCTCCTGTCTCCACATTCGCGCTTTTTTGTTTTGCTCTATTCTGGGGAGCTGAGTTGCCTAGATGTCAAAGGGAGAAAGTACCCCAAGCTTCTTTCGAAAACGAAGACTGCTCTTTTGAAAACCGAGAGTTGCGAATGCGAATTAAAGAGTCTACAGCGCCTTGCTCCAAAACACCCAATTACGATAAGCGAAGAGAGGGAGCCAGTCAAGGACAGGCAACAACGAGAAAGAGACACACAGGAAATCGAAACGAAGAGGAATGGGGTTTGGAATGGGGAAAAAATGGGAGGGGAGACGTAAGGAAAAGAGGCATCCAGACGGTTTTTGTAGCGACCTCCTTTCAGAGCGGCAGACCGAGTTTCAAAAAGTGCATCGTGTCCCTAATCGTCATTAATAATTCAACAGAACGAGCACCACTCATTTCGGAAATAGATGTGACAAGGGCAGCGCCTCTTCGCTTTTTATCTGCCTATTTCTTTTTATTTCATCGCGTTGTTTTAACGGGGGCGACGAATCGAAGACGCGACCGCCACAGAAGGAGGGAAGGAGCATGAAGCAAACTTATGTATAACAAGGAGGAGAGTCAGAAATTTATTGCACGGCGGGGGGGGGGGGGGGGGGGGGGGGATCCTTTCAAAGGAACCGGAATGACAGAAAACAATGTTGAATGTTTAAATCAGCTTCACTCGAAAGACGAACACCCCTGTTTAAGGAGAGGGAGACGGGCGGGAAAGAGTTGGCATTAAAGTAACAGGAAACCATCGTCGAAAGTATACTGAGATGACCCGGCTTCTCGTTGCTGAATTATAGATGACCGGGACAGAGAGTGTTCGCACCCTGGGTCTAGTAACGAATAGTAAGATGAAGCGTTGGCATTCTGAGAGCCTGTGCAACGCAAATTTCTTGGGGACTGTCTGACCTTTTGTTTGGTTCGCATTCAGGAAAATAAATTTGGTTCCGGGATCGTCGTTATTATGTTATCAGATAGAAAAGAAGGAGATCCTCCTGGGTCTTTGTAGTGCCAGCTTCCTCTCTGGTCGTGTGTGAAGGTAAATATCTTGAAATTCGAAGGCTTGGGGTACTTGTGTGCAAGATCGCTTTATCGCTGATCTAGGAATACCACAGCGCAAACAACGAAGTATAATACGGAACAAAAAAAATAGACGATATAATTATTTTGAAAAAATGTGTTCAAAGATGAAGTTTGCATACCCTCTAGGCATTAAAATTTATAGGGAAAAATATTGTAACAATGTGTATATATTCATTGACGTACTTATGAAACTCAAGGAGAGGAGAGTGACGAACACCCTGTTATTAGCTAATCATATTCTTGTACTACTTCGTTAATAAACCTCGAGAAAGAATTACAAGAAAAAAGCGTGTACATAAAATGCACGCACTACGTTTACTATAGTTAGATAAAAGCTGTCGAAATGATAGTAACAGATTATCATAGCTGTCTGTTGATATAGTTAGATCGTAGCCGCGGCACTCGATTTTACTAATCTATAATTTATGTTTCAGATTATGGCCGTGGCAAACTTACAAGAAAAGAGTCGAAACGAAAATGTTGCAATAGGTCGGAAGCTCGACGTCATTATATGTAATAAAAGATATTAAAATACGATAGCTGAGATATTTGGAGCAATCGGAGACTGCGTCATGCTCCGGTCTTATTGTGATAATGCTAACTCACACCTACAGTGACTTTGTCTACGTTGTTAAAAGCGGTTCACACTCACGCCTCTAGTTTTAATAAACCTAGATATCGCCAGATGAGATGTGCAACAAGATAACTAGAAAACAGCGGACCCCAGTTGATCTAGAACTACGGGTAAACTTTAAAAAAATACTAATGAAATATTAAAAAAAAATTGAACCTAAATATTTCAAGGTGAGACAGTTGTATTGCATAGAAGCTGGACAATAAACTTGTCTAGGGTGAGGTTGCATAACAACATTTTTAATGCGAAACGGCCGCAATAAAGTTGTCCGCCTGCCCACATGATTTTGAAAGGCAAATTTTATTAAGAATAGCGACTTAAGGCTGCCAATTTTTACAAATTCTTGCACAAAAGAATGAGTTATGCTATATGCTCGTTTTGTTGAACTGCGTTGCCTCTAAAAAATTGCAAATTTAGTGTCACTACTTGTGCAACTATAGACCGAATACTGAAACGTTGTATGGCGTTGGTCTGTGTTATCGTTATCACTTGCGGTTGGTGTGATACATTTTTAGTAACTAGAAGTATTTAATTTGCCTCCCAGCTAAGCACACGTACATTGCGTATATCATCTTCTCCTGCACGGTACACTATGTACACATAGTCCACCGTACATCGTATGTGACCTGTGGTCAGACAAGCTTTCTAGATGTTCCAGCAAAACCTTTGACGTCATCATTCTAACCTCTGATTCTTCCTCGTGTTTCTGTTTTACTGTTTCTAGCTGACTTTCCCAGTACGCTCCAGATAGCCAAGCAAGAGGAAAATATCATTATTTTGATTATTTCTTTCAATGCCTTATGCCCAGTGTATCAGTGTTACGGAATAGACACCCCCATTCCATTCCTATTCCATTCTGGGGAATTAGAGTTTCCGACAATTTTCTAATTTTCAACTCCTCGGAATGAACACGCTCGGGCCATTTCCACTCCTGGAATGGCTGAACTCCACCATTCCATTCCTCTATTTCATAAACGTGAAATAAATGGTCATTGACAGCAACATTGTGTTACTGAAACAAAAGCAGCTTAAAGCTGCTGACGTTATCAAACGCGGAGAGGACTGCAAAAGTATGCAAAAGCTTCCTTAAAGCACTCAATCTA
This sequence comes from Ixodes persulcatus, assembly GCA_013358835.2. Classification (NCBI taxonomy): domain Eukaryota; kingdom Metazoa; phylum Arthropoda; class Arachnida; order Ixodida; family Ixodidae; genus Ixodes; species Ixodes persulcatus. Next base: position 418,240 of record JABSTQ010011392.1, read on the forward strand.
CTAAGCCGAAGGGTTGTCGCACAAAGCGCTTCGTGGCACTTGGTGCAACTGCAGACATCGATCGCGCGATCAAGCGTAAAAAAACTCTCGAGTCGCAACAGGATTAAAACCAGGGACTCATACCGAAAAATATAACGTTTCGGTTGCGGTTACGGTTACCGCTTCCTGTTGATAACGGTTCCGTTTCGGTTTTTTACATTTCTAATATTTACAGTTTTAGTTACCGGTTATACGTTCCTAAAACCGGTTTGCTTCGATTTTCACAATATTTTTTTTTAATTGAAATGCTATAAAGCCGTTTTATAATGAACGGTTTAAGGTAGTCCCAGATATCCAACAACGTAAAATTCAAGGAACTTAGAAACACCTTAATACTTTTAATTAGTCAAAAGTTGCACAAGTTTCTAGCTCCAACGCTTGTTCACTACATCTACTTACATTATATAGTTTGATACCCGAGCATACATGTTACTTCAGCTCTCGGGGATCATCACGTTCTATATAATAAAAATGAAAATAAACATCCCTACCTTGTTGTTCGGCAGCGTTTGTGAACAACACTCAGAAAGTTCCCACTGTGTGCTGGAAGAACTATTCGCACCTTCTCGTCGCTATAGTTTATTTCAGCCTAATACAGGCAGACGAGTCAACGCCCCCACTGAAGGAAGGAGCCGAACTTTGGCCATCCTCTAGTAAAATACTGCTAAGTAGAATAAAGTAATCAAATTGAGAGCTGGGCTAGTTGGTGAAAATCAAACATAATGTAAATGCAATAGCCCAAAACAAGGAAGACTAAGGAGAAAGGGATCGGTGATCGAGTGGTCTAGCGCATACAAGCTCGGAGCACGTGGAGCGAAAGCTCGCACTGCAGAACCCAGGGATCCTGAGCTCAATCCCCACCCCTGCCCGTTTCGATCTGGATGAGCATCGTACTGGTGTGCGGTCGTGTACCACTACTGCGTCGTGCACGTTAAAGATCCCAGGCTAGCGGTTGTACTGCACTGAATTAATTTCTCATCTACAGCGAGTGAATCGTCGCAACTTTGAAATGGCTGACCAACTACAGGCTGTATAAACCTCCACACAACCCCAATTATTTAGACTGAGGAGAGGAACTAACAACATAGTAAAAACACAGAAAGCTGTAAGAATGTCGTGTGTTGTTCGTTCCTTTCCCCAGTCTTCGTTGTTGTGCCATGTTACACCAACGTCATGTTTGCTTTTTCCAAGCAATTGCGTATGCGTATCGAAGCGCAGGTCTCTCGCTTGCCGATTCTGTGATGCTAGAAAAATTGTGCATTTCTATATATAATCAAAAGAAATAAAAAAGGTGCGTACGCAAAAAAAAGGAAAATAAAGTGCGGACGCACGTATATATATATATATATATATATATATATATATATATATATATATATATATATATATATATATATATATATATATATATATATATTCTTAGATGGATAATGGAAGATTGCTTTTAATGTATAACCGAGTGGGTTGAGGACCAGGTTCTGACTGATTCGGCCAGCATGCGCCGCGTGTGTCGATGACGATCACGGTGGTTGTGAATGAAGACGATGACGAAGTATGAACGTCAATCTTCTTAACATTTTCCCCCTCTATATGAAGGACGGCACATTGGCGTCATAGGGGTATCACAGAGCTGCGATTGGTGGGTAGTACTTTTTGAGTCCGGCGACGTGAACGGTGTCACGGTAACGATGGCGGTGGTCCACGGGAACCTCAAGAGCTGCTATGACTTAGTTCACTGGGGATGTTTGAGATATCACCCGATAAGGTCCGTCATATTTATACAGGAGCTTTTCAGAGAGGCCTACTTGGCGTTGTGGGATCCAGAGCCACACTAAGTCTCCGGGATTGAATCTGTTTGGCTGATGACGAGAATCATATCGGCGCTTTTGTTCAGCCTGGGAGTTGATTGTTCGCAGACGCGCGATATGCCGGTACTCTTCTGCATAGGAAGCCATTTCTGAAAGTGTCTGATTTTCAGTTGCGTCTGAACGGTATGGTAAGATTGTGTCCAGGGTAACAGAGACTTCCCTGCCGAACAAGAGGAAAAATGGTGAAAAGTTGGTGGTGGCTTGGATGCTAGTATTGTAGGCGAAAGTTATGAATGGCAGAACCTTGTCCCAATTGGTTTGGTTGGCGTCGTATACATGGCGAGCATGTCAAGAAGGGTTCTATTGAGTCTTTCAGTTAACCCGTTTGTCTGTGGATGATATGCAGTGGTTGTAGAATGAATGGTATTGCAAGCTGCGAGAAGTCCTTGAACTAGAGCGGAAAGAAATACCCGACCGCGGTCGCTGAGCAGTGTGTGTGCATGGTGCGCCATGTCGGAGCAGTATATTGGTTAGAAAGAAGGTTGCCACATCTTCTGCGGTCGCAGTTGGGAGGGCGGATGTCTCAGCATATCGGGTGAGATGGTCGATTGCAACTACAACCCAGCGATTTCCAGAAGATGAAGTGTGCAAAGGTCCGATCAGGTCAATTCCAACTCGTTCGAAGGGTCGCGAGGGACAGGGTAAGGGCTGTAATAGTCCAGATGGCGCTTGCGTGGGACGCTTTCGTCTTTGGCACTCAGCGCATGCTTGCACGTAGCGCTGCACGCTGCGATAGAGTCCGGGCCAGAAGTATCGCTGGGAGATTCGAGTGTAGGTTTTTGCGAAGCCGGCATGGCCACATGTTGCGTCTGAATGCATGGAATTCAGTACTTCGCCGCGAAGGTGTTGGGGGATGTAAAGTAACCAACGTTGGCCATGAGGCAGGTAACTGCGTCGGTATACAAGACTGTCCCGTAGACAAAAATGCCGAACTTTTCTTGAAAACGCGCGATCCGTAGATATTTGAGATCCGTTCAGGTGATTGATAATTTGAGTGATACGGGGATCTGACGCTTGATCGCGGGCCATATTTGTTAGGCTTAACGATTGAAGACAAAGAGGATCCTCGTCAAATAAGGTGTTTGGTGACTCTTCGGGAAGAGGGCAACGGGATAAGCCGTCCGCGTCGCCATGCTTCTTGCCGGACTTGTAGCGAACTGTGTAGTCGAACTCTTGGAGACGTAGCGTCCACCGCCCAAGACGGCCAGATGGGTCTTTCAGTGACGCTAGCCAACAAAGAGCATGGTGATCGGTGACCACGACAAAATGGCGGCCGTACAAGTATGGTCTAAATTTCCCGATGGCCCACACGATGGCAAGACCTTCTTTTTCTGTTGTGGAGTAGTTTCTTTCTGCTTTTGTGAGCGTACGGCTGGCGTATGCAACGACGTAGCTGGTGTATCCTTCTTTCTTTTGAGTGAGAACAGCTCCCAAACCGAATCCACTAGCGTCGGTGTGGAGCTCTATGGGTGCGGAACTATCGAAGTGGCGTAGTATGGGGTGAGAAGTTAATAAATGCTTTAGTTTGTCGAAAGATTGCTCGCACTCTGAAGACCAGCTAAAGGTAGTGTTCTTGTTAAGGAGGCAGTAAAGGGGTTCGGCGAGGCAGGCAAATCCGCGAACAAACCTCCGAAAATATGAACAAAGTCCTAGAAAGCTACGAACGTCTTTAACACTTTGTGGATGTGGAAAATGTGAGACTGCTCGGATTTTATCCGGATCTGGTTGGATTCCTTCCTTGGAGACGATGTGACCAAGAACTCGAATGGATCTGCTCGCAAAGCGGCATTTCTTCGTGTTTAGTTGTAATCCCGCTTTAGACAGAGCTGAAAGAATGTTATCTAGACGGCGGAGGTGTTCTTCAAACGTTTGAGAAAATACTACGACATCATCTAGATAGCACAAACAAACTTTCCATTTTAGTCCACGAAGTACATTATCCATCATGCGCTCGAAGGTAGCGGGAGCATTGCATAATCCGAAAGGCATGACATTATATTCAAACAATCCGTCTGGCGTAGAAAATGCTGTTTTATCTTTGGAAGATTCGGCCATGGGAACCTGCCAGTTCTTGGATCGAAGGTCGATGGAGGAAAAGTAGTTCGAGCCCTGAAGACAGTCCAATGCATCGTCGATACGCGGCATTGGATAGACATCTTTCTTTGTTAATTTGTTTAGGCGACGAAAATCTATACAGAAACGGACTGTGCCATCTTTCTTTTTTACTAACACCACTGGCGAAGCCCATGGGCTACAAGAGGGACGTATAACACCTTTCTCAAGCATTTCATTTACCTGCTCATCAATTAAATTTCGTTCAGCTAAAGACACCCTGTAAGGTCGTTGCCGTAGAGGGAGAGAGTCACCAACATTTATGTTGTGCTCTGTAGATGTCACGCGACCGAGTGAAGGGGAATTAACATCAAAACACTGTGCGTAGTGTTGGAGTAGAGCCAACAGGCTTTCTTTCTTTGATACCTCGAGGTTAGCATCGAGCGAGTCAGCGAGGAGAGGGTGAAGAGACTGACCAGGAGATCGGCACGTGATTTGAGTGGGGTTAGGGCTCGGCGTATCGAGGAACATAAGCTCACATTCGTCATATACTGAGGCTATTCCTACGGTGGAGCCTTGAGGGAGAAACAAAGAGGTAGAAGATGGGTTAGTCCCAACAAGAGAAGCAAACCCGTTGACGAACGTCGTTACACAATGCGGTACCACGATACCACTTTTGAGAAAGTTTGCTTGCGACGGACTAATGAGGGCAGTACAATTAACACAGTCGGGAGATGTGACACCCATTATGACGGAGGAGCATGGGGGGATTACGGTATCCTCAAAAAGGGAGAGTTTTGCATCTGGAGGGGGCTCACAAACATCGGATGGACCTACTTCAGATAGCTCAACCTCGCCATACGAGCAATCTATACACGCATCAGCAAGGGTCAAAAAATCCCATCCAAGTATAATTTCGTGTGAACAGGCAGGAAGCACGACGAGTTCAACCACATGAATTATCTGATCTATACAAATACGCGCAGTACATTTTGCCGTCGGAATTAAATTCTGCTTACCAGCTGTAAGAAGCGTATATCCCGAAAATGGTGTTGTCACTTTCCGTAGCCGTCGACAGAGATCAGACCGTACTACTGAAACTGCAGCTCCTGTGTCTACCAACGCCTTGACCGATATACCTTCCACATTAACATCAATCAGATTTCGCGGGTTATGAGGGCTTCCGAGATGTGATGCAGCTGCAACTCTTGCCTCATGAGTTGCAGTTAGCAGTTTCCCCCATGCGTGGGATTGCTGCCGCGAGAGATCATGGGAGATGGAGATCGACGGCGCGGTGATGGGGAGCGGCTTGTCATCCTGGGACGATCGCTTCTTTCGGGTCGAGGGCGGACATCTCGTAGTTGTCGCGACGTTCGGGTTCCATCGAAGGGTATCGGCCGTTGTAGGGTTCTTCATATCTTGTTGAGTTCGCGTGCAAAGGACGGTATCCTGGAGAATGGCGGCGGCAATATCGGGCGATATGTCCAGCAATGCCACAGTTGAAGTAAATCGGACGACCGTCCTGGGCCCTCCAGTACCCTGGCTGGGCGCTGACTGGAGGCTGAAGTGAAGCACGCGGAGAGGGAACGTGCGGGGACAGCAGTACTGGTCGCGCAACAACTTCGGCGTATGTGGGTGTTATCGGAGGGGGAGGGGGACGTGGTACAGGCCCCAAGGCGGCGACGACTTCTTCTTGGATCAGACTGCGGATGCCCGGTGGCGCGACCGGAGGGGATGGTACGTGGGATACACGGGCGGATGTGCTCGTGCCCAGAATTCGCGTGACTTCTTCGCGAACGGCGTCGCGGATAAAACTGCGAAGGCTTTCGCGGGAAAACAGCGGATCATCTGGTGCTTGAGCAAGGCTCGCGATTGTGTGAACTGCGGTAGTTGAGCGCGGGACAGACAGGCGTTGTTGGCGAATTTCTTGATAATTCTGACATACCTCTACAAGCTTGTTCACCGTGAGGTCGCTTTAGGTGGCAGGGAGTTGGAATGCATCCTCAGCAATTCCCTTCAAGATATGGTTTACTTTTTGTTTTTCGGTCATGTCCGGGTTGGATCGTCGGCAGAGCTGGAGAACTTCTTCGATGTATGCCGTGAAGGTTTCTTCTGGTTGCTGGACCCGGATGTTGAGTTTTCTTTCGGCGGTGAGCTTTCGAACGGCGGGTCTTCCAAATACCTCTTTGATTTTTGCCGTAAACTCCTCCCAGGTGGTGAGCACGGCCTCGTGGTTCTTGAACCAGAGGTTAGCAACGTCTGAAAGGTAGAAGACAGCGTTGCTTAACTTGGTAGCTGGATCCCATTTGTTGTGTCGACTGGCTCGGTCGTAGGAGTCTAACCAGTCCTCTACGTCATCGTCGCCCACACCAGAGAACCATTTCGGGTCGCGTTGCCGGAATGCTCCAGTGCACACGATGGTTGCGGGGGTGTCGGGTGGTTGGTTGGAGGTGGAATTGCTGACGGAGGTCGTTGAACCGGTCGCCATGCTAGTTGTTAGGACGCGGTTGCGGAGTTCCAGGGTGGTATCTGGTTACCGGAGCCGAAGATGCTTGAGGTCGTGGAAAGCCCGCACCTCCACCACTTCTTAGATGGATAATGGAAGATTGCTTTTAATGTATAAACGAGTGGGTTGAGGACCAGGTTCCAACTGATTCGGCCAGCATGCGCCGCGTGTGTCGATGACGATCACGGTGGTTGTGAATGAAGACGATGACGAAGTATGAACGTCAATCTTCTTAACAATATATATATATATATATATATATATATATATATATATATATCACGTCTGGATTAAAGAGTATATATATATGGGTGGTTTCGTTTGGATTCAGGCAACGAGTGGCAGTCGTATTTTTTATTTTGCTTCAAATTGTTATATTTTGTGGAGCATGTTCGAAGAAGAACAATCTTTTTTTTTATTTTAATGTCCTGACATGATTAGTTCCTGAGAAAAAAATCTCAAAGAAGCTGGAAAGAACGACGAGGTTTTGAAGATTGTCGTGTGTGGCGTAATTGAATCACTCTCCATCTCAAAGTATTCAAAAGAGAGCGTCTATATTTTTTAGTGTAATATATATGCAAGTAGGTAAGACGGAATTATAACTGATATTTATTATTCGTTGCTTCAAGTTTTGTAAAAATCCCCAAACATGCCTCCGCGAACAACTGTGACCTAAATTGCGGATTTTATATTTAGTCGACTATGTTGAGTATCGCTTTTAAAACAATACCACGTGTAGAACCTCTCATTGCCTTCCAAATAAGCAATGTTTGTGTTTTTATCATGTACGAGTACTGCGAAATATATTATAAAACAGAGAGGGTTTTCACTTTTCGTTGAACTTCAGCACGCTGTATAAAAAAAAAAAAAAAAACATTTTTATTTTTTTTTATTTTTCTCGCGTCGCGTTCTCTTCACACCCTTCTTTTAGCCAGAGTACATTCCGTTAGAGGTATTTGCCTTGGTTTTGAGTTTTGCCTTGGTGCAGAACCTTCCATTGCCTCCCACATTATGTATAGTTTGTGTCTTAATCACGTACGAGACTGAGAAATAAATTATGAAACAGAGAAGGTTTTCACTTTTTGTTCAATTTCAGCACGCTGTAACAAAAAAAAATAGGAAAAAAAACCTCTTTTAAATTTTTTTTGCGTCTCGTTTTTTTACACTTATCTTTTAGCGAGAATACATTCTGTTAGAGGTATATGCACTAGTTTTGAGTTTTAAGCCTCTAAATATGCTAAAAAAGAGCAAATGCTGATGGTGGGTTTATGGGTTATAGCTGTATATTTTATTCCTCATTATAATAATCTAAGGGACCTTGAATAAATAATCATATAAAAACATGAATGTCATTAGGCGTATAATAACAAGTTTGCAATTCCAAACGTCTAACACTACAAAATCGCAACTGCCGAAAGCGGGTTTTCAGACAATTTCCGCCGGTGCCATGATTGGAGGGGCCTCAAGCCTAAACACTATGCGCTACATAATCGATACCACGTTAGAAATATCAAAGTATAATATTGTAAAACATTAGAGTAAAATGCACTTCCTATTTGAAACCTAGATTTTTAAATGCGAAATTTTATATTTTTAATGCGAAATTCATGTTGATAACAGTACCGAATCATTTTTCAGCATATTTAGAGGCTTAAAACTCAAAACCAGTGCATGTACATCTAACGGAAATTAAAAATGTTTTTTTATACAGCGTGCTGAAGTTGAACGAAAAGTGAAAATCCTCTCTGTTTCATAATATATTTCTCAGTACTCGTACATGATAAAAACACAAACTTTGCTTATTTGGAAGGCAATGAAAGGTTCTAACCGTGGTATTGTTTTAAAAGCGATACTAAACATAGTCGACTCAAAATAAAATCTGCAATTTAGGTCACAGTTGTTCGCGGAGGCATGTTTGGGGATTTTTACAAAAATTGGAGCGACGAATAATAAATATCACTTATAATGCCGTCTTACCGACCTGCACATATATCACACTAAAAAAAATATAAGCGCTCTCTTTTGAATACTTTGAGATTGAGAGTGATTCAAAAACGCTACACTCGACAATCTTCAAAACCTCGTCGTTCTTTCCGCTTCTTTGAGATTTGTTTTCTCAGAAACTAATCATATCAGGACATTAAAATAAACAGGATTGTTCTTCTTGGAACATTCTCCAAACAATAAAAAATTTGAAGCAAAATAAAAAATACTACTGCCACTCGTTGCCTGAATCCAAATGAAACCGCCCATATATATATATATATATATATATATATATATATATATATATATATATATATATATATATAGATATATATATATATATATACATATATATATATATATATATATATATATATCATACAAAACACCGATGTCAAACCTCTGACAATTTTTTTTTCTTTCTGTGTTGTTTCAAAATCGTCACTCGCGACACCTTTCCGACTAAATGAATAGCAGGTTTTCTTTTCCGCCAGCTCTGCATGATGGTCAATTTACCTCGTTTCTTCATACTGGCTACTGCATGTCAGGAACATCGATTGTTTCGCCAGAACCCATTTGGATGGACATCTGATAATTCTAACTCATTAGTTAATACCCTGATGGCGACACGTACGGAATACATGTAGCGATGTAGGAGTGTGGCAGATTGAGAAACAGAGACTTTTTATTATAAGCTCGACCACTGATTCCAACTAAGTATTCTTAATCCTAAAAGATTGATGCTCCACTCGCTGACAGTAGCTCTGTCAAATGGCCACGGGGCGTTTTCAGATAAGATCGAACAACCATGTCCGGTGACCATTTTTAATTTTCATGAAAAAAAAATATATTTTTCTGGCTCCATGCCAAGAAGAATTAAAACAATCCTTGTTTTGGGTAAAAATTTTGTCTTGGCGAAAAAAAATTGTAAATTCCTCAGTCACGTGCGCGTTTTGCGTATCACGCGATATTGGCATTTCGGGCGGCTTCCCCCCAAAAAACTGTTCCGGCTACGGGTCTAGAAATATTTACTGATAAATTAGGCATAGGAAGGATAGACAAAAAATATTAACCACCGAGTATTAGGGTTGCTATTTTGAGAAACAAAATCGGAAATACGGCACATTGAGCAATAACGCTCTGGACTAAAGAGTATTTTTCTCCGTATCTCAAAAAGCTAAGGTCTTCAAACTTTGCCAGTGTGTTGCCCTGTATATAGTTCATCTGTGCATGAAATATCGTTGTCCTGGTTAACGGGATATATTTACAAGAATTCCTTTAAGAAAAAAGGCCATCTTTAATTCTCTTTCAATTCTCCGATATCAACATTTATGATATGTACTAACAGAATCTACAAAAACATAATGCAATATTTGTATGGCTTTGAAGTTATAAAGCGAGAAATATGGTCAAAATGACTCTAACGCGGTTGCCATAAAAGGGGCGTGCACATACACATTCTTTACAATTTCATTATTATTATAAAGCGTAAAATATCTACGTGGTGGTCAGGAAAAGAGAAATTGACAGCACGAAGGTGGACGGTAGTTTTGAAGGGAAAATTCCTAGTACATTTTCGTACAACCGACCCAAAAATGTCCATGGGCCTGAGCGATCGAGAGGTGGTACCCTGCAATATACTTCGTGGTGCCTGTTTCAACAGCCGGCGCGTAGCGTCCCCGTCTACGTGACGTAAAGGAAGCACCCAGAGCGACTTTGCAAACAGATGAGCCTACAACCTTGGCGGTAACATGATATACGAGGTCAGACGCGGCAGAACCTGAACCTGCGCCGCCTGTGGGTGACAATAGGTCCGCCACCGTGGAGGGCCACACAACGCCAAAAAAAAACAAATATACTGCAAAAACAATTTCGATTGACTGAGATTGTCTGTATTGGGCGTTTTCAGGTAGGATGAAAACATCATATCCGGTCAACATTTTTTTATCATTTTTACGAAAATATATATTCTACTTGTGCAACCGCAAGAACATATTCGAACATTTTTTTGTGAAAACTAAAATTTCTTTCGAGGAACTAAAATCACAAAGTCGCGTTCGGTACACGCGGACATTTTTGCGACTTGCGTGAAACCGTCCAATTGGATATTTGGAAAAAGATAAACTGTTGTTACCTTAAATTTTATATTATTTGTTTTTGTGTGTGGAGAGAGACTGTTCATAAAGTAAAATGAGGTAAACGTGTATTATCGATTACTAAGCAATTCAGAGCTTTATGGATCCCGATCTTAAAAGACTGGAAATTCAAATTTTTTTTCACATGATTTGGACGCATTTGTTAAATATTCGGATCAATTGTCAATACAATTGAAGTCAATAACCTTTCTAAAAAAATACACTGAAATGTAGATAGGTTACCGATTTTGCAATAATTGGAAAATCAGTTTAAAATGAAGGCTATCTTAATTTTTCTTCTACTTGTCACAGATCAAGGCTTATAATATGTCCTATCAGGCCCCTCAAAATTGCTTTGCAATATTTTTGTATTTTTGAAATTACAGAGCGCTAAATATATACAGAATCGCCGTTACGGTAGTAGAGAACGAAGGGCAAGAAAGGGGTGGGAAAATGTAGGAAGTCTGTGAAGAGAAAGCACTGTGAGAGGAGTTCGTGAGAAATAAGAATTCATACTAAAGATTACAGGTGAGTTTGAAGCACAAGTCAACAATTTAAATACAGATTTCTCGGATCAGTGAATTTCGGAGCCTACCCTTCGTAGGGAGGCTGGGGTGCTGACGACCACGTTTAAATAGCGGTAGAAATGAACAGTTGAAACGAGTTTAATGAATCAAGGTCCTGTGCGCACATTCGGCACTTGTAGCGTGCATTCTTTCTGCCGGACGCTGACCTCAGTCGGTAACGGTGCCCTCCTGGCACTCCAAGGAGGAACATTTTTTTTTCAGTTTTTCCTGTAGCGATCACTGTTCATTTCTTCTCAGTGGCACCGCAAGCTCGCGACATCCATCTGCTTTTCGCAGCCATAAGACACTTTACTTTCAAAGATATATCTTTTCTGTGCCTACTGTTCTTGGTAAAACAGCTGTGGTTGCGAAATGTGGGACCGCGTGCGCTGCCACTAGTGACAGGACTGGATTCCACGCTCAACAGAAACAGAGTCCCAGTCCTTTGCTTTCATGTCCCTGAACGCTTTGGCGTCAGCTTTTGGGAGGAGGATTAGTTTCACGTTCGGCAGTTTAGTGTTCAGTGGGACAACCTTCTCTGACGCCGACTTCATCACCGACGTGGTGGGCCGTCGGAGGTTGTACAACGTTGCCTGTTGCTTGACACAACCCCCGATTCCATCACAGGCACTCTTGCCATGTCCGGTTGCGGAAAAAATCCACTTCGCTAACGTGTACTTGTTGCTCTGCAGCTCGTGTAGCTGGTATTTGTTCATAAAGTGGCTTGCTGCACTATCACTGACGTAGGTCGCATGAGCATACCCAAATTAGATTTCACGATTCTCCAAACTGTTGTTTTATAAATTAAGTTACAGCTAATCTTATTCAATCGCAATTCTTTTTCATTTTTGTTTTGCGTTGTGCGGTTTTTTTACGGCTGCGGATCTATTGGCACTCACAGGCGACGCAGGTTCAGGTTCTGCCGCGCCCTACCTCCTATATCATGTTAAGTCAAGGTTGTAGGTTGATCTGTTTGCAATGTCGCTCCAGCTGCTTCCTTTACGTTGCGTAGACGGAGACGCTACACGCCGGCTGTTGAAACATGCCGAAGCATGTTACAGGAAGGCACCTCTCGATCGCTCGGGCCCATGGACATTTTTGGGTCGGTTGTACAAAAATGTATTAGGAATTTTCCCTTCAAAACTACCGCCCACCTCTGTGCTGTCAGTTTGTACTTTCCTGACCACCCCCGTAACATTTTACGCTTTTTACCGATGATGAAATTGTGAAGAATGGGTATGTGAACGCCCTATTTATGGCAACCGCTTTAGCGTGAAGTTGGCCATATTTCTCGCTTTATAAATTCAAAGACACACAAATATTGCATTATGTTTTTGCAGATTCTGTTTCTATATACTATAAATGCTGATATCGGAGAGTTTAAAGAAAATGAAAGATAACCTTGTTTAAATGATATAAAAAATGCATTTTTAGGTAAATGCTTATGTGTGAGCGATTCTTGTAAATTTCTGCCGCTAACCAGAACAAAACGACTTTTCATGCACAGATGAACAATATACAGAGCAACACACTGGCAAAGTATGAAAACATTAACCTTTGTAGACAAGGTGAAAAAAAGAACAACTTTAATCCAGAGCGTTTTTGCGCAATATGCCGTATTTGAGATTTTGTTTCTCAAACTTACAACCCTGATACTCGGAGATTAATACTTTTTGTCAATCTTTCCTATACCTAATTGGTCAGTAAATATTTCTAGACCCGTAGCAAGAACAGTCTTTTTGGGGAAGCCGCCCGAAATGCCAACATCGCGCGATACGCAAAACGCGCACGTGGCGTAGAGGGTGCTTACAAATGTTTTTCGCAAAGACTATTTTTTTTTTCCCAAAGCAAGGATTGTTTTTATTCTTCTTGCCATGGAGCCAGCAAAATATTTTTTTCATCAAAATTAAAAATGGGTACCGGACATGGTTGTTCTATCTTACCTGAAAACGCCCCACGACATTTCAAGATCCCTGTTCCAGGTCATACTTGAGAAAAACTAATATTTGTATTTTTCGGTTAATATCGGTTCAAACCGGTTACGGTAAATAATTTGGGGGTTACGGTTACGGTTACGGTTTCTATAAATTTCAAATAACGGTTTCGTTACGGTTACGGTTACTGGAAAAATTTCGTTCCTAAACGGTTTTCGGTTTCGGTTACGGTTATGGTCTGAGTCCCTGATTAAAACCACCGATTTTCTTTGCAAACGGATCGCATAATCTCCGCATATACTTGGTTAGCGTGTTGTTTCTTTGATAAGGCCATAAAAATGTCTAGTTCGTGCGTGGCGCAAGAAGCTATCTTGTTCTCTGCTTCTAGAACTTGCACAACCACACCACTAGTGCGCTGTTAGAAGCGACGCCATGTATACCTGCACCAACTCTCCATGCACTGTGGCAAGAACAGAAAACCGCAGATGGTGTGCAATCGGTATACTGCGCCAGCTCATAGAAGCGTAGCGCCATATTATGGAACCCGCCCTACGCCATATTCAAACTAGTAATTGAACCGCATTCGCAAAACCGCTTGCGAACTCAGCTGGCTAAATATCCAATACAAATAACGCGCATTTGATTATGAAGACGAGCGGATCCGCTTTTCCGGTTGCGATTCAAACGCCAGTATGAATGCATCATTAAAACGTAAACTTTTACGTGTCCTGCATGATTCGTGGGTTGCCTTAACATATTCAATCCATTTTTTTATTGAGGAGTTTCAGCGAATATAGGGGGCGCTCCAAACGATCCAACATGCCGGAAAAGAGGGGGATAGATTTGCGACTCCCGTAGACCGGTAGCGTATAAATTAAACAAAGCGTGTCATTCTCTGTTTGTTGCCTTGTGCGAGATGATCATCACTTCAAGCAAGACCTACCGTGATGCTACAAATGAAGTGTTCAAGTCAGTCGAAGGCAAGAAATCTTGCCATAGTCAAGATATGTGTGCAAGTGTTCGACGTGGGCTCTCTCACGCTGGTGTAGCTGTCATCGAGTTGCCTCGAAATAAATACATTTAAGCGCATCTAGATGCAATGTCCCCTGAAGCCACATGGTCAGGGAAAGGGGTGTCATCACCTAATTTGCCAACATCATACCAACGGGCATGATCAAAACCCACCGAGTCAATGGTCAGTTTTCCACCACAATATTTATTGCCATGTAATCCCCGATTTAGCCCATTAAAAACCTTGAGGCTATAGCCTATAGCACACCCATTCTAGATCTGCAAAGCTTATGCTGTAGACATGCATCATCACATGAACAAGTTTCTTATCAATCTTAAACGTAAAACGCTAGTTATGCAACGAAATTCCCATATCGGCACATTTTTAGCAAACTGAATGGTCCCACTTGTTACAGTTTTAGCTTTGGAAGCAAACCAATTTACAATACCACCTGTGACATACATCGTGCCAAGCATTAGTGCCGCATGTGGCAGCAAAATGTCTTAACTAGGGAAGCAAACCTGATTGATCCTGTTGATTAAAGCACCTAGATACGGGAGAAATTTTCAATAAAAAAGAGGTCACTCGAAAGGGAAGTTTTCTCGCTGAACAAACATGACTTTTTATTGGACGTTACGCAATGTAAGGCCGAAGACATTCACTCCGTGATCGGTACAGCTGCATTTCTTAGTAGTCGGTCGTGCGTGATAAAAACAAAGGTGGATTAGAAACGCGATAGATTCGCCTTTGCACGGTGTACTTACACTACAAATCGTGTCAACATAAAGTGACTATGGCCCACCTTGCTAGCAGCAATCTTAAAATGTATCCGTGTAGTCGTCACACCCACTAACCGAAAGCGTTGCTACAAGTCCCTCCGCTGTCAACTTTGAGTCGCTCTTGAGCCTGAAGAACTGCTCTATGAGGCCCATATCCAGCCACTGAGCACACGCACAGGCACAGGAAATAACACTCGGTTCCAAGTACAAACAAAGAACCCGGGGCGGAAAGTCCTGAATGCCAAACGAGTAGCGTCGGGTGACGGCGACTGACTGCGTAGTACATAGGTTGCGCCGGGTTGCGCTCCTTCGACGCTTGAATCACTGCGGGTGGGCGGTTGGGGCTATTCGTAGCAGATCGTGTCACCTCTGTTGCTCGTACCGAAACACCAGAGCCGCGTAATATTCTTGCTGCCGAAGTTTATAAGCCTACGTTCGCGGCCAACACACTTTACACAACGCCAACGCCCAGCAAACCTATCCCCCTCTTTCTCTTTCGGCGACCGGCTACCAGGGCGGTGACACTGTCACTGAAATTCCTCAATATGTTTTCCACGCTAACACTAGAAGATCCGGTCGTTATTCCGGTTCAGGAGTCGAACCGGAAATTATTCTGGTTCGGTTTGGGTTTGGGTTCAGTAGCTTTGCATTTTGCTCTAGTTCGGTTCTGATTCAGTGAGGATTTTATGATAACGGTTCACCAAGCGCCAGCCATTTAAAAACGGTTCTTAATAAAAAAAAATAAGTCCACAGCTCCCAGTCGTTAAGAAGGAGAGGTGAGTTCAACACGGCGTCATCAGCATTAAATGAAGTTAGGTCATCAGAAGCCGTGGTGGAAAACAAGGACGGCAAAACAAATATATGCTTAATTTTTTTTTTGCGATCTTGAAATCTTAACCCAAGCACCGTTCTAGAAAAAATGCGTTGTTATACAGGCGCTTGAAAACAATATCAAAGTGCAATACTCACATGTGAAGTCAATCAGACAACAGGCACAGTGACACCATAATGGCAGCACGCACCTACTCGAAAACCAGCCACAAAAACAACAACAAATGAGTCGTTTAGTTGTTTAGACAGCAGGAGTTTTGTATTCCAACTACGGCGACATTGTTACTCACTGTATGTGAGAAATTTAGCCATTGCTGCATGACTGCTAACCTGGGGTCCTTAACGGGCATCAAGCAGTATGATACATGACCGCACGCCGGTACCATGCTCATCCAGACCATGACGGCAAACTACCCGAACCACACGATCAAACAACTTGCTGGAATGACTGTGCTGAAGAGGAGAAAGAGCGAAGGCCGGTCGAAAGACGATTAAAACATAAAAAGGACATACAGAAGACAACGGATGACTTGCTGTTTCAAGAAAGCACACAGACAAAAAAAAAAAAACAATTCTTCAAGCTGCGCCCAGGACTCTGGGCAGCTTTCGTCCCTGCGACCGGCGCCGCAGTGTCGCGCTCCTCGTGGCTTCGACTTTTGGCGCCTCCAGGTTTTAACACCGCGGAGCAAACGCGCCGACAGCCGTCAACTTTTTGTGTTTATTTTGATGTTTATGTTCGCTTTCTTCTTCCTTGAGTAATATTGCGCAGCAGCAAGAAAATACACGCACGCACAAAGATGAGCTCTCTATACTTCGTCTAACTTTCGGTCCGAGCGCCGCCGAAGTTACCAGCCGAAGGGCCAATCAAACGGCGCAAAAAGCGCAACGTCATGGCGTGCTCTCTGCGCTTGATAGAACTAGCCGACGTAGGAGCACTCGCAGAGAGACGGCGAATACCCGCTGGCCCTATCAACTGCAGAGAGCACGCCATGACGTTGTGCCTCTTCGCTGTTTGACTGGCCCCTCGGCTCATTACATCGGCCACGATCGGACCGAAGCTGAAACGAAGTATAGCCTCTTGGCATAGTCAGATAATTATACTCCGTTTCACCTTACCATATTCACGATGGATGCTACGAACTACCCGAGCCAATCCATAGTTCGTAGCTTGTCTCGTGACTTCGCGCTTCCCGTGTAACTCCGCCCAACCGGAAGGACACGTGACCCACTCCGAGCTATGAATTGGCCCCGGTGGCTCGTAGCGTATTTTGCTGTCCATCTAAGGTAAAACAAAGTATAAAGTGAACGCCTCCACGCCAACTCGCTGATGCCAATTCGTGCTGGACATAGATGTGAAATATACTTGTTTATTTTTTTAGCTGTCCCAATGTAGTCGCTGCCATTTCTTTAGTAAAAACTAAGCCGCTGATACCAATATTCAATTGACTTTGCGACGCCACCCCAAGAAGGCGCGGCTTACATTTTATTACGTCGAACCGTTTCCAATGAACCGGTAACCG
This sequence comes from Ixodes persulcatus, assembly GCA_013358835.2. Classification (NCBI taxonomy): domain Eukaryota; kingdom Metazoa; phylum Arthropoda; class Arachnida; order Ixodida; family Ixodidae; genus Ixodes; species Ixodes persulcatus. The sequence goes on from JABSTQ010011392.1 coordinate 435,468, forward strand.
CCACATGAGATAACAGTTCGTTCCGCTTCGGATTCAATATCAAATATTTGATTTTGGTCAGTCTTTTCGGTTGAGTGAAAACTAACTGTTTTGTTCCTGTTTTCAGTTCGGGTTCGGCTCGACACCCTCGTCAAAAGCTACGTGCTAATTGCACATGATTAAAACGGCCACTTTGTCGCGTCTCGCGGCGACGGAAAGAACATTTTGTCTGTCTACAACTATTTAGTTTTAGTTGCTTCACTGAGGGCGTGCCTCTTCATCCTGGAAGGAGCATATGCCAGTGAGACAATCAACCGTCTGTCACCTCCAGTGCAACTGTGCTGTTTCAAGAGACACTTATGCGCTAGCGAATTGTGCCATCAGCCCGTAGGCCCTAAATGAAAATCGACTTCGCTCGTACAAGAACCGAGCCATTCCATTCCCACCCTTTCAGGGCAAAATGCAACCAATTCCATTCCCACTTCATTCATCCATCCCCCCCCCCCCCCCTCTCCCGCTTGGCGCCATTACATTCCGGGGTTGCGAAAGTGCGGAATGATTCCGAAATCACTCCGGAACACTGCAGTGTATTGCCTTTCCCAGTCTTAAAAGTGTAAAATTTGCATGGGAAGTACCTAAAATACTAATGGCACGCTGTAGCACATTCGACTTCTTAAATGCGCCTGTCAATCATCAGCAACCAATAGTAACAAATATTATAATATGAATATTCATTTAGCTGTGTAATGCCCCAAAGCTGTAGAAAGGCCGGTGCGCGAAGATTCCTCTGGCACCTTGTCAATATGCGCATTACACGCATTATCAAGATATTTGCCACAAGCGCCTTAACAGATGGTCACATTAAACGTTGCTTATATTATTTCAACAATATCTTTATTCGTAGGGAAGATTTACGTGCAGAAGAAGTTCCAGAAATACATAGTTTTTTTGGGATTGTTTCCCGCTTTCCACTATATATGGAAATACTTGCAGGCAACGGAAGAGTATGCAAATAACGATTGGAACGTTCTATATCCAACTTTGAGTTCGCGTTACATTTCAAATTGTGTACGAACCAGGTCTGGATACAATAACCGGAAACACGACTGCCTGAGAATATTTTCAAACAGTTTCTTTTAAAAGAATTAGAATATTCGAACACACACCAAAAACAAACGACTCACCGAAACTCAAACAAAAATGTCTACGCGCAACCAGGCACACGTTCGTAAGTGCAAGTTACACACGCGCCCACGGTTGGTAGCTTACCCACGCGCATTCAAAGGACGCAAAAAAAAAAACGGCAAATAGGAAACGTTGATAACCGGGGACCGAGTCAATACCTCCCTTCGAAACGTCCGCATGAGAAAGATTCAATATCAAATCGCCCGTTGCTTTCTTGATACAAGCTGCGCCAAATCTAGGGCAGCGAGGCACCGAAGACGGCGCGACAGCGCGCTCGCGTTTGGTATTTCTCACAATTTTACCTCCGCGACGTGCACAAGTTGTAGACAGCACGAATTGAAGAATAAACGTGGGAGTGTGATAATACGTAACTGAGGATTGCCTAAGAAACGACATTCAGCCCGCAAGCCTGTGTACAAGATGTGAGATTAGACGGCTGGGGCTTGTTGCATTGGAGACAGAGCGAGCGCTGCACGGTACGCGTGGGACTATTCATCACACGAGGAACCTGTTTGCATACACAGTAGTTTGGGCTGGAGCAAATACGCCAAGGTTTTGGGGTCTTTTTTTGCGTTGTGTTTTGTACTGAGGACAGGAATGTGCGCGAACGACTCAGAGAAACAATCGTTTCTCTCCTACCTTGCATTCCGCTCGAGCGAGCATGTGAGCGTGTAAGATTCTTTGCAGGTTTGTGGGGGTTTGGGTGCCTCGAAAGCGTCTCCGGGTATATAGTAGTTCTGCGCGCAGTCGTGCTCACGTGTTATGATGTTTCTGAATAAGGTTCCCACAGCCCTCCACGATTGTCCGAATGGTTACAATGACATCTTTAGTGGGAATAATTTTCCGTTCATTGACGGAAATAAAGTAAGGTTTGAAGCGTTAAATTGAACGGTGTTTGTTTAATAATACCACGATCTAAGCTTCCTCCAGGCTTCTTACCAGACTTGTGCTATCTCGAGTACTCTACTACAAGATACTGTATCTATAATGCTTTTTGAAGTATCTTGGTATCTTGCAAATACTTTTGATCGAGAGTATTTTATACTCTATTTTAATTACATTTCTGAGTATCTTGTACTTGTTATCACAAATACATTTTTTACATTCCGCCATTTTCCAAGTTTTTCGGTATGAAGGGGCGTGGGCGTGGCACGACACGTGAACATTCTTTCGGGAAACCAAATCCTGTTGCCAGCACCGACTAGCTACGGTGATTTTCATTGAGCTCGTGAAAAAACATCGCTTTTTTGCCGATTGCGACTCATATTTCAGCCCAAAGTTCGTAAAATGAAGGTTTTCTCCTCGGCTTTCAAAAGGCGCCTTTTCTTTAATAAAGATTCCCCCAAAAAATCCTGAAACAAAAGGGGTGGTTTTACGGAAGTAAAGATTGCCACACCGAGGTACAACGCAGACAGAGAAACGACCTACGACAAAAATGCATACTTGAGTGCCAAGAAAATAACAAATAAAAGAAAATGAGAAGTGAACATCCAAAAAACACATTTTTCTTTAGCTTGTATACTTGACCTCGCTACGGAAAATGACGAGGTTTTCTTTTGTTTATTTCTCCTTTGTCGTCAGTCCGTCACTTATTGCTCTCGCGAACACCGTCTGTAAGCGAACATTGATAAGCAGAGAACAGGACAGGGGACGAACTAAAAGCTGGATGATCTCTAAAAATCCCAACTAAGCGTCCCCCAACGTTGAGAATTCCACGTCACAATGTCCAACGAGAAAAAATGTCCAGTGGGTCAGAATGTCCAATATTGAACATTTAGTCTCGGTGGACATTTCTTCTCGTTGGACATTTTGACCTGGTTGGACATTTCGTCTCTTTGGACATTTTTACTCTGGATATTTTGACCAGATTTGACATTTCGTCTCGGTGGACATTTTGACTCTGGATTTCTTGACCCGATTGAAAATTTCGTCTCGTTGGATATTTTGACTCTTTGGACATTTTAACCCGATTTGAAATTTTGACTCGGTGGAGGTTTTCACCCGATGGACATTCTGACCTGTTGAACATCTTGTATCGTTGGCCCAGATTCTAACACTGCATAATGCTGAGACGGACGTCTTTAGATATTCTGAACACTTACACGCGCCCCGGGTTTTCGCTAAAACGGTAGTAATGTGATGACTTCGGGAAATCTGACAAACGTTTTTTTTAAAGAAAACAAAATATTTTCTAATCCCAAGAAGAAAAAAAGTAATATACGTTGTGGACGCTGAAATTCGTCTAAAATATAACCCTAGCGGTTGGAAGAAAATGTAAAATTCCAGATTAGTGATCCGGTTAAAAGGTTGGGGGTTATTATTTTGTAAATTTTCTATTAACAAATGGGGCCCGTACCCTGTGACCGACGCTACTCATCATCAAGTATTCGCCGGCTCTGTTGACCACCATTTCAGCACTGAAAGTTTCTAAGCATTGTCTAAAATGAATAAAAAATCTAAGCATTGCCTAAAATAAACTTGGGTTCCTTGCTCCAGCCGCTGGAGTTATATACTGGCGGGGATGACGCACACCGCGATATCCAGCTTTTTTTGGCGATTCATAAAGCAGGGTTTTGTTCCTTAACACCATGCAAATTAGGTGACACCGAAGGCCATATAATTAAGAGTTATGAATAACGGAAGCAAATAAAATAATCGATTTTGTAATAAGGATAAGGTGATCGAAGCAAAGATAAAATAACGCGCTTTGGATAAGCTAGTTGGTTAATTTTTTTTTGCTATAAACTATAAGGGAAATAAGCTTGTCAAAGTCAACGTGTTGTGCGTTCACGGACGATCGAGTTAGCGACGCTATTAACTTGTGGCGCCATCTCCTGGAAGACACTATGGCTCATCTGTGCCTCCAGTTAATAGCGTCGCTACCTCTGTCGTCTGCGAACGCGCACGACGTTGATTTTGCAAGTTTTGTTGCCCTCCCTTATTACAGGAAGAGCAGTACACTTTCAAATTTCACACTGTGAAACCGACCTGTTCAGTGCACATTCGGTGAAAGTTCGAGATGTTTACACGCAGGCACCGATTTTGCCGGCATGTTTTATAGCGTCCAATCCGCTTGCGCCAGCTTATATATTTGTATACCCTAATTCTTAGGGTACTATAGTACCGTATTTACTGAAGTAGAACACGATATGTTTATGAACAAGAGTCGCATATCGACTTTCCCGCAGTTCAAACAAACAACCAATCCTGAAGTCCCACACAAGAAAGGAAGCGAATAACAAGATAAGACAAATGCATTCTTCGCGAAAATGAGATCAGCGCAGATAACATTTCCACAGGAACGCGTTATTTCTGCTGCCCCCAGTTTCAGGGGCTCTTCTTGTAGATCGCGAGGATTGGCTATTCGTG